>JARQOC010000005.1:151493257-152005757 GCA_033576535.1 Allobates femoralis
GGAGCCTGTATATATGCTGGGGGAGCCTGTATAACTACGGTACGGGGGGAGCCTGTATTGCGGGATATGCACTGCATCCCCCCGCTGATGGATGGGAGGATGCAGTGCATATCATGAATAGCAAATGAGCGGCACCACGTGACCGGCCGCTCTGCCTGTATACCTACGGGGGAAGCCTGTATATATGCTGGGGGAGTCGAATCGTTTTCAAAAACATAACCTAGAACTTCCGAATTTGATGCAAATTGTTTGAAATCGACGAATCACTCGAACACCGCCCAAAACAGGTCGAATCTGAGATTGGCGAACATTTAGAATCGAACATCGCTCATCTCTAGAGGCAAGTCAGGCTGCAGGTGGACTGAGCTTCAATCATTACAGAGGAACAGAGGAGGCCTTATACCCACTTGCTGTGGGGACCCACTGTGCAACCTGGTCACCTGTCAGTGCCCTGGACGTTTTACCTGCCGTAACATCAGTAAAAGGTAAAAGAGACTTTGCAGTGTGCATGTGTCATTCCTCTCCATCCCTGTGGCCCTCATAGACTGCTCCAACATTCCCCATCCCATCCACAGCTCCACTACAAGCTGCCCATTCATACTACGCTGCCCTGGAGGTCCAGTCCTACCTGTGGTGGACTTTACCACGCTAGCCGCGTCAGGGCCGCCATCAGGGGGTGACAGCCCTGACTGGAGTCAGGGGCCCGGAGCCCAGGGGGACCCGGCCGTGACTCCAAGGGGCGTGGCCATTGTGAGCAGGCTCCTCTGGGCCCCGTTCCCCATGTCTTGCAGGGCCCCCCCATTAATCACCGCCACCGGGCCCTGGAGTTGCGGGGAGAAGCTGCGGCAGGGAGCGGTGGGCGCCGCCATGTTCTTTGTGGCCGGCGCCCACTAACTGTACATCCGGTCAGTAGAGGTTGAGACTTCTACACAATGGCCGCGGTCTCCATTTAGCCGCGGCCATTTTGTTGAAGTCTCAACTTACACCGACCGGCTGTACAGTTAGTTAGTGAATGCAGCCGGCCACAAAGAACATGGCGGTGCCCAGCCCTAGCTGCCGCAGGCCCGCAGCTACTCCCCCGCAAGCAGCTCCTGTCCTGCAGATGTGCCCTCCGGGCTCTGGCACCCCTGCTCCGCATCCACAACTCCCCCCAATGGTAAGTTATGGGGGGGTCCGGGGTAGGGATGGGGCCATATATAGGGAAGGAGGCTGTGGGGATGGAGACAGGGAGGCTGTGGGGATGGAGACAGGGAGGCTGTGGGGAGACAGGGAGGCTGTGGGGACACAGGGAGGCTGTGGGGAGACAAAGAGGCTGTGGGGAGACAGGGAGGCTGTGGGAGAAGGAGGCTGTGGGGAGCAGTGGGGAGCGGGGAGGCTGTGGGGAGACAGGGAGGCTGTGGGAGGCAGGGAGGCTGTGGGGACACAGGGAGGCTGTGGGGAGACAGGGAGGACAGGGCTGTGGGGAGACAGGGAGGCTGTCGGTATGGAGGAAGGATGGAGAGAGGCTGTCAGGATGGAATAGGCTATTGGGATAGAGGGAAGCTGTCAGGATGGAGGACCGCTGTTGGGATGGAGGAAGTATGGAGGGAGGCTGTTAGGATGGAGGGACGTTGGTGGGATGGAGGGAGGCTATTGCGATGGAGGAAGGATGGAAGGAGGCTGTCAGGATGGAGGAAGGATGGAAGGAGGCTGTCAGGATGGAGGGAGGCTGTCAGGATGGAGGGAGGCTGTCGGGATGGAGGAACGCTGTTGGGATGGAGGAAGTATGGAGGGAGGCTGTCGGGATGGAGGAAGGATGGAAGGAGGCTGTCGGGATGGAGGAAAGATGGAGGGAGGCCATCAGGATAGAGGGAGACTATCAGGATGGAGTGAGGCTGTCGGGATGGAGGGAAGCTGTTGGGATGTTGTCTATATGGCTGGCAGCCATCTCTATTGTGTACGGCCAGCAGTAGTCTCTATTGTGTATTCTCTATTGTGTATGGCCAGCAGCAGTTTCTATTGTGTATTCTCTATTGTATTTATAGCCAGCAGCAGTCTCCATTGTGTATGCGGTCCGCAGCCATCTCTATTGTGTATACAGGTAGCAGCTGTCTCTATTCTGTATTCTCTATTGTATATACAGCTATTGTGTTTAGCGTTATATAAAAGAAGTTGCAACACAATCAGCGTTGTTTATTCACTCTTCGTGGGGTGGCGCTTCAACAGGCATATAGTCAACAGGCATATGGTATACTATATGCCTGTTGAAGCGCCACTTGCGGTGTGAAACGGCCATCGCCTTTGAGAACCCCCGTCCTCCCACCTGCACCATGTAAGACCACACGAAGAGGGAATAAACACCGTTGATCCTACGATGTTGCAACTTCATTTCTATAACGCTAACCGGAAGTGATGAACCGCTAACTGGAAGTGTGCACCGGGTTGTTTGAGCGCTCAGCAGGCTGAATGCCGGAGTGCTGGTGATCAAGAAGGGGGCACCCTAAAGTGATCTGCAAGCTGCAGCTCTCCAGAAACACCGTGGACAGATTGGTGCTGGCACCAAGAATCGTCAGAACCGTGACTGATATAGCTATTGTGTATTCAGCCCACAGCAGTCTCAAGTGTGTGTGTGTGTGTGTGTGTGTGTGTGTGTGTAATATATATTACACACACACACACAAACACACACACACACACACACACACACACACACACACAGCATTTTTGGTGCCAAAGATATTTCATTGAATTTAGGGTAACTTTGGGGTGCTGATTCTGAATATGTCATCAGTTTTGCCAGATTGGCTCAAGTTTTTGAGATTTTTCGTAAAATGTGTAAAAAAAAAAAGACGTTTTTTGCTACACGCGCATTAACTTTATTGATATTGTCATGAATACAATAAATTTAACAAAGTAAATGTTGATTTTAGTTTATTTTAACTAGTTTTAGAAAGTAATCTTCAAAAATGAACAAGACATGAAAGATAGACATTTAATCGCTGGAAAAGCGCTTTTTTATATGATTTCCTTCTATGTGAGCTATTGGGGCAGTCACGCTGTAGATTCCAGCAGTAATCAGCCATCATATGTCTGTCCCATCTGCCTTGGTACCTTTCCTCCATCACCATAATATCCTGATGAAATCTCTCCCCTTGTTCTTCGCTAAAATCTCCAAGGTTTTCTGGAAATCTGTCCAAGTGACTGTGAAGATAATGCAATTTAATGCTCATGTGTACACCCAGATTTCTAAATCTCAATAGCATGTTTTGTACCAGTTCTTCATAATTGTCTGCCTTTTGATTTCCCAAGAAGTTCTTCACTACCAACACAAAACTACACCATGCAGCAGCTTCAATGTCATTCATTTCCTTAGGAAAATTTGAATCTTTAATGAATTTGAGGACCATCAAAGATTCCTGCCTTCAGTTTTTCGCCACTAAGACCAGGGAAAGATCTGCAGATGTACATGAAGCAATTACCATCTTTGTCTAATGCCTTGACGAACTGCTTCATTAATCCTAACTTTATGTGAAGTGGTGGTAGAATGATTTTTTCCCTGTCCACCAAAGGTTCGTTCACTATGTTTGATGCTCCTACTGTCAAGGTGTCCCTTGGAGGCCAATTCAGTTTCTCCCAGTGCTGATGTTTTGCTCTACTATCCCACATGCAGATGAAGCAAGGATACTTTGTGTATCCACTTTGCTGTCCAAGTAAAAAGTTGACCATTTTTAAATCAACACATATCAGCCACGAATGTTCATGGTAGCACAGTTTCTCCAAGACCATTTTGACATTTTGGTATTGTTCTGCAAGTTTAGTTGAGTGAGCTACTGGAAGAGATGCACACTGATTGCCATTGTTCAACAAAACACATTTCAAACTCCTTTTAGAACTATCTATGAAAAGCCTCCAGTCTACAGGACGATATACTTGTAAACCCATTTGCAGCATCAGGCCAGGAATATCCTTACAATATACAAGTAGGTCATCTTCACAGAAAAATGGAAGAAGTGCTTCTTCTCTGGTCCTGTAAGATGCATAGGCGCACCCAAGGGGGGGGACCTACGTGTCTGGACCCCCCCCTTTGGACGGCCCTGAGAAGTGGTGCAGTACACAAGGAGCTGGGCCCCTATGTCAGGAAACAGGAACAATTACACAGCACCCAAGGGCTCACAAAAGAGGCTGCTTTTAGGGGGCTTCGCCCCCAAACCCCCCCACAGGGGGCTTTGCCCCTCGGAACCCCGCTGGGGGTGACACCCCCCTTTTAGGGCCGGGTGTGTGTTTCTTGGACCCCTACCTTGGGAAATTTCTGGGTGCGCCACTGGTAAGATGTAATTTTAGTTCCAGGCGTCAGACAATTTTTTTCACTTAGCCTTGAAGCTAAAAGTTCGGATGCACTTTTTGAGAGGTTGAGGTCTCTTATTAGATCGTTGAGCTCTCCTTGGGTAAATTGCGTAGGTGTTCTGAAACTTCCTTCATATTCTAGTTCACTTCCAGAACTAATGCTTAGCTCCATACCCTGCATTTCATCATCATCATCATCAGGTGGGGGAAGGTCAGGTAACATGGTAAACACAGGTACAGGCACATCTTCACAATGAGGGACAGGCCTTCTTGCAGATTCCATGTTAGGATACTCCCATTTTCGTTTCTTATGCTTATTGAATCCTTGTACTTGCACTGCACAGAAATAACAGTCATCATGATGATTTTTTTGCTCTCTCCACACCATTGGAACACCAAATTTGAAGCTTGTTCTTTGTCCTTTGCTCCATTTTCGTAATAATTCGATACATGCTTTGCACACTATGTGTGGTGCCCAAAACTTGTCTTGGTCCCCAAGCATAACCCCAAAATAGGCAAAATACACTTTTTTAACGAAGTCTGTTATGTTTCTTCTATGTTTTGTCAGTGTATATTCACCACAAATGTAACAGAATGAGTCTGGATCGTTAAGACAACTTCTTCTTGATGAGTTCATGCTTTTCACTGGAAAACAGACAACAACATAAAGTTAGTGCAAAAATCAAGCTATGAACAAACTTTTAGAACACTAATTAACACAAAACTATATTGAGAACTGCTCAGTTCAAGTACTAATCCAAAGAAATTAATGAGATGCGTCGCATTTACCAACAAGTGCTATAAATAAGATACCAAAAATCTCAAAAACTTGAGCCAATCTGGCAAAACTGATAGCATATTCAGAATCAGCACCCCAAAAATAGCCCAAATTCATTAAAATATTTTGGGCACCAGAAAAAAACATTTTTTTTGTTGACCTATTATAATAGAGAGAGTGTAAAAAAAATGAAAACCGGAACAAAAAATAGAAAAAAGTGGACGTTATTACCCAATGGCGTGGCCACGCATTGTGCAATAAAGTCCACTTTTTTCTATTTTTTTGTGTTGTTTTTCCTTTTTTTTTACTCTATGGTAAGGAACCATCTGGATTGCTGGTTGGGAAAGCTTTGCACATAAATTGAGGTAATTTTTGGTGCTGTTCCAATTTTTCACTATATATGTAATGTATGTTTGGGTGGAGGCGGATCTAGGGTGGAGGCGGAGCCTGGGTGGAGTCTGGGCGGAGTCTCAGGGGGTGGAGGCTGGGCGGAGTCTCAGGGGCCCCGAAATTCCTAGTGGCAGCCCTGAGCCGCGTTACCAACTACCTCCGGCGGACTGTGGCGGCGCTGGTGGCACCTCACCAGAAAATACAGGTGGCATCATGAAAAACTATATAATCCCCTGTAAATACCCCTTTTTCAGAAGAATTGTCCCCCAGGACACGGGATCAGGCACGGCCACCACTCCCTGTGACAACAGGAGCATTAACCCCTTGGAGTCTGATACCCGAGTACACGAAAGCCTGGGGCTCAACAAGGACATCCCTACATGTAAATGGTATTCCCTAATGACAGTTGTGTCACGCCCAGTGGGGCAAGCTCGGGGGTCAGTAGATCCAAAGGTCCAAAAGAACCAATCACCTGCCTGAATAAGCACCCTGTATGTGACAACCGGGAAGTGGAGACAAACTTTGCTGGTAGGTAGCCAACAGGGGGCAGTAACAGGGGCTTGCAGTACCCTAGCAGCTGGTGCCACAAGACAGAGAGGGTGGCACAACCCCTCACGGAGGGCAGATGGAGATGGACAGTTACAGGGACATAAATTCAAGTTCAGACACTATAGCAAGGCAGGGGCTGGAGATGACGGCAGGCAGATTAGGCACAGCAGATGGTTATGGTCGGTGGTGGTGGCAAGACACGGATAGGTACAACAGATGACAGAAGCTGGTGGTGGCTTGCAGACACAGATAGACTCAGGAGATGAAGGTGGCAGGTGGTGGCTAGTAGACCCAGATAGGCACAGCAAACAGTGATGGCTGGCGATGACTGGCAGACACAGATAGGCACAGCAGTTTTTGATGGCTGGCAGTAAGTAGCAGACAAGGAGACACAGGCACAAGTTAATGTACGACATAACAAGGCACTGAGCAAAAGGGGACCTGACAACTAGCCTAAAGAGCAAAGCTGACTATGCACATTGACCAACCACCTCCCAACAGGGGATGGTGCCTTAAATACTCTGCACCCCTCTCCCCAAGGCTGAGGGTACTTCTGGGTTTAATCACGCTGGTCCTTTAAGACTGGGCTGAGCCATGTGGCTGTGCCCTAAATGCACTCCTGAGGAACATTCTGCGCATTCGTAGACCTTGGGAGCCGGCAAGTGATCAAGATGGTGTATATGGCAGCGTCTCTAAAACGTGGGACCAGGAATGCTGTGGATATGGATGGCGGGAATGCTGATGAAGAGACAGGTGATGAGACAGCAGACCTAACAGTACCCCTCCCTTATGCCCACTCTTCGTTAGGCCAGAAAGAAACCTCTTTAAGGGCCCTTTCACATCAGCGTTTTTCGTAATTCGCGGCAGATGCGGTGAAAAAACCGCATCTGCCGCGTTTGCCGCATAACCGTTCCACTTGCGGCGCGGTTGCGGTTTTTCCCATACAAAGTATAGGGGGACTTGCGGCAGATGCGGCAAGTGCGGTTTTGCACCTGCGGCAGGTGCGGCAGCGAAAAAAACCGCGGCTGACCGCGGTTTTTTTTTGCTGCTGCACCTGCCGCAAGTGCAAAACCGCACTTGCCGCATCTGCCGCAAGTCCCCCTATACTTTGTATGGGAAAAACCGCAACCGCGCCGCAAGTGGAACGGTTATGCAGCAAACGCGGCAGATGCGGTTTTTTCACCGCCTCTGCCGCGAATTACGAAAAACGCTGATGTGAAAGGGCCCTTAGGCTATGTCCAGACACATGGGCATTTGCTTTTGTCAAAATGCAGCAAAACCTTAAGGTACCGTTACCCACAGAGATATATTGCTTGCAACTCACTGGTTGCAGTGAAATCATGGACACATTGTTCCATTTTGTTGCCGTGTAATGAATGGAAGAATGTGTCCATGATTTCACTGCAACCAGTGAGTTGCAAGCAATGTCTGCACAGATATCTCTGTGTGTAACAGTACCTTTAGGGGTTTCTAGTTTCTCCTGATTTCTTTGGCAGTAGATTAGGTGCATTTTTCTTGTGTTTTTGCTGCATTTTAGTTTGTTGTATTTTTGCTGCAGATTTGCCATAGAACACTGCAAAAATGCAGAAAACAATTGACATGCTCATTCTTACAAAAACGCAACAAAACCTGGGGTGTTGACACTTTCTGCAATGAAATAAAACCAATGCATGTGGAACAGTTTATCCCAGAATCAGGGGCGTAACTACCACAGGTGCTGGGGTTGCGATCGCAACCGAGCCCTGCTGCCTAGGGCGGCCCAAAAGTCCCTTTGGCCTATAGAAAAAGACTAATACTATTAAAGATTTGCAATAATTGGGGGTCCCGTTGGAGCTTTTGCATCGGGGCCCCTGGGCCTGAAGTTACACCACTGCCCAGAATCACATAGATTTTTCTGTGAAACAAAAACACAGGTTAAGATTAGCATAGATTAGCATAAAACTAAAGCAAAACCTGAGCCCAAAAACGCCCTGTATGAACATAGCCTGAGATATGAGGAGCATCAATATTCTCCCTGGGCTCCCAATATCTTTCCTCAGGACTGAAGCGCTTCCAGTAGATCAAGAAAAGAGGTTACCTCTCACCTTCCTGATAGCCATCACTATAGACGTCATGTCCGCTCTCTGTGTTAACATCAACCTTTCAAAAACTGAACTTCTGCTCCGGCCCTCCACCAACCCCAACTAAATCTGACTTCTCCCTCTCTGTGTGCAGCACAACGATAACGCCTAGGCTGCAGGCTCACTGTCTGGGTGTTATGTTTGACACCGATCTTTCCTTCACCCAATATACACAATCTCTCACCTGCTCCCGTCACACCTGAAGAACGTCTCTAGAATCTGCTCCTTTTTACCATGGAAGCAAGAAAAACCCTTACTGTGGCCCTGATCCACTCCCTCCTTGATTATTGTAATTCTCTATTAGTTGGCCTCCCCCTCACTAGACTCTCCCCTCCTTAATGCAGCAGCCAGGATCATCTATCTAGCTATCCGTTACTCAGATGCTTCTGATCTGTGCCAGTCATTGCACTGACTATAGTACACTATATGATCCATTTCAATCTACTTGTTCTCACCCACAAAGCTCTTCACAGTGCAGCACCACCCCTACATCTCCTCCTTCATCTCTGTCTTACTGATGTCTATGCTCCAGCCAGTGTCCGCTACGTGGCGCTATTTTGGAAACAAACCTGTAGACAGATTAAGGTTTTTATGTAAGTAGAAAATGATAATAAATAATATTAACAACCACAACAGTTCTTGAAGAAAATACAACCTAACTGAAGCATGAACAGATATTTTTGCATATACACCATCCAGCACTTGTACAATAACTTCCACTCAGACGTTTTTGACCTTATATGATCTTATTATGACCTTATATTGCTTTTTCAATGAAACAATCCGGCTAAGAGCTTGTTCACACATGGATTTGCTGTGATTTCACTACGGATTTGGGGATAAAAATTCAGTTGTGAATTAGAATAACAGCAAAGTGAAATAGATTTCAAAAGCCGTATCCACATGCTGCAGATACTTCAGCGCAGGAGATTTTTAATTCTTACAAGTATATAATGCTTCATGATATGAGATGCATTTTGTGAGATCTACAACAAACCCACATGTAATACTTCCGGATTATATTGTGGGTCTATACAACAAAATCTACATACAATTTTTCGGTCAATATGAAGCAATAATAAATGTTAGATACCATACTAGCATTGGAGAAAATTACAAGAGAGCAGCATTAGGCACAGTTTATAATCTACAAATGGGTCAGATGTTTATCAATTTTGTATCTAATTAGTTTTGGAGGTTTGTAAGAGTGCAGTAAATGCATAGAGTATGCTGCCATCTTGTGGTTTAAAGGAATATTACTAGACACAAGGATTCAAATATACGTGAAATCATATTAATGGAGTTGTCTCCTTGAGTTTAGTTTGTTTTTGATTTGTTTAGGACAAGTTATCCAAAATTATGGACACCAAGCATTTTTCTATGGATACATTGGAAAATCATAATATTTCATTAAGATGTGAAGTGTAAAAATGCTGCAAACTAAGGGTGCCTTCACACTGCGGCAGCGTCCGGTCCGGGGCTGTCAGGAGTGACAGCCTGGACCGGAGTTTTTCTGCATAGAATACTGTCGGGCTGCACGGAGCTGGATCGCGGTGGGTGGTAATTATCTGCTATCCGGCTGCTGTGTCGCCGGATGAATCCTGCATTAGTCGGCATTTGTCTGCCGACTCCAAAAACGGTGCATGCAACGTTTTTGAAGTCGGCAGACAATTCCCCACTTCTGCAGGATTCATCCGGCGACACAGCAGCCGGATAGCAGCTAATTACCACCCGCCGCGATCCAGCTCCGTGCAGCCCGACAGTATTCTATGCAGAAAAACTCCGGTCCAGGCTGTCACTCCTGACAGCCCCGGACCGGACGCAGCCGCAGTGTGAAGCCAGCCTAAGAAGGTTTTTAAATATAGAAGTGTTTATTTCTTATTATGAAAAAATAAAACAAGTTGCGCCAAACTGCTGAGCGGTTAATGAGAGCGGTTAATATGGCCAAGTGCTCACCTGTTTAGGTTGTGCCAGGGTCGCACAACTGACTGGCAGGCGGGGAGACAGCTTGTTAGAACCGCTGGATCAGACGGGCCTAGGATAGGAAGGTGGAAGGTGATCCTAATGGGTCCGTGTCCGATGTTGAAGGGCTGGCTGCCGTGTGGTGAGAGGGCTGTTAAGGTCCTGATGATAAGCGGGTCCGCTGCCCAGGTTGTGCTGGGTTCCCCAGGCGTGCGAGCCGGCAGGTTCAGAGCACGAAGATGGAACTATGGTGTTGAAACGAGCAGAGTCCGGGAGCCGTGCTGCTCAGAGCCGCGATTCCCCGAGGGGAAGGCGAGGGGCGTGTGCAGTGAAGTAAACAGAAGGTTAGCGCTCGGATTACAACCAGGACACTGCTCTCAGTATATTTACCTTTAGGCTTTATTAAAAGAGTGTAGAATTCCAATTCCTCCACAACGCGTTTCTGCGCTTAGTGCGCCTTTCTCAAGTGGTCCACTTGAGAAAGGCGCACTAAGCGCAGAAACGCGTTGTGGAGGAATTGGAATTCTACACTCTTTTAATAAAGCCTAAAGGTAAATATACTGAGAGCAGTGTCCTGGTTGTAATCCGAGCGCTAACCTTCTGTTTATTTCTTATTAATCAATTAACATATTGTATCTGAACGGTTTAAACAGCCATTTTAAGTGAAAGCACCAGTGATGGTGACAGCTCCTGTAATTAAATCCAGGGCTGTCATCAGGGCCTGACCGCCTTAGGGTGCTTTCCTACGACGCGTATTTGCTGCGTATTTTTACGCGAGTGCTGTTGCAGTTTAGCCAAAACCAGGAGTGGAAAAATCAGTGGAAAAGTCTAATAGAAACAAGTGCTCCACTTATGTATTTAATCACCCACTGCTGGCTTTAATCAGTCACTCCTGGTTTTGGCTACAAAAGCTGCAACAGCTCTTGCATAAAAATACACAGCAAATACGCAACATGTGAACACACCCTTACACCCATGATGCGCCTGGGCGGCAGAGGCCAAGAGGGGAGCCCGGAGAAGCTGACATTCTGGGCCCTTCCTCTGTCACTCTGCTGCTGCCCAGGCTCCAGGGGCAGGGGTCGGGGCCCAGCAGCGTGGCTGGAGAGGGGCTGGTGGGGGCCCCAACCCCTGCCCCTGGAGCAGTCACTTTAAGGTCAAGGCAACGTCAGCAGCGTGATCAGATCAGCTGATCACACTGCTGATGTCATTCAGTGCTGCAGGAGGCACAAAAGATGGTTAAAGAGTGGAAAGTGCTCCAGTCTGGGGGAGGCTGGAGCTGAAGACACTAAAGATCCACAGCAATTAGGGGAAGGGGAGAGAGGGGGGAAGATTGTATGTCCTGTATTATGTGCTGCAAGGGGGGCAGGGGGGGTTCTTGTATGATGTGCTGCATACAGATGAGGGTGGTACAGTATGAAGTGTGAAAATGGAGGTGACAATGGTACAATATAATGTGCTGCAAACGCTGGGGGTGGTAGAGTATGAAGTGCTGCAAACAGAGGAGGGTGGTACAGTATAATGTGCTGCAGATCGAGGGTGGGTGGTACAGTATGATGTTCTGCAGATGGAGGGGGGTACAGCTTGATGTGCTGCAGATGGAATGGGGTTGGTAAAGTATAATGTGCTGCAAATGGAGGGGGATGAAACAGTATAATGTGCTGTAAATAGAGGGGGATGGTACTGTTTTATGTGCTGCAAATGGAGAGGGGGAGGGGTGATACAGTATGATGTTCTGCAGATGGAGTGAAGTTAGTAAAGTATAATGTGCTGCAAATGGAGGGGGATCATACAGTATGATGTGCTGTAAATAGAGGGGGATGGTGGTGCAGTATGATGTGCTGCAGATGAATGGGGGTGTGGTAAGGTATAATATGCTGCAAAGGAAGGGGGGGTGGTAGAGTATGAGGTGCTGCAAATGGAGGGGGGAGACCATGAGGTGCTGCAAAGAGGGGAGGGATTGTATCATGAGCAGCAACAGAGGAGGAGATTTGAGAATAAAAAATGAGGAGCAAGGGGCTGATGAGGAGACAGGATGGGGAGCAAAAGGGCAGGATGGGTGCAGACACAATATAAGGAATTAGGAGGAACAGGTGCGGAAATAGTACGAGGAGCTAGGGTGCCTGGGTACAGACACAGTATGGGAAGTGAGGAGGGACAGGTGTGGACACAGTATGTGGAGTGAGGACGGACAGGTGCAGACACAGTATGGGGTGTGAAAGGGTATGGGTGTGTGGCACCCCCACGGGGGATTGCCATAGGATCCACCGATGCAAGGAGGGAATTACACCTTGGTTCGCACAGCACACCACACTTTCCACCCCAGACCTGAAGGGGATGCTCTACTGGCTGCCTTAAGCCAGTTCCCCTTTAAAACATTCAGGCCTGAGGGGAGGAGTTAGTTAGTCCCAAGGATTCTGAGAAGAGAGTCGAAGAAGTGAGGAGCTGGTCGCTGGGAAGGAACCAGGACCAGGGACCACTGGCCGCTGTGGTCCACCCTAGGGAAAGGGTCGGAGGCCAGAGGAGAAAGTAGGGAGTTAAAGAAGGGAACAACGCAAGCTTCCCTTTAGCACACCCGGACACCGAAGTCCGACGCTGCCAGCATCCACTGCAGCAGTAAAAGCCCGGGAGAACCAGGAGGAGTTCAACCCTGAAGAAAGCAAAGTAAGAGACGCTAAAACTGACCAAGTACAGGACCAGGGGCCATAGGAGAAACAGGGATCCCGCAGAAAGACCTCATAGTTTAGAGCAAAGCCCTGAGAGGGAGAAGAAGCGGTGGGTTCAAGCACAGGCAGGACTCATCCCACACCGCAGAGCACAGAGACAGAGGAGGCCTCATAACTTTCTAAGGTGGAAGACCCAAGTTGCACCGTGGACCTGGTTATTTCTCTGGACTGTACCTGTTACCCTGTCACCAGTAAAAGGTGCCGAAATAACCATCACTGTGTGTGTGCGCCTGTTAACCGCCGCAATTCACCACCTGGTTTGCAAAGACTCATCTACTACTCCCCTCATCCATCCCCGCTGCCCTG
Organism: Allobates femoralis; assembly: GCA_033576535.1. Classification (NCBI taxonomy): domain Eukaryota; kingdom Metazoa; phylum Chordata; class Amphibia; order Anura; family Aromobatidae; genus Allobates; species Allobates femoralis. The sequence continues at coordinate 151,506,409 of JARQOC010000005.1, forward strand.
AGGTAAAGCTCCACCTGTGGGGAGCTGTTACACACTCTGCTGCACCCACCATCACCTCAGCGGCCGGCTGCAGCGCTGGTATACCCGTTACCAGGTACCTTAGGTGGCGTCACATTACCAATTCCCCTTATCCCCCACCATTCCCCGCCATTGAGGGTCCAGGGCACGGGACCAGGGATCGACCAGCCGTGATCCCCCACGAAAACCGCCATCAGCCCCTGTACCCCCTACCCTGTCGACCGCCTCAGGTGCAGATAGGACTGGTGTCAGCACCCGGGTAAATTCCAGGGTCCTCCACAGCTGAGGGGGCCCACTCACCATCAGGGACAGGCAACCTTGATGGCTCTGATGGCAAGGGGCCCATTAGGGAAAGAAAGCTCTGATGGTGAGGGGCCCCGCGCAGCTGAGTACTCACTATAGAGATACGTGTCCATCTGGCTAATTTGCATACGATGCAAGTTAGCCATGTGGAGGCACAAGCAGGGCAGCGGCACAGGTGGCAGTGTCCCAATATTCATTGAATACTGGGATACTGCATTGATCCTCCGTGCACGCTGCCTGCCACTTCCAGGTTCATTGGAGCTCAGCTTAGAGCTCAGAGCAGCTGAGCTTCCCCTGACCCGGACACTGCAGAAGTGCCGGGCACAGTGTGAGGAGTCTCTCTCCTCACACTGCCAGCATCTGTGCAGTCTGCAGAGCGTCGCTGAGGAAGAGGGAGCATGGATCCTGTAGCAGGTAAGTGCCAGAGGGCTGAAGAGAGCAGATAACTTTTGGTGGGCCACATGGAGGGGGCGAAAGCATTATAAAATAGGTGCTACAAAAGGGAAAAATCAGGGGGCCACATGGGGGAAGAAGCAGTATGAATTTGGGGGGCCATATGGTAGAAGAAGCAGTATGAATCAATAGGGGCCCACATGAGGGGATAAGCAGCATAAATCAGGGGGGCCCACATGGGGGGTGAAGCAGTATAAATCAGGGAGCCACATGGGGGTGCAGCAGTATGAATCAAGGGGGGCACACATGGGAGGAGTAGTATGATTCGAGGGGGGGACCCATATTGGGGGAGAAGCAGTATGAAACAAGGGGGGCGCATATGGAGGGAGATGTATAGAAAAGGGGGGCACATGGGAGAAGCAGTATGAATCGGGGGGCCCTCATGGGGGGTGAATCAGTATGAATCAGGGGGGCCCCCATGGGTTGGAGAAGCATTTTGAAACAAGGGGAGCTGCAGTATGAAAAAGTGGGACACATGAGGGAGAAGCAGTATGAATTAGGGGAAGCCCACATGCGGGAACAAGCAGTATGATTCAGGGAGGCCACAAGGGGGGAGAAGCAATATAAAATAAGTGGTGTTGCATATGGGACAAATGCAGTATGGAAAATGGGGAACGCATACGGGGAAGAGCAGTATGAAACAGGGGCTGCATGGGGGAGAAACAATATGAAACGGGTGGCACATTGAGGGCTAAATGTATTACCTGGAGGCTGTTCTGGGCTGTATATATTGTTTGAAGGCTGTGCCAGTCCAGTCACAGCCTCCAAATAACATGTATAGTACAGCAGCAGCCTCCAGATAATATATACAGCCCTGCACAGTATCAATATCATAAATACACAGCCAACAGTTTCTATATTATATTTATTAATCGTGGTATGTGTTAAAGGGGCCCACTGAGAGTGTTTCGCTCGTGGCCCACAAAATCTGGTGCTGGCCCTGGGTGCACAGTATGGGAAGTGAGGAGAGATGGGTGAGGAAACCATATGAGGAGTGAGGGGAGATGAGTGTGGACACAGTATGGGGAGCGAGGGGGGGATGACTGTTGACAGTATGGCATGTGAGGGGATATGGGTGCGACCGTAGTGTGAGGAGTGGGGGATGGGTACAGATGTAGTGAGGAGAGTATGGGATGAGAAAAATGTGAGTGGAAACATAAGAGACTGGGTAGTGTGGGGGTGCAGGTGAGATAGATGCAGACAAACTGGGTAGTGTGTGTGCAGGGGGTGTATGTAGAGGGGGCTGCATGGGGTGACAGTGTGAGGCCTCAGCAAGGATGGGAAAGTATGACAAGGAAGTGGTGTGATGAGAAGGTATAGTATAATGTCTGGACAGTATAAGGGGACAGTGTGTGCATCATTTTGTGCAGAGTAAACAGTGAAGAGAAATCATTTGTTCAGGAGCGCACTTTAAGGCAGATATTTTTATTTAGGCAGCAATATAATGATACTTTTATTTTGAAGTGCACCATGTTGGGATGTGCTGCAGAAAAGCAAATAATATGGAAGTCTGCAAAGACATGAAAAGTCATCATGGTGTCTGGACAAAATGAAAAAAAGAAAAATGCGACCCCAATCAGAGACAAAGTCATCTATAAGGTACCTGGATGTAAGCAATTATTTGTGATACTAATTCTCATTAGTATTGTGTGGTTCCTGTATGGTCTGATGATGACTGGTAACAACAACTCCCAGTTTCTTCTTACCGTTATTAAGGACAAACTGGAAGTTGTAATTTCACGCGATACAAATACGTATATGGGGTTGACTTCACATTACAATCGATGTACCAAGTACTGATAGTGGTACTAATGATGAATTTCTGCACTTATGATGGTTTTGATGTTGTTTCTGTATCTATGGTGGTTCTAGTGATGTATTTACCGATGAGGGTTGTGATGATGCGTTTCTTAACTGATGTGGGTTCTAGTTATGTATTTCTGTACCTCGGTTGGTTCTTATGATGTATTCCTGTACTAATGGTAATTCTAATGATGTTTTTCTGAACTGATGAGGGTGTTGGTGATATATGTCTGTGCCTTTGAAGGTTTGATGTATTCCTGTGCTGTTATAGGTTCTGATCCTATACACATGCAGCAGTCCAGAATTTGTAAGATTACATGATACATGGCTATGTTAATAAAGTTTTGTGCTGTCTGACAAGTTGAGGGTTACTATATTTTTATTTATGTTAGGAGCATTAAAAGAATTGTCCTACATTTGTAAATAGTCTGCAGTCACTCTATGCAACTCTATGTGACTGCAGACATCTGAATTCTCACAGTGCGCACACTCTACGCTGTCAGGATTCTCTGGTGCTGGCAAGTGAGAATGGAAGATCACGTAACCGCAAGTATGTGATTTACATACACTACCATTCCAAAGTGTGAGGTCAATAAGAAATTTCTTTATTTTTGAAAGAAAAGCACTTTTTTTTCAATGACGCGAACATTAAATGATCAGAAATACACTCTAAACATTGTTAATGTGGTAAATGACTATTCTAGCTGTAAATGTATGGTTTTTAATGCAATATCTACATAGGTGTATAGAGGCCCATTTCCAACAACAACCACTCTAGTCTCTTAATGGTACATTGTGTTTGCTAACTGTGTAGGAAGGCTAATGGATTTTTAGAAAACCATAGAAAACCCTGGTACAAGTATGTTAGCACAGCTGAAAACGGTTTGGCTGATGAGACCTTCCTTTGAGCTAGTTGAGAATCTGGAGCATATCTGAGACTGGCTAATAAAAGGAAAAGATTAATATGGGCAAAAGAACAAAGCCATTGGACAGAGGAATATTGGAACAGAGTTTTATGGACAGTCGAATCAACATTTGAGGTGTTTGGATCACACAGAAGAACATTTGTGAGACGCAGAACAGCTGAAAAGATGCTGGAAGAGTACCTAATGCCATCAGTCAAGCATGGTGGAGGTAATGTGATGGTCTGGGGTTGCTTTGGTGCTGGTAAAGTGGGAGATTTGTACAAGGTAAAATAGATTTTGAATAAGGAAGGCTATCACTTCATTTTGCAACGCCATACCATGCTGTAAATCCTGCAAAGGGAGCATTCTTTGATGAAAGCAAAGTTTGAAGGAGAAAATTATTATTTCAAATAAAAATCATTATTTCTAACCTTGTCAATGTCTGGATTATATTTTCTATTCATTTTGCAACTCATTTGATAAAAAAAAGTATGAGTTTTCATGGACAACACAAAATTGTCTGGGTGACCCCAAACTTTTGAACGGTAGTGTACATGCAGTCACATGCTGACTAGATATGTGAGGCCTCGAAATGAATTAGAGCGAGGCTGGACACGTCTAGTCAGAACGTGACCAGAAGTATATAAATTGCCTACACATGACAGTCCAATCTTGCCATTGGCATGGGAGAATCCCAAAAGTGTGCAGTGTACGCGCTGTGAGAATTCAGAGGCTTGCAGTCACCTAGAGGGATTACAGACTTTCATCTCAAACCTGGACAAGCTCTTTAATTATAACTTAAGCATGGTAGCCCAATCCTAGAAGTGTGTAATGTACTCACTGTTAGGATTGCTGGTTCCAGCAGTCATCACATGGTCACTCCACTAATATGCAGTTTTCATACATACAGTTGTGGCCAAAAGTATTGACACCCCTGCAATTCTGTCAGATAATACTCAGTTTCTTCCTGAAAATGATTGCAGTCACAAATTCTTTGGTATTATTATCTTCATTGAATTTGTCTTCAATGAAAAAACACAAAGGAGAATGAAGCAAAAAGCAAAACATTGATCATTTCACACAAAACTCCAAAAATGGGTCAGACAAAAGTATTGGCACCCTCAGCCTAATACTTGGTTGCACAACCTTTAGCCAAAATAACTGCGATCAACCGCTTCCGGTAACCATCAATGAGTTTCTTACAATGCTCTGCTGGAATTTTAGACCATTCTTCTTTGGCAAACTGCTCCAGGTCCCTGATATTTGAAGGGTGCCTTCTCCAAACTGCCATTTTTAGATCTCTCCACAGGTGTTCTATGGGATTCAGGTCTGGACTCACTGCTGGCCACCTTAGAAGTCTCCAGTGCTTTCTCTCAAACCATACAGAAATGGTTATCTGCCGCGACACTACTATTTCATATTTAACACAGGGCAGTTTCTGCAATACACACATGCATTATACCCACTGATCCTCTTGTTTCTAGTGCCACTCATTCATTTACATTTTTCATGAAATAGTAGTGTCGCGGCAGATAACCATTTCTGTAAGTATATTATTTTCTGCCTGCACCTACGCTTGTGGTGATGCCAGTCATACACATACACATATTGTTAATTTTTGACTGAGCTCCCACTATATAATTTTCCCCTTTTCTCCCTTCCATAGTCTGATAGCCACACATGGACACCATTGTGAGAGCCTAACACACACCTGTTCATTGTTTTTAAGTGCATCCATGGGCATATAAACCCACTCACATCTCACAATCTCACTAGGGCATAGTGCCAGGACCTGGCAGTGGAGGCTCCTTGTAAGTGGATGTCAGGCTTAATCTTTAGTGGCCACTATTGAGACTAAGATCTCCGTTTTTTCATATTTAGCACAGGGCAGTTTCTGCAATACACACATGCATTATACCCACTGATCCTCTTGTTTCTAGTGCCACTCATTCATTTACATTTTTCATGAAATAGTAGTATCGCGGCAGATAACCATTTCTGTAAGTATATTATTTTCTGCCTGCACCTACGCTTGTGGTGATGCCAGTCATACACTAATACACAAACTCATGTAATAGGCCTGGACAGAAATGATGGTACCCCTGAAAATAATGTGACAAAAGGGACATGTTAAATTAAGATGTGTCCACTAATTAGCATGACAGGTGTCTACAAACTTGTAATCAGTCAGTGGGCCTGAATATATGGCTACAGATACTCACTGTGCTGTTTGGTGACATGCTGTGTAGCATACTCAACATGGACCAGAGGAAGCGAAGGAAAGAGTTGTCTCAGAAGATTAGAAAGAAAATTATAGACAAGCATGTTAAAGGTAAAGGTTATGTCCATCTCCAAGCAAATTAACGTTCCTGTGACTACAGTTGCACATATTATTCAGACATTTAAGATCCATGGGACTGTAGCCAACCTCTCTGGATGTGGCCGCAGGAGAAAAATTGATGACAAATCAGAGACAGATAATACACTTCTAAAGAGATTAAAGGTGAACTTCAAGCTGAAGGAACATCAGTGTCAGATCACACCATCGGTCGTTGTTTGAGCCAAAGTGGACTTCATTTGTGATGACCAAGGAGGACACCATTGTTGAAAAAAAATCATAAAAAAGCCAGACTGGAATTTGCCAAACTACATGTTGACAAGCCACAAAGCTTCTTGGAGAATGTCCTATGGACAGATGAGATACAAATGGAACTTTTTGGCAAGGCACATCAGCTCTATGTTCACAGACAAAAAAATAAAGCATATCAAGAAAAGAACACTGCCCCTAATGTGAAACGTGGAGGAGGCTCTTATGTTCTGGGGCTTTTTTGCTGCATCTGGCACAGGGAGTCTTGAGATTTCATTGTACCCTGCAAAGATTCAAGACAATCAAGGGATTATAGAGAGAAATATGCTGCACAGTGTCAGAAAGCTTGGCCTCAGTCGTAGGTTATAGGTCTTGAAAACAGGATAATGACCCAAAACATACATCTAAAAACACCCTTAAGAATGGCTAAGAGGAAAACATTGAACTACTCTGAAGTGGTCTTCTATGAGCCCTTACCTAAATCCTATTGAGCATCTTTGGAAAGAGCTGAAACATGCCGTCTGGAAAAGGCAACCTTCAAACATAAGACAACTGGAGCAGTTTGCTCTTGAGGAGTGGACCAAAATACCTGTCGAGAGGTGCAGAAGTCTCATTGACAGTTACAGGAATTGTTTGATTGCAGAGATTGCCTCAAACGTTTGTGCAACAAAATATTAAGTTAAGGGTACCATCATTTCTGTCCAGGCCTATTTCATGAGCTTACTTTTTTAAATATTCTGTGGAAGCATAGTTGAAAAGCAATGTCTGACTTTCATTTGCTCATTTTCATAGATTTTTTATTATTACTTTTGCCAGATTCAAGTTAATTCTGTGACCATTGTGGGTTTTTCTTTCATTAAACAAGGGGCACCAAAAACTTTCACCACGTGTACATACTTTAACCTTTATCTGATTAGTGAAAAAAAAAATCAGAAGTTTGTTGAAAAATAAAAAAAAAAGAATTGTGCTTTTGTCGCCATTTTCGAGACCCTTAGCGTTCTCATTTTTCAGGATCTTAGGCCGTGTGATGGCTTAATTTCTGTATTTTCTGTGGCTTGAGCTGACATTTCTAATGATACTATTTTAGCGTAAATGCACTGTTTTGATTGCCCGTTACCAAAAAAACTTAATGTTTTCATTTTTACTTTATTTTTGTTACACAGTTTACAGACCTGATTAATTGATTTTATATTTTGACAGATCAGGCACTTCTGAATGCTGCAATACCAAATTTAAAAAAAGTTTTATTGTCAATCGGGCAAAAGGGGAGTGATTTGAACTTTTTATTTAAAAAATAGTTCATATTTTTAAAAACTTTATTCTACTTTTACTTTGATTATTTGGCCCCTTGGAGTGCCTCAACACTGCAGTGTCCTACTGCTTCTACTGTACAGAGCTATACTTCAGCACCCCTCTAAACAGCAGAGATGAGTATCTCCTGTGAATGCTGTTCACACAAACGAGTCATGACTGCAACAAGAGTCCTCTCATGGTAACACATCGGCACCCCATGACTCTGCGGCATGAAATGAACATGCGGAGGAGGAGTGGAATGTCGGCAACCTGCACCGCAGCTCTCAAAATGCTGCAGTCGGGTGAAGCATAGTGAGGGTGGGATTTCTTGAAATCCCATCCACTATGCTTCTACTATACAACGCAGCATTTTGGATGCAACGTCTTGCTACTGAGTCCAAAACGCTGCGTTCATTGATCGTGTGCACACTCCCTAAAATACACCGTCCCACCTGCGTGTTTTCCATCTATATCCTCACTTCTCTTGGCTATATAAAGCTAGAGGAGTCAATCAAAGAAAAGGGGACGGTGGAGATAGAGAGCAAACAAGAAGGTGAGGAGTTGTAATTAAATGATTGACCATGATGAACCGAGCTCCTTTATTTGGTTTGAATAGTCCTCCTGTGCTGATAAAGTCCACTTTAGACCCTGTGCACACAATGTATTTGATGTGTTTTTTATGCAGTCACAAATCTGCATGCCTATCCTTATGCCAGGAAAGTCAATGAGAATTCTGAAGTTTCGTTCACATGTAGCTTTTTTCCCCTTGCAGATTTGGTGCAGCAATAAATCTGCAGCATGTCAATTATTGCTGCGAATTTGTAGCATATTTCCACCCCACAATACATAAAAAACATGGAAAAAATGTATATAGAAAATGTGTCAACAGTTCATTGCATTATTCTGCCAGTAGATGCAGAAATCTCTGCAACCAAATACTCAATGTGCGCACATAGCCTAAAGCACACAGAATTCCCAGGGCCTGAGACCTCACGTGAGACCAAAATATTTTTTAATGGACAAACGTTTTTTGCAGTGAATTTAAATTGAAAAGACTATTGCTTTCAATATTATGGTATTGGCTGGTAAATTTTGTCAAGAGGAATTTAAAAAAATGGGAAACGTGCTATTGAGTTAAAGACTCAATCTAACTACATTAAGCTCTTTAACCCCGGGAGATTTATTTTGCTTTCCTTACTTTCTTCCGAGAGCCATAACGTTTTTATTTTTCCATCAATATAGCTATATAAAGGCTTATTTTTTGCAGAGCAAGTTGTACATTTGAACGACTCCATTAATTTTACCATATAATGTGCTGGAAAGCGGGAGAACATTCTAAGTGCATTGAAATTGCAAAAAAAGTGCAATTCCACAATTGTTTTATGGGAATTTTATTTACCATCTTCACTATATGGTAATGCTGGCCTGTCAATATGATGCCTCACATTAGTACAAGTATGTAGATACCAAACAGGGTTCTATTATTTGTCGGTCAACATCCTATCTTTAGCCAACATTACCATCTTTTCTTTGGTGGTCTCGCTCTACTTAAGGGGGTGTCACACGCGTCAATATCGCCTGCACGATATCGGCTGCACGTGACGTTGCAGCGATATTGACGCGTGTGACATACTGCATCAACCAGCGATAAATCGCTGGTTGATGGTCGCCAGGTTTCAGAACCAGCTCTGAAACCTGGCGATTGTCGCCCGGTGTACACGCAGCATCGCTGCGTGTGACACCGGGACTAGCGATATTCCAGCTCCCAGCGCCTGTCACAAGCGCTGGGAGCTGGTCTCCAAGGTACACTGCGGGTAACTAGGCAGCGCGCGCTGCCTAGATACCCGACTGTGTACCTTAGTTACCAGCCTCCTCCGCTCACCGGGTGAGCGGAGGAGGCTGGTAACTAAGGTACACGTCGGGTATCTAGGCAGTGCGCGCTGCCTAGTTACCCGCAGTGTACCTTGGAGACCAGGCTGCTCCCGCTTCCAGCAGGCTGGCAGCGGGAGCAGGACATCGTGGAAACGATATTTAAATCGTTTCCATGATGTCACTGGTCAATTGATCGCTGGTGAGTCTGTCTGTGTGACAGCTCACCAGCAATCAGCCGTCAATGTCGTCAGCGATCAGATCGCTGACGACATTGACGCGTGTGACACCCCTTTAGACATATTATATCTTTTACATCTGATCATTTTGCAATTGCATCACATTGCTTGCTGTGTGTACACGTCAGTGGTTTACTATCAATCCATTTATTTCCATGCTCTGTTGGGCCTGGAAATTATATTTTTATTCTTATTTGTCCTGGTATTTTATGGCTCTCTCTATTTATGTAATTCTATCATTTATATGACTATAGTGATACTGATGTTTACCATTTTGGCTTTACAAATTGTTTTCGATGCCTCTTTGAATATTAGTCAAGGCTAGAAGCCCACTCTTTGAATTTCCCACGTATTTTTGACAATTCCGAAGTACAGCACCTTCCCTGCAAAGTGTATGGGAAATTAGAAGTGTTGTGCCCACACTGCGGGTTTTCCCATGGCAGAAATGGCACACATTTTGCTGCAGGAAAATCTGTAGCACATCAATTCTTGCAGCATGTTTTGAAGAGATTTTCACCCATAGACCTCAATGTTAACTCCTAAATATGTAGCAATGCACATCAGAGTTCACACAGTGTGTATTTGCCGGGTATTTAGTGAGTATTGTTGGCATGGGACTTTGCTGTATTTCTGGTCACCAGCACAAGTACAGCAGGGCTACCACCCACCCCTAGCTGCCTAGTTTTTTTTGGCTGGTAATAAAAATAGATGGGAGCCCCTTTTTTTAAAAATGTCTTGAAATAAAAAAAATGATGTGGAGCTTCGTTGTATTTTTTGTTTCCAGCCGGGTACAACTTGGAAGCTGGGGGCTGGAAACCACAGTGTGGGAAGGCCCTAGCATTCTGGGTCCCCACACTGCAAATTGCAGCCCAGCAGCTGCTCCACAAAATGGTGCATTCATCGAAGCTCCATTTTATGGCGCTGTACCCGACTCTTCCAGTTGCCCTGGTGCCAGTGGCAAACTGGGTAATAAAGGGGTGAATAGCTGAATAATAGCTGGCACTAAGCCCAAGGTTCATATTGTCAGGTCAATGTTAGAACTGGCCATTAGAACGTCTAAGCAAATAGTAAATAATACACCACACAGAGAAAAATAATTTTATTTGAACTAAAAAAACACAAACACATGACTAATTTCCATGTTTATTACTGCCACATAAATCCTCCACGATCCTCTTCGATGTCTGTTCACAGCGGGACCAAAAACTGAGTGAATTTAAGCTCTTGTTGTGAGCGGGGTGACATCACAGTCTGGGTCACCTGAGTTCAGCTAGAATGATGCTGCTTAGCTATGACCTCATGTCAGCCTTCCCGCATCACAGCAGGACCTGAATCTCACTAGTTTCCCACACAGTGAACTCAGTTGACCCTACTGCTGGATTGCTTTGCCACCATGTCTCTCAATCTGGTAGCGGGGTCACCTGTGTTCAATGCTGCGGAGAGCCCTCAGTGACTCAGTGAGTGACATCACCGCTCCTCGTGGCAGTCAGAGTGATCTAAGACACTACACCAAGAGGACACTTCTTCCATTTCTGCAGTATCTAGATGTAGCAGAGCCAGGATCATGTGCTTCATGAGACACCATTGTGGATTACCGGTGGAGGGTATGTTTGAGGTTTATAAATTGCAAAATGAGGGTTGTCTGATTTGTCTGTGTTGTACTTTTTAACTATTTACTCACAGAATAGATAATGGGCGGGTCTCAGAGGCCAGACATTATACATCTGGGCTTAGTGATAAGCTGTCAATACTCAACTGTCATTAACCCCTTCTGTCACCCCAAAGCCAATGTACCAGGGTATAGGGAAGAGCCGGGTAAAGCGACAGATATTGATGCTTCTAATGAATGTGCCAATTTCTGCGGTGGCAGTGGGCTGCTATTCTGCAGCCTGGGGAGGTAGTACAATAACTATGGGCCTCATCATGCTGAGAATACCAGCCCCTAGCTGTCTGGTTTTTACCTTGGTTGGCAAGCAAAAATAGGGTGAAGCCTACACATTTTTTAAAATAATAAAAAAAATAATTATGGACTCACCTGTATTTGTGATTACCAGCCAAGGTAAAGCCAGGCAGCTCGGCGTGGCAGCCCTCAGCTGTCTTGCTTTATCTGTGCTGAGAATCAAAATTACTGCAAAGCCCTATGTCAATCTTTTAAAATTATTTATTTTTTCAACCCTATGATGGCAGGTTAGTTGCCAATGGCCATCAATCACAGACACTGGCACAATGAGTGAGGTGCAAAACAGCACTTCACAAACGCTGTCACAGAGAGTGGATGCCTCTGATTGGCTGTTAGAGCCAGCGCAGTGAATAACCAGGATGTTAATGAGCAGTCCAGAAGTACAAGCACGTGGTCTCCAGTAAGTATGATGCTGTTCTTTAATCTTTGTTTTGCTTATTTTACAGTTCCCCCAGCCGCACCTGAACAGTAAAGGGAAGTACAAGTTCATGGTCTGTACCCGAACACTAGGGGCTCTGTCCGAACTCCAAACTTTACAGTTCAGGGGTCGGATATCACTATTCTTAATGGTTCTTGAAGATGCTATTTTGTTTGTTCAATTCAGTGTATTCATATACTTGGTAAGGTGATCATCAATTGTTTGGCATTATATATTTTTTTATGCATAAGTTGGATAGACCCATATTATTCATTGGTGCTCTCCGTTACGCTTGCTATTGTGGCGCCCCACATAGTTAGGCGTCACAGTGGGGCATTACACTCATAAAAGCAGTTTGATTTTCCCCAACTGCAAGTGGATACTAGGCTGGTGGGTGGGACCCAATTCTGCACTCCCACACTAGACTAGTGGTGGGAGGTTACTCCTGGAAGATATAGTCACCTCTAGAGGGAGTCAAAGAGTAGTTAGTTGGAGTTGGAGAGGAGTCGAGGAGAAGTGTGGAGCGAGGCGGAAGGTCTAACAGGACAGCTCCAGGCTGATCCTGAAGGAAGATGAAAGGGGATCCGGAGGGGATCCTGAGAGAGAGTGCCTGATGCGTGAGTCTGGGCCCGAGAGAGAAAGGGGGAACCCCAGCATGGAGCAACCATACTCCAGGGAATTAACCAGTCCACCACAGGATATGCCGGACCCGAGGAAATGGTCAGAGTCCACCTCTGAATTCATCAACCAGCTGCTGCAGTCTGTTCACCAGCTGCGGCACCCTGCCAGATGGAGCGGTCTGCCTGCTTCCTCACCACGAGGGAGGGGAGCCCCAAGTCTACCTTCAAGGAGCCATTGGATATAGACTCATCCTAGGTGGGGAAGAAAGGACACGGGTTCGTCAACTAAGGTACACCATGGATACCACCATACCACCTGGCATCCACTTGCAGCCACCGCCAGAGCTACCTGTTTCTTTAACAACTTTTGCTGAACTGTAGACTTGTATGCTGATGACTGTTTACAGTAAAGTACCGGGAGAGTGACTTTGCCTCCATGTCTTTGTGCTGCAGAATTCACCAGTTTGCTTACAGGAACCCTGCCCCGGAGGACCAGCTCCACCAACATCACAAAGTATTCACTGATCTCAGGGAATTCACTGTGTTGAGCGCTTTAGCCAGCTGCCCGCAGTGTTTTCTTGGACTAGGCTCCCTGAGATCAGTGAATACTTTGTGATGTTGGTCTACTAGACCTTGCTTCCACCTAGCCAGAATCCTACTCCACACTGATGAGGGGCAACACCCCGAAACAGCTGTCTGTGGATGGATACCTGGTCTTGGTATTCTCTATTGAAGTGTCACCCAGGCCACGGGGTCAGGCACTGCCACCCGTGACATCCCCGAAAACCTCTCCGAGCCTGATACCCGAGTGCCCCAGGGCCTGGGGCTCGACACTATCACATAGATACTGAATGTGCATCATTTTTTTAAATTAGGTGTTAAAAAAAAATTGGAAATGTTTGAATAAAACATTTTTGCTTTGTTGACATGACCCGTAACATTCTCATTTTTTGAGACCAGGGGCTTTGTGATGACTTGTTTTTGCACACCGAGCTGACCTTTTTACCGATACCAATTTTGGGTTGATACAATGTGTTGATCGCCTCCTATCACATTATATTGTAAAGTTGTGGCAACAAAAAAAAATAAAAATTCACATTTTGATTTTTTGTCATTACGCCGTTTACAGATGTGATTATTTTATATTTTGACAGGCTGGACATTTCTCAATGCAGTAATGCCCAATGTAGGTATATTTTTATTATTATTACTGCTTTATTTTTAATGTAGCAAAACGGGGGTAATTTTAATTTTTGTTTTATTTTTTTTAGACTTTTTAATGCATTTACTTAGAAAATTGAAGTTGCGATCATTTAATCGTTTGTGCCATACGGAGCAGTGCATAAGAACTTCATGTTTCTCCATGTATAATATCAACGAGTGTCTCTTCTTCTTACAGTGAAAAAAAAACATTACATAAAAACTCCCCATATAAAAACAAATGATTAAATGTAATATATCATAAGACATGTTTTAAGTGGATTATCAACATTTAAACCATTTGGTTAAAGGTAATTCAAGTTGAAAGTTTAGTCTGCCTCCATTTATCCTGAAGGATAAATGAGTAAATGTTACTTTGGAGGTCCCATTAAGGAAGCACTATATGGAAACAAATAATTCTTGTGCTTACTCTGCAGTTTATCGATATACGTTAATGCATTTTCTGAGTAATGTTATTCCCTTATTTTTTTATATTTTACTTTGGACATGGTTGTGGGGGGTTATGGTGTTTGACAGGATATATAGGGGTATTTTCTTGGCTACCATTATGCACAACTGTAGACACCAATTCACAGTATTTAAATCCAGATAGTCGAGCAGTAGCCGTGTACAGGGAGACATACCGTATATACTCGCGTATAAGCCGAGTTTTTCAGCCCAAAAATTGGGCTGAAAAGTCCCCCCCTCGGCTTATACGCGAGTCACTGTATACACTGTATACAGTGTATACAGTATACAGGCCTGCCCCCATCAGTATACAGGCCCCCCCTTGCAGCACAAACCTGTAAAGGAAGAGATTAGTATACTTATCACTGTCCCGCCGCCGTCATCGCGCTCCTCCGTCTTCATCCAAAACAAGCCAGAGATAGCTGACAAGCAAGGAAAGGCGATCACCACAAATCACAAATCAAATATCTTTATTGCACATATTAAACACAAACAACAATAAGGTGGCAAAAAGCTTTAAAAACAATTAAAACGGCCACATGCGGCCACACAGTACACAAACACTACCCCAGCTGGTGAGTAAAGTTTACACATGCTTATGATAATAGCATCCAGCAGCATCAAAAATACAGCAGTATAAGAAACTGTCCATAAACAAATAAAGTGCAACCAAAGTGCTACTTATACCAATAAAGACACTGCCTAGTAAACCCAAATTGTCATGCTATTCTACTACCTGGTTAAGCGGCCAAAGCCTATGAACATCCATCTGGCAGTGAACCATCTGGCACAGCTAAGGGGTAGGTGAAGATTACCCTACGCGTTACGTCATCCTCTGATGACTTCGTCAGGGGCACACCTCACTGGTGTCTATGTCTAGTGTTAAATAATGTCTGTAATTGCATTCAGATTGCTCTCACCTGGAACGCAATAAGTGTAGATCCGCTCACTGAGGCGCCGCCATCATTATGGCTAGGAAGTAAATCGGAAAGGAGGAAGTCATCATAACCTCCAACCCTCCACACACAATCTGCGCAGGCGCGGGGGTGTGCGAGGCTTCAGTCCCGGGTGTCCCAGTATGGCCGCCATGATTAATGCGCATGCGCATAGGTAAAGAGGCAGCTTCAACTCATGACACCCGTAGGACACTCAAAGCGCATGCTCACCTCCGTCAATTGGTCACAAACCCAGCAGAGGAGTGAAAGGTTAGTATCAAGCAAGCTGCGCGTCACATACTGCACCAAAGGGCACAGACACGCACAGAATCTACAATATGAGAAAAAGGTAACCTAGTATAAACGTTTTTAATGGTTCTTATCAGTTATTCCGACAAAGGTCAGAGAAGACAAAGAGAAAGTGGATTGTCATCTCTCATAAGAAAGCAAAAACAAGGGAAAAATCAATCAGCTAAATGTAGTGAGAAGGTAGTTTAGCACACAGACAGAATGCTTCCCTGTATTCCAATATTGAAGTAATTTACAATAAAAATATGAGATAACATTCTTAGTATAAGATCCAGCGAAAGGTCCCTACGGTACACACCTAGGATTTAACCTGTATATAAATTTGTTACCATATCATAGAGTATGTATAAAGCATAATGTCATACATTAATATGCAACCAACAGTCACACACCCGATCCCACCCTGTAAATCCCACCAGAAAAAGGTCATACAGTACTTCCTATATTGGGCTTGTACATAGCCCGATGTATACATACATCTCAAAAAGCCAAAACGTGAGATGTTTTTCATGATCATGAAAAATAGTTATAAAAAGGTACCTATAATTAGTATTTGATTAACAAAACAACCAAATCATGCAACCAAGTTATAACAGAGACAAAGGAAGTGCAACATTCATTTCTCTCTGGTATCATGTTGAAACAATCAGTAACAAAAAATTAATAAAATGATAAAGGGTTATATATGAGTAAATCCAATGAGTATTGGCCAAGGCCTCTCCGGAAATCAAATATATAGAAAAAACAAAAAAAAACAAAAAAAAAAAAAATCTTCCGTCTTCTTCCGGCTTCCTCCGGTCGGCGCAGGCAATGACGTCATTGTCTGCGCGCCAGAGGAGGAAGCCGGAAGAAGACGGAAGACGCTGGATGAAGACGGAGGAGCGCGATGACGGCGGCGGGACAGCGGCAGCAGGACAGTGATAAGTATACTAATCTCTTCCTTTACAGGTTTGTGCACCAAGGGGGGGCCCTGTATACACCTCTGGGGCTGCTGTATACTACCTCTGGGGCTGCTGTATACACCACTGGGGCTGCTGTATACTACCTCTGGGGCTGCTGTATACACTACTGGGGCTGCTGTATACTACCACTGGGGCTGCTGTATATACCTCTGGGGCTGTATATACCACTGGGACTGCTGTATACTACCACTGGGGCTGCTGTATACTACCTCTGGGGCTGCTGTATACTACCTCTGGGGCTGCTGTATACTACCTCTGGGGCTGCTGTATACTACCTCTGGGGCTGCTGTATACTACCACTGGGGCTGCTGTATACTACCTCTGGGGCTGCTGTATACTACCACTGGGGCTGCTGTATACTACCACTGGGGCTGCTGTATACTACCACTGGGGCTGCTGTATACTACCACTGGGGCTGCTGTGTATACCTCTGGGGCTGCTGTATACTAACCACTGGGGCTGCTGCTGTATATACCACTGGGGCTGCTGCTGTATACTACCTCTGGGGCTGCTGTATACCACACTGCTGGGGTCCACCCTCTGCTTATACACGAGTCAATAGGTTTTCCCAGGTTTTGGGGGCAAAAGTAGGGGTGGTCGGCTTATACACAGGTCGGCTTATACACGAGTATATACGGTAGTTGGTTTTTGTAATATAGCAATATTATCTGAGGATTGAGAGTCATGTCTCGGCACAGAGTGGTGTGTCTTAGGTCCCATGGGGAGACAGAACTAGACTAGGCATAGCATTTCATGTGCTATGTTGGTCAATCAGTTGCCTCAAAGATGTTTTAGATTACTGGTTTACAGTGTGCTGATAATCTTTATTACATACAACTAATATGAAATGTGATAAAAAAAATCTATGAACACGATTGGGGAAAAGAAATTGTTGGGAAATTGTTTCTCACATTAGGCTGGAGTCACACTTGCGTGAGTCTCTCATGCCTCACCCGCTTGGCCGCTGCTCTCCAGATAGAAGCGTGTCAGCTGCATGTATTTCTATGTAGCTGCACGTTTCTGTCTGGAGAGCAGGCGGCTGTGCTGGGTGTTGCGATGCGAGGCTCGCAAGAGTTACACA
Source organism: Allobates femoralis (assembly GCA_033576535.1). Lineage (NCBI taxonomy): Eukaryota > Metazoa > Chordata > Amphibia > Anura > Aromobatidae > Allobates > Allobates femoralis. Next base: position 151,523,832 of record JARQOC010000005.1, read on the forward strand.
CAAGTGTGACCAGCTTTAATATTAGCTGTTGTATCTAATAAAGATTGATAATTTGATCTTTCTATACGGTCTTTTTTTCTACATTGGGCGTTTATCAGCTTTCTTATATTTTAGTGAACACGAGCTGTGAGTCGAGTTTTTGCATCTTTTCCCACTGTCAGGTTAAGCATCGGTTACACCAGTGTTTTTTTTTTATTATTACTGGATTGCCTTATAATGAACGGAAGCTGGGGTTCCAATGTTCACATCTGGTTTGTGATCAGAAGTGCTGCCTTTATTTGGTGTGCACTGTGTCTCAATACAGGATCCTAGCCAATTGTTGTGTTTAATTAACTAAAATATAGGATGTTTTTATGGGATAATGCTTGCATTTATTTATAAGAAGCCATGCTGTTGTAACCCCTTAAAGACAGATGATGAGCTAGAAGGATTTAACGGTGACTACACAAAAATCCCTATTTTCTCATCATATGAATATGTTAACCATGACTTTCACTGCTGAAGTTCCCACAGTCGCTCAACCATCAATATTAATCTTTGTGTGTATTGCTGGGATTGTCTGTACCCTCATGATTTTATATTTTTGTACTCCATAAAGAAACTTGAGGTAATCTGAATCATAATTTTCTCCTGGCAAATATTTGGTACTCTTGGTTTTCTCTGGTTTTGGTACTTGGCATCATTGAAGTCATCAGAGCTGTGCTGTAATCACAGTCATGATTTTCTGAAAAATGCATTTGTATTAATCTAATCCAGAAGTAGGCAAAGTATGGACCGAGACAGCCAAAGGGCTTAAACCAGTTTCTCCTTCGCATCATTGGGGGACACAGGACCATGGGACGTCCTAAAGCAGTCCCTGGGTGGGTATTGGATTAATGGTGGTCGAGCATCATGCACCAGCTGCTTGCAGGTGCACGACTGCTGCCTGCAAGATCTTTCTACCTAGGCTTGCATCTGCAGAGGCCTGGGTGTGGATGTTGTAGTGTTTAGTGAAGGTGTGTAGGCTGGACCAGGTTGTGGCTTTGCAAACCTGAGTTGCCGAGGCTTGGTGGCGAATGGCCCATGAGGCGCCCACTGACCGAGTCGAGTATGCCTTGATTCCTTCTGGAATTGGCATTTCCTTGGTGCAGTAGGACTCTTGGATTGCGTAGCGGATCCATCATGCCAATGTGGATATAGACGCGGCCAGCCCCTTTCTGGGTCCCTCAGGGATGACTAACAGTGTTTCTGTTTTGCGGAATGGGGCTGTTGGGATATGTAGTGTCTGAGGGCCCTTACTAGGTCGAGGGTATGGAGCTGCTTTTCGACACGGTGTACTGGAGTTGGGCAGAAGGACGGGAGGACGATGTCTTCATTAAGGTGGAAGTGGGATACTACCTTGGGCATGAAGGACGGAGAAGGCCGGAGGACTACTTTATCCTTATGGAAGGATAGGTAGGGCGGCCGGCAGGATATGGCGGCCAGTTCGGACACCGCGCTGATTGCCGTGATTGAGACTAGAAAAACTACCTTGTATGAGAGATTGGCTAGAGGGACTTCTCTCAGAGGTTCGAACGGGGGCTCCTGGAGGATGCCTAGAACTAGGTTTAAGTCCCAGACAGTCTTACGGGGGCCATATGTGGGAGACTCCTTGGATGAAGTTTTGACCTGTGATTTGGACGCAATCCTGCATTGAAGAAGGACACTTAAGGCTAAGATTTGGCCTTTGATGGAATTTGGAGCTAGGCCAGCGTCAAGGCCATTCTGAAGGAACTCTAGAATTGAGGGGATGGAGAAATGGAGTGGGTCACGGTTGCGGTTCTTGCACCACTTGAAATAGGTTTTCCAGGTGCGATGATAGATGTGTGAGGACGATGGTTTTCGGGCATTAACCATGGTGGTTATGACTTCTGGTGTAAACCTTGCGTGGGTCAGGATCCAGGATTCAATCGCCATGCCGTTAAAGACAGGGCCCCTGAGTTCTGATTGTAGAAGGGGCCCTGGGATAGGAGATCTGGCCTGTTTGGGAGTGGCCAGGGCGCCTCGGTGAGGAGCTGTATCAGCTCTGCGTACCATGCCCGTCGAGGCCAGTCCAGGGCAATGAGGATTACTTGAGCCCTTTCCGCCTTGACCTTTCTGAACACTCGAGGGATTAGCGGGAGTGGAGGGAAGATGTACGGGAGCTGGAATTGGTGCCAAGAGAGAACCAGGGAGTCCACTCCTAGGGCCAGTGGGTCCCGGGATCTGGCTACAAAGGCCGGGACTTTTGCGTTCATTCTTGACGCTATGAGGTCCACGTCGGGAGTTCCGCAGCACCGGCAGATTTTTTGGAAAACTTTCGGATGTAGGGACCATTCTCCTGAGGCTAATCCCTGGCGGCTTAGAAAGTCCGCTGCCCAGTTGTCCACCCCGGGATGTGGACTGCTGATATGATTGACTGGGTCTTTTCGGCCCAATGTAGGATGTGTTCCACTTCGTGCATTGCTGATTTGCTGCGTGTGCCGCCTTGATGATTGATGTACGCTACTGCCGTGGCGGTCTGATTGGATGCGGATGGGGCGTCTGGCTAGGAAGTGATGGAATTGTTGGAGTGCTAATTGGATTGCTTGCAGTTCTAGGATGTTGATTGGGAAGAGTGACTCCTGGGGCATCCAGCGGCCGTGAGCCGTGTGCTGACGATAAACTGCCCCCCCAGCCGAGTAGGCTGGCATCGGTGGTTACGACCAGCCACTGGAGTGGGATGACGGACTTTCCCTTTGAGAAGGATGATGGCTGTGTCCACCATTTGAGCGTTCTTTTGACTTGGGCGGGTAGGCGGTGCTTGCGGTCGAGGCTGAACGGACTTTTGTCCCAGGCCGAGAGGAGGGAGAGTTGAAGAGCTCGGAAGTGTATTGGGTGAAGGGAACTGCTTCCATGTAGGCCACCATTTTTCCTAGGACTATTATGCCAAAGCGGATGGACTGGAGTGGGCGGCTGCGCAGAGTGTGCACACCTTTTTGGATTGCTGTGGCCTTGTCCTGAGGGAGTTTGACTAGCCCTCTTGTGGTGTCTAGGGTCATTCCGAGGAAGTTTATTGACTGGGACGGAATTGGGGATGATTTTTTTAGGTTTATGAGCCATCCTAGGTGAAAGTGTTCGTTGTCATTCGGACGCTGTCGAGGCATGATTGGAAGGATGGGCCTTTGATCAGCAGATCATCTAGGTACGGCTAGACGACCACTGCTCGTGAATGGAGGATGGTCATGATGGCCGCCATGACCTTCGTGAAGACTATGAGTGCAGTTGCCAAGCCGAAGGGTAGGGCGATGAATTGGAAGTGGCGTTTTTGTACCGCGAACCGAAGGTATTTTGGGTGGGGGGAGAAAATGGGAATGTGGAGATATGCGTCTTGCATGTCGATGGTTTCCAGGAACTCTTTTTTTCTAAAGACGCGATAACTGAGCGCAGGGATACCATTCTGAACTGTTGGATTTTTAGAAACTTGTTGAGCAGTTTGAGGTCCAGGATGGGGCACAATGTTCCGTCTTTTTTCGGAACGACAAACAGATTTGAATAGTAACCCTTGAACTGTTTGTTTTGTGGTAGTGGTTTTATGACCCCGGTTTTGAGTAGGGAATTGATGGCCTCAAAGAATGGTTGGGCGTCTCTTTTTGGGGGGCGTGATAGGAAAAAACTATTCGGGGGCCGGGATGCGAATTCCATCTTATAGCCTGACGACACCAGTTCTCTGACCCAATTGTCGTGTACGAACATTGGAACCCATGGGCGAGTGTGTGAAGAGGCTGGGAGTGAACGCTCACCTCATGTTCTATGGGGTTTGGTGTACAGGCTTGCTTGTGGGAGAAATTGCTTTTCTGTGGTTCGAGTGGTGGTAAGGGGAGGCGACTCTGATGCTAGATTTATGAGGTCTTTTGATGTTGATGCGTGCCACCATCAGGGTGCGCGGAAGCTATCTTGAGCTTGTCGTCTATAGGCGCTAGCAGGAAGTACTGCTGTGCTTTTGAAAGCAGTTTGAGCAGGTCGGCTGGGTTCTGGTCGAGGTCTTGCAGCATGCCTTTGCTAACAAGGGAGAGAGAGCTGCTCCTGAGGCTTCAAAAATTGAGCACGCTAGACTTTCAAGTTGGCGGTCGTTGGAATCTCTGATAGACGAACTGTCAGAGAGTAAGCAAGGTTTTGTTAGCTAGGCGCGACACTGGGGGGGTCCACGGCTGGTGACTCAGCCCATTTTTTGTTCTAGTCTGGGGCAAAGGGATATTTGACTTCGATGGTCTTGCGGCCTGCGAAGCACTTGTCGGGCAAGTCCCAGTGTCATTGGATTAGGTCGTTAAACTCCTCGTGGTTAGAGAAAGCACGGTGAGAGCGTTTAGTCTTTGTGAATGAGAAACTGTGCTCTGGTATGGTAACACACTTATCTTTAATGTTCATTGTCCTGTTAACAGCTTCAATGAGGCTGTCAACCAATTCCTGGGTGTCCGTGGTGTCACTCTCATAGGGTGCATCCGGTTCTGAAAGATCGCCCTCGGAGCGTGATTCAGAGTGACGAGGTGAAGGGGAGCGGGAGCTGTTACTTCGGATTGACGTATTTGGGAGATTGTCTCTGGGACGGACAGGTACTAGTCTACCTTCTAGAGGGCAGAGGGGGCCGTAGGCTGGGAATGTTCCCTGCTGGAGTGGGAGCGGTGACGTTTGTGGTCACTGGCTGTGTAAGGGTCGGGATGGGACTGCAATATTTGGACTATTGATTCTAGCTGTTGCGACAGTGCCATACCGCATGGAGAGATGTCAGGCGTACTGGGACCTGCGTCAGTGGTCGTCTCAGTGTGACATTCAGGTTCCCAGTCCTTGCACCATTGGGATGCATGTTTGCGCGGAAGCGGGATCTGGCAACTGGTGCATGATGCCTTGTTCCCTGCATTGCTTTTTTCTTTGGACGGTTTGGGATCTGCCATTGTTTGCCAGATTACTGTCAGCGATGGCACTGCAGTGTGCTAACTGGTTTGTTATGAGGGCAGGCGAGCCGCCACTGGACAGGGGTGGATATCTGCAGGAAAGAGGGTCTCCTAATGGAGCTTACCCGGATCCTGTGTCTCCTGTTGTGTAGTCCATGAGGTGCTGAGGTCTCGCTCTTGAAGAGGCACTGGAAGAAAAGGACTGTGACGTGAATGTGTCCCTGAGTAGTATGTGGGCTTTGTGCGGCCCCCCTTGTGAGGAGGCTAAGCCCACCCTACCTTAGCAGGTCTCCACACCAGGGGAGGGGTAGGCAGGTATTAGCTCCAGGTTTATTACCTGACAGCTGTGTATTTGTGCAGCTGTAGCTGCTTTGTTTGTGAATTTCGCGCCGGTTTTGTGGGCGTGATTGAGGGCTGTTCCTCTATTAAGTGGGCTGTGTGGTGACTGGCCTTAAGCAGTTGTGGGCGTGAGTCGGCCCCTTAATGATGCCTATGTGTGGGCTGTACTTTGGCCCTGAGCGACATGCTTAGTGGCCAATTGTGGTGATGGGGGTGTGGCCTTGCCCACACCCCTATGATGTGGGGCCGTGATGTAAGGCTCGGCCAATGAGGTGGGGGCTTGGCCCTGAGTGATGGGCTCCCCAGCCAATGGTGGTGCGACTGGCCACGTCATCCGCGCCTGCCCCTGAGGCGGGCCGGTGACTTGTGTGCGGCCTATGAGCTGGGGCCATGGGCAGCACCTAGATGTAGGCCCAGACCGGGGCCTAAAGTAGCTGAGGCTCTCGGGAGCTGCGCTGGGTGCCTGCAGTGGCGGCAGTGCAGCGTTATAGTGCCTTGGCTGCCTGCCCTGGGCGTGCACCCCAAACTTACCGGTGGTGCGCATCCAGGCCTAGACCCGCCGCGGTTGAGAGGAGGAGGCTGCCCTGGCTGTGGAGCCCGAGGTGAGTGTAGATGCTGCAGCCGCTGCTGCACCAGATCCCTTAGGGTACCTTTACACACGGCTACATTTGTAGCTTGTCACCAGGTAACTTACTGGTTGCAGTGAAATCATAGATACATGGTTCTATCTTGTTGCTGTGTACAAATGGAATCATGTATCCATGATTTCACTGCAACCAGTAAGTTACCTGGTGACAAGCTACAAATGTAGCCGTGTGTAAAGGTACCCTTAGGGATAGATAGGTGCACAGTGTGTGCTGGCAGCTGGGCTCAATCACCTGCTCCTTTGTTGGAGGAGGTGAGAGCTGTCCATGTGGCCTTTGTGTGCCTCTGTCCTGCAGGGGGATGCATTGTGCCCTGTGGGTGCTGATGGCTTGTTCATCCCCGTCCTGCAGGGGGATGCAGTTATGACCCGTGGCTGTTGCTGGCTCTGGGCAGGGAGAGCAGAACTGGGAGAGTGGGGTCCTTTATGAGGATCTGTCGTCCCTGCGTGATGTGCTGCCTTCAGGTCCCCATGCTGTCAGGAGAGCGGTAGTTAAAATAGAGAATGAAATAGTACAATAAAAAATAAAAATTACACATCAAAAATGGTAGATGGGGTCTGAGCTACAGACCGCATGTGCCTCCTGCGACACTAAGCTAAAACTGAAGATCTACGCCTATGTGTGGGTATATACTGCAGGAAGGAGGGCTCAATTTTAATCTCTACTTCGTGTCGCCTCCTAGTGGCAGAAAAGCATACACCCATGGTCCTTGTGTCCCCCAATGATGCGAAGGAGAAAAAAGAATTATTCTTACCGTTAATTCGGTTTCTAGGAACTTTCCACGACAGCATAGGAGGTTGCCTCTCCATGACCTAATAGGGACAGGAAGCACAAGAGAGGTTAAAAGGACCCTCCCACCTCCCATTAGTCAGTGACTTACAAAGAACCCATAGCACCAGTTACATTTAACACATTCCAAGAATTATCAAAGACAATAGGGAGGGATACAAGTGCTGTCATGGAAGGTTCCTAGAAACCAAATTAACGGTAAGAATAAATCTTTTTTTTTTTACTCTAGTCACTTTCCACAACAGCATTAGAGGAATGGCAAAAAAATCATCCGCTCTGGGGGGTGTACTACAGCCTGCAGGACTTTCCTGCCAAAATCCAAATTCCTATTGGACACTAGATATAGTCTATAGTGCTTGGTGAAAGTATGCAGAGATGACCAGGTAGCCACCTTGCAGAACTGCTCACTCAGCCCAGGAGACCGAAATTGATTTGGTTGAATGAGACATTCAACCTGATGAAGGGGTTAGATTCTGGCCAAGGTAGGCTTCAGTAATGGCCTTCTTGGTCCAATTGGCGATCGTGCTTTTTGCCACTTTTTTGCCTTTGTTGTGCCCAAATGGTTGGACGAATAAGTTGTGATCAATTCGCCAAAGCGCAGTCAGGTCTAGATAGTGTAACACTAATCTGCAGCCGTCCAGCGAATGAAATTCCTCTTCCTTTGGTGTTTTTGGATGTTGACTCAAGGAAGGAAGAACAATAGTTTGTGAGCGATGAAAATCAAAGATAACTTTGGGTAGGAATGAAGGATCCAACTGAAAAGCTATGCTGTCATCATGGATTGTCAAATAGGGTTCCCTGATGGACAAGGCATGCAGCTCCCCAACCCTACTGGCAAATGTAATAGCGACAAGAAATGCAGGCTTGTGAGAGAGAGACCTTATGTTATACGATGACAGGGGTTCATAAGGAGAATGGGAGAGTCCAGAAAGTACCACATTCAGTACCCAGGAGGTTGCGAGAACCCTCTGTCTTGGGCAAAGTCTAATAGCCGACACAATCAAGCCTTTTATCCAGTGGTGGTTGGCTACATCATCAAAAACGGAGCTTAGAGCCGACTCCTGAACCTCCAATGTGCTAGGTTTTAGGCCCAAGTCCACTCCATTTTGTAAGAAGTCCAGTACCTGAGATATGTTAGGCTGGAGTGGATCAGGCGGATTGGGGACACACCAGGAGGAGAATATTTCCCAGATTGTATTGTAAATGGAGTTTGTGACTGGCTTTCAACATTTTTGTAAAGAAGCAATAACTCTTTCAGAAAGGCCCTGGGCCTTTAGTACCTGGGCTTCAGAAGCCAGGCAGCTAACTTGAGTTTCTGAGGATCCGGATGCAACAGTCGACCTTGGGAAAGCAAGCTTGGGTCTGGACCCAAGGGGACTTGACCGTCGAATTTGAGAGCCATGATCAGGTTGTACAAACTCCCCTTTGGCCACAGAGGAGCAACTCTGATGGTTGGTACTCTGTCTTCTCTGATCTTTTTCAGGGTTCTTGCTAGAAGATGAATTGGCGGAAAGGTGTAGGCCAGCCAAAGTCTCCACGGGTGGGAGAAGGCGTCCACCCTGAGAGCATCGTCCCGTGGATTCATGAAGAATGTTGCGACCTTCCTGTTTTGGTTTGATGCAAACAGGTCGATCTCCAGGAAACCCCACCTTGCCACTAGTGTGCAGAAGACCGCTTGGTCCAGGCTCCACTCCCCTGGGTGGATACCTTGACGACTCAAGAAGTCTGCTTGAAGATTTAAAGTTCCCTTTAAGTGGACTGCAGATAGGGACAGCAGGAATTGTTCGGCCCAGCTGAAGATCCGACTGGAAAAGTATTTCAGGTTGTCGGACCTTGTACTGCCCTGATGACGGAGATATGCCACTGTAGTGACATTATCCAAATAGACAAAAACATGAGAGTCTGACCAGATCTTGATCTGCCAGGAGGGCTTCTTCGACTGCCTTAAGCTCCCTGTAGCTGGAGGACAGGACTGGGAGCTGATTGACTCCAGACACCATGGATCGGGGTTTGGGAAACCATAGCACCCCAGCCTCCCTGGCTGGCATCCGTTGTCAGAGTAACAAGAGACATCTGAGACCAGGTAACTTCCCTGAGCAGGTTCCTGTTAAAAAAAAAAAAAAAATCCAGTCTTGACCACAAGTGCTTCCAGGAAGGAGTGGAAGTCTTTATATTACTTAAAAAAATCTTTATTACAGTTTAAAACAATGCGTTTCGGATAAAAGATTTAAAGGGATCCTGTCACCCCAAAACACCTGTAAACCTATTAAAACCTGTCCCTAGAGCATATTAACACTTTCCCTACACTCTTTTTACCTCCTAAATGCAGTAAATGACATTGCCTAAAAACGTTTTATAAGTACCTGATTACTGATGATAATGAGTGACTATGCTATTCATAGTCACTCATCAAGACTGCCCCTCTGCTTCATAGCACGCCTGAATAGGCGTGATCTTCATAGCAGATTCAAATTGCCGCCTCCCTGCTGTGCCCTGTGTCGTCCGAGGCTGCTGTGTGGCTGGGTGACGCGATCCGCGTCATTCCCGGCGCCGGGTGACGTATTTACACCGGCGCCGCCCTGTCAGCTTCAAAATGCGCACTGCGCATGCGCATGCGCAGTGTGCATTTTGAAGCTGACAGCGCGGCGCCGGTGTAAATACGTCACCCGGCGCCGGGAATGACGCGGATCGCGTCACCCAGCCACACAGCAGCCTCGGATGACACAGGGCACAGCAGGGAGGCGGCAATTTGAATCTGCTATGAAGATCACGCCTATTCAGGCGTGCTATGAAGCAGAGGGGCAGTCTTGATGAGTGACTATGAATAGCATAGTCACTCATTATCATCAGTAATCAGGTACTTATAAAACGTTTTTAGGCAATGTCATTTACTGCATTTAGGAGGTAAAAAGAGTGTAGGGAAAGTGTTAATATGCTCTAGGGACAGGTTTTAATAGGTTTACAGGTGTTTTGGGGGTGACAGGATCCCTTTAAAAATAGCCTTCCTCAGGTATGGATACAGTGAAAATGAAGGATAACAAACTCTAGGAAACTAGTAAAACAATTGTCCAATCAGTAAATCTTTTCAATTAGTCTGGGTAGGTTACACCCATAGTGTGTCAGCTCAGAAGAGAAAATAATTTGCATTCTGAACCTGTAGTAGTCAATTCTAATTATTTAGGCTGGGTTCACATTTGCAGACACAATGTGACCGCAGCGGCTGCCAGCTCCTATCTTTATAATGGGAGCGCACGGTGCTGCGCTTGACTGCGCATGACCGTGCGCACCCATTCACTCCCATATGTGATCTGTGCGCAGGCGGATGCCTGCGCACAAATCACACAGTCTCATCCGCACCAGGGACACAACATGTCAAGCGCAGCACCGTGCGCTCCCATTATAGAGATAGGAGCTGGCGGCCGCTGCGGTCACATTGCGGATCCCTCCGCAAAACGCTGCGGAGGGGTCCGCAAATGTGAACCCAGCCTTATTCTGAACCTGTAGTGGTCAATTCTAATCTATTTATTCTGAACCGGTTGTAGTCAATTCTAATTTATTCTGAGCCTGTAGTAGTCAATTCTAATCTATTTATTCTGAACCTGTAGTAGTCAATTCTAATCTATTTATTCTGAACCTGTAGTAGACAATTCTAATCTATTTATTCTGAACCTGTAGTAGACAATTCTAATCTATTATTCTGAACCTGTAGTAGACAATTCTAATCTATTTATTCTGAACCTGTAGTAGAAAATTCTAATCTATTTATTCTGAACCTGTAGTGGTCAATTCTAATTATTTATTCTAAACTTGTAGTAGTCAATTCTAATCTATTTATTCTGAACCTGTAGTAGACAATACTAATCTATTTATTCTGAACCTGTAGTAGACAATTCTAATCTATTTATTCTGAACCTGTAGTAGACAAATCTAATCTATTTATTCTGAACCTGTAGTAGACAATTCTAATCTATTTCTTTTGAACTTGTAGTAGACAATTCTAATCTATTTATTCTGAACCTGTAGTTGTCAATTCTAATCTATTTTTTTTTTTTCCTTGAATACTCCTACGAACCTACCCGCTGTAGGTTTGAGTGTCCGGCGCAAAGCTGCAAACCAGGAAGATCCAGCTCTGCTCCTGCACCATATTGATACATGCGATACAAGACGATTAATAGGTGAGGAGATTCCCTTCAGATTTTAATTAAATATTATTGCATCTGCACTTAGATCTGCGCCCATCTCTCTCTCATCCCTATATTTAGAGACCATACAGCCCTGTGGGGTCCACAAACAGAACTCAGCAGGTTCCTGGGAGTCAACCACTAGAGGAGGGATGAGGTTACTCGACCCGACAGTCGAAATCTCTTGTTTAGGGAAGCAGGATGTCTGTTGCAATTTGACAAGATATGATCCTTAAGACAGCGAGAGCAAGCCTGGGCCCACAACACAGATGGTATGCAGAACATCATTGACTCCAGGGCGGGCATGGCTGCGCGAAGGGTGGGGCCTTCTGCCTTTGAAGTGTTGAGATCTTTTAATGAGGGTCAATCTGTGATCCTGTGGGAGGAATGATGCCTGTTTGTCTAAGTCTGAACGCCCCATTACACGGCTCAAAATCAAAAGTGACGTGTTGAACGATGTTGAACCGACATCGTTAGTGAGTGGTTGCGTGTAAACGAACTATTCAACAATGATAATTAGTCAAGTTGAAGTTGACAGGTTTATGAACATGTTCATAAACCTGTCAACTTCAACTCAACAAACCTGCAACATCGTTCAGTCTGACAGCGCACTGAACGATCTCCCAGCGGCACAGCCTATGCTGGGAGATAGTAACCATGGTACACGTCGGGTTACTAAGCGCCGCGCGGCGCTTAGTAACCCAATGTGTACCTTGGATACCAGCATGCTCGCTGGTCCGGATTGCTGGCGAGTCTGCCTGTGTGACAGCTCACCAGCGATCTGAACGATGTTGTTAACGATCACATGCACGCGCGATCACTAACATCGTTCAGAAAATTGATGCGTATGACGGTACCTTAACAATCCACCCAGGAACCACTGTGATGAGGAGGGTTGGAGCTCAGATTTCTTTAGATAGGTTGTCCAAATATGGTACTAGACAGATGCCTTGTGTTCTTAGGAAGGCAAGTACCTCTGACAATTTTTGAGAACACCCTTGGGGCAGAGGTAGAAGACGCCTCCGAGGAGCGTTTCATTAAGCCTTTAATCTTGTGATCCATTTGCTCTTTAAGCTGGGAACTATCCTCAAAGGGGAGTGCAGGTTTTTTTTAGCAAAACGTGACACCTGCCCATCCACCTTTGGGACATCCCAGTTAAACATGTTCTCCTCCAGGGAAAATCGGTTTCTAAGATCACTCTTGAACCTTTTCTCAGGAAATTCCCATTCCTGAGTAATGAGGTTCTGGATGTTTGCATGGACAGGGAAGCCAACCCGTTTTGCCAACTTCAAGCTCGCAAACATCTCCCCTTGCACCGAATGACTTGTTCCTCTTCTAGGCCCATAGTGCTACATACAGCACTAATGAGCTCACCCATGTCTTCTGAGGAAAATAGGAATTTCCTAACTTCCGCCCGCCTGGAGGATGAGGCATCATCCATCTTATCAGAATCCGGTTGTTCCTCAGAGTTTGAAAGGTCTGTCTGGAGCTTCCTCTTTTTAGGGGAGGGAGAGCCAGGTACAGGGGCAGCAGGTGTGAGGGAATCTAAAGAGGCCTGGATCTCCTGCTTCACCATAGATCTTAATTCGTCCACCAGGGAAGGATGTTCAGTCCTAACAATCTTGTCTGTGCATCGCTGACAGTGTTTCTTATCCCAAACGGAGGGGAGTTTCTTTGCACAAATGGGGCATTTGGTGGATTGCCCTGTAGCTTTCTTAGTGGCAGCCTTGTCTCCCTGAAAAAAAAATATGACAATGGTTGCCATCAGTATCAGCCTATCAAGCATACGGACCCCCCCGAATCTCACAGACTAACTGTGGCTGGGGCAGCGCTGGGCTCTGCAGACGCTTGGGAAGACAAATCTGCCATTATCATCAGGGATCTGTGGCTTACCGTGTCAGAAGTTTTCTGGGCAGCTGTATACTCTAAACCCTACCCCTCAGCGCCAGATGTGTGTGGGTCCCCACCTCCTGCCCAGGATCCCAGACATGTCTCTGCACCAGTGTTGATGTGCCCTGCACGCTGTCCCCGCCGGGATCCGGAGGCCGGAACCGCCGCACTCCATAGAGCAACACGTGACCAGGAAGTTCCTCCTAACGTCACATTCAGGTCGTGCGGGACAGCGCATGAACAGGAGGAAGTCTGCAGGCTCATGGAGGTCACCAGCCAGGGACCCCACAGACTTGCCCCCAGGGAGGTGTCAGAGGGCCAGAGAAGCAGTCCCGACGGCCGAAGGAGATGGGAATCATCAAAAGGAGAGCGGAGCACCTGACAAACGCTGCCCGGCTGGGGGAAGCCGGCCACGCAGCATAGGAAAAAGAAAAAAATCTCTCCATGCCCCATGGGGACAGGTAACACACTGGCTAATGGGAGGTGGGAGTGTCCTATCAACCTATCTTGTGCTTCCTGTCCCTATTTGACTAGTTGACTACAGAAATAAGGATTGACAAAAATAAGTATTTCAGTAGTATGTAGAAACTATACTAAAATGCCATTAAGTATATTCCACAGTAGAAGACACCATAGATACAAGTTAATAGTAACAGTATGCTTACCCACTAAACAATCGACAAATGTTTCACAAACACTTATTCATAGTGTGAAACGAATGTTGGGTGGTGGGTGAGCATATTGTTACTATTAACTTGTATTTATCTTGTGAAAATAGAAGAAAACCGAGCACTGACCTGAAGCAATCCACAGCACTTGTTCGGAGTTGGTGGTGTCTGGATCCGATGTTACTCCGCTGCAAAGTAAGATTGCTGAAAGGATGATAAGAAAGCGGCACTCACCGGGTTTCAGTTGCAGTAAACGGCTTTAATGGCATTAAGCAGGGTTATGGTGCAGGAAGGGGAATCGACAGGACAACGGTCACCGTTGACCCGTAGAAGCGCAACACAGTGTGAAACGGTGACTGCTGTCCTGTCGATCCCCCACCCTGGACCATAACCCTGCTTAATGCCATTAAAGCAGTTTACTGCAACTGAAACCCGGTGAGTGCCTGCTTTCTTCCATATCATCCATTTAACTTGTATTTATGATATGTGATTTCTACAAGGAATTTCTGACTTAGTTTTGTATAGTTTCTACATACTACTGAAATACCTATTCATGTGAATCCTTATTATTGCTCAACTTATAACTATGTTAAGTTTGCCTTTCACTGCTGGATTCCTATAGTCATTCATCCATCAATTTAAAATATTTGTGTGTTGATGGGAATATCTACTCTATTGAGTGTAAAAAATATAAAAACATTAAAGCTTAAACTTTTTTTTATCTAAAGTAATTAGAATCATAATGTTGTCCTGACACATATTTGGTCCTTTCGGTTTTCTCTAGTTGTTCCAGTGCCGGTTTAGGACACTTTAATTTTCTAGGATTACAACCTTCGGTTTCCAAGTACCAACACCAGACAAGAATATACAGCCATGGCATTGTTTGTACAGGAAAGTAGCCATGTTATAATTCTGTTCAGTACTCAAGAAATGACTAAAGATGTGCAGTAAAAGTAATTAAATTCACATAACACATAAATTTAGTCTGTTTTAGAGCTGTATACTTCATTTTAGAATAGGCACAGAATCAGATTGGAATTTCTTCAACAAGTGTATCATAACATAAAAAAAATGCTTGTGTGAAGACTTTGGGATATTGCTCACCCCAACATCTACTGTTCGCTTTCAGAAAATATAAGATCATTTGTTTATATAACTTTGTTCTTTGGTTTCAATCATGTCTGTACTGATAAATTCTTCCTTACCATTTTGGAGCAACCTGTGATCTATCTCAGAATGTCAATGTAAGAGAATTGCTCCCATCAACTTTTCTCCTCAAAAAGACTTTTCACACACATTATATAAACATTCAGACTCTATACCAAACTATCCCAGGTGTAAAATGTTAGCGTTTATTAAAGCATAAGCCATACTGTAATACAACAAGCAATTGAGATCCAGTAGTGTAGAAAATATTTTCAGGTCTATTGATCCGGGAAACACAAAACAAACAAATACATAAGCGAAACAGTCTACATTGAATATCTGACAACAAATAAGCAGAGAAAAAACATTATCGACCACCGATATTAAATTAGGTATGCAGCTACACGCCGTTCTCATCAAACTTAGTTCAAATAGTTATGTGAATTTTTCAGGGGACATCAAAAGGTAAGTGTGGTCTTCTGCTACCATGTGATCAGGTGGTTAAGAAATGTGGCCAGGTAGGTGTTTGATGAAGAATCTCTGTGAGCCTAAACTATGAATAGATCTCAAAGGAAATTTATAAAGACCATAGCGTTGGGTATTTACCCATTAACATGTAACAAAAAACAGCTGATGCACGATGACCTTCATGGGCAACGCATAAAAAATTATGATATAAATTATACAAAAAAAAATTTCTAGAAAGTTTAACCATTTTTTCAGACTATGCAACCTAAAAATAAGATGAGCAGCTCAATAGAATATACTTTTAAAGGCGCTCTGATAGGCAATAATGGAAATCTAGAGACTAGTCACTACTAAATCTGAGTTTTGAAAAGGATTCAACCGTTTCTCAATTAAAAATGTTTCAAGTGAAGTTGAAGCTAAGATTATTTTTACAATTTTTATTTTTTTTGGTAGGTGTTGATTTAATCAAAAAGAATATTCAGAAGCACGAATATGTATCAGCCATTTTAAAGAAATGATCTAGATCAGGTCTCCTGATTTGTCTGGTTCAGCAAATACTTTTATTCCTTATGATATAAGTCTGGAGTATTTTTTCTCTAGAATCCAGTGATGTCGTTCTCATGGTTATGATGCTCATAATTGGGGGTGTTTCCTGCACACACACTGTACAATCAGTGCTGACTGCAGGAAACTGCTAACACAGGGGCAGGAACTGATACATTACATTTCTTGGAGGAGTAACAGAAACACAATGAGGAGCAAAGAAATATTGCTCCAAAACAGTCATTTTAGAGGAGAGCTCAAATATATAGAAGATCAAGAGAGCTGACAGGTCTTTAACAAATAAGATTTGTTATTTCCAAACTAAAAGAAAAAAAGTATAAACTATGCATTGAAAATTCCAGCAGTTCCAACTAAATGTAATCTCATTCTAAATATAAGACGTTAATACTGCAAGTTTAAGGCACAAAGCAGAAAGGAATAAAAACATATTAATACTGAAGCAGAACCTTACTATATTACCAATGCACATTCTTTCTTCATTTCCACCATCATTCTCCAACGTTGGAGTATGGGCCATTCTAACCATTTTTTCTTTTTTTTTAGGTGCCTGTTTTGTTTGTTAGATTTTCTTTGAAGGGGAGGGATAAAGGGAGGCGTGGGAGGGATAAAGGGAGGCGTGGGAGGGATAGAGGGAGGCGTGGGAGGGATAGGGAGAGGGAGGCGTGGGAGGGATAGAGGGAGGCGTGGGAGGGATAGAGGGAGGCGTGGGAGGGGAGGTGGGGAGAGGCAGGGGGGGTGGGGAGAGGCAGGGGGGGTGGGTGGGGAGAGGCAGGGGGGTGGGGAGAGGCAGGGGGGTGGGGAGAGGCAGGGGGGTGGGGAGAGGCAGGGGGGTGGGGAGAGGCAGGGGGGTGGGGAGAGGCAGGAGGGTGGGAGGAGAGGGTGGGGGAGCAGAGGGTGGGGAGAGGCAGAGGGTGGGGAGAGGCAGAGGGTGGGAGAGGCAGAGGGTGGGAGAGGCAGAGGTTTGGGAGGAATAGAGGTAGAGTGGGGGAGGGAGGGGGAATAGAAAGGAATGAGGATAGATGAGGGAGGGGACGGATAGAGGAAGGGGAGGGATAGAGGGAAAAGTGGGAGGGGAGGGATAGAGGAATGGGAGGGACAGAGGGATGAGAGGGATAGGTGAGCATAGGTATAGCAATATAAAAAGAAAGTCATAAAAAACTGTCATTAAAGCAAGTAAAAATATATATTGGAATTATATCCTAGTCGGACAATTTTATGAAACGAGATGTATATGTGTGTCTGTAGATGGGGAGTCATTTTGAAAACTAATTACTTACATTTACATCAGATCTTTAATAGTGATGTTCAAGCACTACCATGTTCAGGGGCTCGGTACTTGTAATGATGCGTTGATGTTCCGTTAGGCGCAACTCAAGTATAATGGTAGTCAGTGGGAAACTCAAGCATTTTTTCATGAACTCTTCTGGAAAAATGCTAGAGCTCCCCATTGACTTCCATTATACTCGAGTACTTGAGTTGCGCTCATTCGAGCATCCAACTATTCATTACGAGTACCGAGCCCCTGATCATAGTAGTGCTCGCACATCAATATACTTTAAACATGTGAGTAAGGGGTAAATGCCTCATACTCTAATGCAGATCACTTTAAATTAGTAACAAGAGCAACATAGCGCTGCTTCATGATGCTTTGATGTACATACAGTTATAGGCCTATTCAGACACTTGTCAAGTTGTAGACCTACAATGTTGCTAAAGTATTCATAAAAAGTTTTTAAATGAATTAGTAAGCCTTCCTTTTCCACATTTGAGAAGGTCTCTATCACTAAACACAGATGAATATGCATTAACATACAATACGTACAAAAAACAAACGATCATTTTTTGAAAAGGGTTTTCAGAATTTCACAGACAATCAACAGTCCAGTATTGTCTTGTGATGACCAGTAAGTAGCAAAGCTGATCATAGACGAACATAAGCAGATTACTAGAGATCTGCTTAGCTTGTTGCCGTAGGATGAGAACCCCATAATTGTGCATAATGGATGACATCACCTTTTAAAATCCTGACAGTAACTGAAGGAATAAACATGAAATATATATATTAAAATAAATATAAAGAAGTCGTGGCAGGACATCTCCTTGGTATAATCTTGTCTTCCTGATTATGGAAACCTTAAAGGATCATTTACCATTCTAACATGTAATGAAAAAAGAAAAATCGCAAATGATGACCAAAAAAAAAGGGTAATTGTCCAGTGATCAAAATCCAGCAGACACACTGGTAGTGTAAGGATGATCAGGGTAGTAAGAACAATGGGCATTGTAGTGTTGGGCACTTGTAAGGTCTACATTCAATATTCAGTATCAGAAAAGACATCAAGTTAGCTTCTTTGTTCTGCCTTTCCGAGATTCTGTCTCCTAACATGACATACTGAATCTGTAAATGAATAAAAGAAATTCTATTACTTCTTTTAAAGAAAATAAAGCTCTAATGCAGTAAATACAATCTCCAGTCCAAGGACTACCAGCAGGCCTACTACTAAGCATTTCAATTCTCGGGCACATGTGGGGAAATGTCTGCTAATAAACTTGTGCACACGAGTGATAACCCCCCAAAAAAGAAAAAAACAATCCTCTTTTGCATTATGTTATGTATAATTGCTCCTGCCACTGCTTTATCATCAAGCACACTATACTAGTAGTGTGATTTAATAATTCTTCCAATTATTACCTGGCACAGAGAAATACAAGTGCTTTGCCGATAATACATAGTACATAGAAAATACTAATATCACGTGGCAAGATCAAGAATACACTTTTGCAGCAAACCATTTAACAGAAAATGCAGTTTGCACTAATAAAAACGGAGTATTACAAAATATGTACAGAAAGCAAAGACTACAAAACAAGCAATTGTGAGACTAGTACAATAAGATTCTTCGTTCAATGGCCTTCCGACAAATGGGACATTCGCTCATCCGATCTCCGCAGAGCTGACAGGTTCCATGACCACACATGAAGATCATATTCTTCAGCCGATCCAGACACACAGGACACATGGTCTGTAGTAAAAGAAATGAATGTTGGGGTAACTTCAGGTTCAGAAATGTTAAAGATTATGTTCTACATTTATATTTTGTATACAGCAGAACAGAAGAGAAACCACAACTAGATAAAAAGCAAAAAATAGAATGGCATAAATACATCTTAATTTTCAAAGTCCTATTTAGGGTTCAAGGTTGACTTGATTTTTTTCCTGTTGTCTGTGTGTCCTTTATAGCAGCTACAGTGACTGGGGGCTAATGGCACTAGGTTAGGCTATGTGCCAACTGGAAAAAGCAGCACAAACGTATTGCGTTAGTGCTGCGTTTGTGCACATCAAGTTGAAAATGCAGTTCTATAGGGACACACACAAACAGACACACACTATCACCCTCCTCGGCGATCCCACGGCGTGCGTTACTTCCGAACACTGGCAAGACCTGTGGGTATGGTACTGACAAGACCTGGTCATGTGACTCAGACTGAGTCACATGGGCAGGTCCTGTAAGTCAATCTGCGCAGGTTCTGCCGATGCCCAAAGGAAGAAATTACTGGAGCGTGCCATGAGATTTTAAGTATTGGAGCGATTTTGCTCTGGAAATCGCAGTAAAAAAGAATCACAAACGGACTGTGTGAATACCAATTTGTGATGCTTTTTTAGGGACTAGAATGTAGTCAATGGGGAAAACGCAGCTCAAAAACGGGCGTGTTACTTCAGATGCTAGTTTGAGCGCCTCCTATTTCTGCGGCAAAAACAGATCACAAAAACACGTGAGCACAGCATTTTTAAATCTCATACACTGTGTGCAGAATTATGAGGCAAATTCAATTTTAGAGGATTATTTTTATTATTGATCAACCCAAAATACTCAAATATCAAAGCTTAATATTTTTGGAAGTTGGAGTGGTTTTTTTTTTTTTTTTTTTTTTTTAGATTTGGCCATCTTAGGGTGCTTTCATACTGGCGGTTTTGCCCGGATCCGGACAAAAAAACGCATCTGCCGCCTAACGGCAGCACTTGCGGCATGCCCCATGTCTATGGGGCTTGTGGTAAGTGTGTGGCAGACGCGACAAGTGCGGTACCGGCAGTGGGAAAAAAAACACATCTGCCGCAACTGCACTTGCCGCGTCTGCCACACACTTACTGCAAGCCCCATAGACAATGCATGGGGCTTGCTGCAAATGCTGCTGTTAGGATTCCGGGCAAAACCGCCAGTGTGAAAGCACCCTTAGGAGGATATCTGTTTGTGCAAGTATCTACTACTGTGCAGAATTATTAGGCAACTTAATAAAAACCAAATATATTCCCATCTCACTTGTTTATTTTCACCAGGTAAACTAATATAACTGCACAAAAATTAGAAAAAAAACATTTCTGACATGCAAAAACATGACCCCAAAAATTAGTGCCCAATATAGCCACCTTTCTTTATGATGACACTCAGCAGCCTTCCATCCATAGATTCTGTCAGTTGCTTAATCTGTTTATGATCAACATTGCGTGCAGCAGCCACCACAGCCTCCCAGACACTGTTCCGAGAGGTGTACTGTCTTCCCTCCCTGTAGATCTCACATTTTAGGAGGGACCACAGGTTCTCTATGGGGTTCAGATCAGGTGAACAAGGGGGCCATGTCATTATTTTTTTCTTCTTTTACACCTTTACTGGCCAGCCACGCTGTGGAGTAGTTGGATGCACGTGATGGAGCATTGTCCTGCATGAAAATCATGTTTTTCTTGAACGATACCGACTTCTTCCTGTACCACTGCTTGAAGAAGTTGTCTTCCAGAAACTGGCAGTAGGTACGGGAGTAGAGCTTCACTCCATCCTCAACCCGAAAAGGTCCCATACTTTCATCTTTGATAATACCAGCACATACCAGTACCCCACCTCCACCTTGCTGGCGTCTGAGTCAGAGTGGAGGTCTCTACCCTTTACTGATCCAGCCTCTGGCCCATCAAGAGTCACTCATTTCATCAGTCCATAAAACCTTTGAAAAATCAGTCTTAAGATATTTCTTGGCCCAGTCTTGACGTTTTAGCTTATGTTTCTTGTTCAAAGGTTTTTCAGCCTTCCTTACCTTGGCCATGTCCCTGAGTATAGCACACCTAGTGCTTTTGGATACTACAGTAACATTGCAGCTCTGTATATGGCAAAACTGGTGGCAAATGGCATCTTGGCAGCTTCACGCTTGATTTTCCTCAATTCATGGGCAGCTATTTTGCGCCTTTTTTGCCCAACACGCTTTTTGCGACCCTGTTGGCTATTTGCCATGAAACGCTTGAGTGTTTGGTGATCACGCTTCAAACGTTTGGCCATTTCAAGACTGCTGCATCCCTCTGCAAGACATCTCACAATTTTGGACTTTTCAGAGCCCGTCAAATCTCTCTTCTGACCCATTTTGCCTAAGGAAAGGCATTTGCCTAATAATTAAGCACATCTTATATAGGGTGTTGATGTCATTAGACCTCACCCCTCCTCATTACAGAGATGCACATCAACTGATTTACTTAATTGGTAGTTGGCTCTCAAGCCTGTACAGCTTGGAGTAGGACAAATAAAAAATATCATGTGATCAAAATACTCATTAGCCTAATAATTCTGCACACAGTGTAGACTTGAATGTAAATGCTGTGAGTGATCTGTTTTTGCTGCAGAAATGGATCACAAAAAATACAGCAGAAACGTCCAGTGGGCACATAGCCATAAAGTTTAAATATCATTTCACTGAGAGAAAAAAAAAAACCAAATACTGCACTGGTTGTTAATGATGGGTCACACAGCAGCTAAGATAAAGCTTTTTTTGTGCCATATGACTTATTTTCTCACATTTTTGCGCTTTTAAAAACAGCATTTTAACACTAGAAGTCCCAGAGAAGGGTCATTTGACCTTTTTAACATTGAAAACCAAGGCTCCTTTAAATTCCCGGGACTTCTAGTGTTAAGGCTGTGTGGGAGTGGCCAGCGTCCTTCAGTGTCAGCCAGGACTGTGTATTTCCACAGCTTCCTTCATCTCCCATAATGCATTGCTGTCTCTTGGAAGTGCACAGCAGTCACAGATCCTGAGAGTTAGGTGATTGTGAGAATTGTGATGTACCAGCAGAGAAGGGGTTAACAGAGATCCTGACTAAGCTGTGTGGAGCCAGATGACAGATCAGAAGCTTCTGCCAAGAAAGAGAAGTTTGCAGGGACCCTGACATTCTGACATTTCTCAGCACTGTGCTGTAGGCTCAGGTAATCTGATACATTATCACCTCATCAGCTGCAGTCAGGAGATTGCACATAGTGTAGGCCCCCTCCGCTATAGCATTACATGCCTGTATACAATGTGAAGACGGATCTGACTGATAACGAACATATGTCTGCTTCAGACACAGTCTAGTGGAAACACCTTGTAGAAGGTTTATGAATGGTTCTCCACCAGAATTCTCTTATAAAGTATATTTAAAAGTTTATTAAAATCACTTGCTGTACATTATTGTTAAATAAAAATTTAAACAATGCCTACAATGCACCAGACCGGAAATGAGGCGCCGCGGCCAGCAGCGCATCATACCCAGAAGGAGGTGGGAATTTGAAATCAGGGTGTACTCCTGAATGAGTGATTACGCCCACCAGGGCATGATTGCAGCAGATGGCCACCTGTCGACCAGCCGCCTAGGAACGTCCATATGTCTATGGATATTAAGTTTATAAATCACTTTTCTCCAAATTTATAATTCTCTATTAGGTCAGACAGGGATGGTTAGTAATGTAAGAAGCTGCAGGGACAGGTTAGGGTTAGGGTCTCTAAACTACGTGACAAGTTCCCTTTAAAGGGAACCTGTCTTGACTAGGTATTATTCCAAAAATGTTCATCTCACACCTCACAAATGGATTCATCAATGCATTATCAGGTAGGATGACAACTTATTCTGCAGCATTGCACAGAAATCATACCAAACAGTCGGTTTTCTGTTACACTCACAATCTCATGACATCTGGACAACAACTTCTTAACAGCTAATCTGTCCATCAATATAAAAAAAACACAAAACAAAAACTCTTTCCTCCAGACTAGCACCCATCCTCCCAGTGGTAACGTAACATTGCAGTGGTCATGTGACATAATCAGCGTCTACTGATCAGATGCAGTCAATTTTCACAGCTGCTTGGATGCAGTGGTCACATGACACAACAATGTCATGTGACTGCTAGGAGGAATGGTGTACGCACAAAAGATTTTATAATTAATATTAGTATGGACAGTTTACTTGCTCAAAAGGGGTCCAGAGGACAAACATGATGAATTGTGCATTAGTTCAATTACTTTCTTTACCTGTTCTTTAATATCCTGTAATTGTTGCTGCAACTTCTGCACATCTGCATTGACATTGGTATTGTCTTTATCCTTCTGTAAAGCTGGAATATTTCCCCCGGCTGCAAAATATGACAGAAAATAAGTTACATTCATAATAAAAAATATTACATAATTCGATACAAATCAATATAATAATTGCAATATACAATACATTAATTCATATTTCATGTTCCATAGCCAATCTTCTAATTACAGTCTGTCCAGAAGAGTAAAATAATTGCATAGCATGAAATAGTTACTATTTGCAATTTTCCTACTAGAGGAGGGCCAGGCATAGCAAGTATACAGCCTGTAGCAGTCCACTACTACTACAAAAATAAAAGTGTGGTCCCTACTGTGTTAGGTCACATTTAAAGGGAGTATCTACTATCCAGTCTGTCTGTCCCAAAAACACCACCACCTATAGGACTTCAAATAAATTACAGTTAAACTGGAAAATTACAGTTACACTGGAATGTGAAAAAGCCCATATGTTTGCTTGATTAGTCAAATAAAATAGCACCACCTATAGGACATCTGTGACGGGGTGGGGGACACACGCCATCTGGGACACTGGCCACAGCGCAGGCACTCATTATCCCCTGAGCCTGGGTCTGCTCAGTTATACCCTTGGGGCAGACACATCCTGCTGCTGCACTTCTCCCATTTGCATTTAACTCTGGAACGCAAGCCTGCGCCGCAGCTCCTCAGCGTACAGAGGGAACAACGTCACACAAGGGGGAGAGACAGCGCAAAGCAGGGGGGAGAGACAGCGCAAAGCAGGGGGGAGAGACAGCGCAAAGCAGGGGGGAGAGACAGCGCAAAGCAGGGGGGAGAGACAGCGCAAAGCAGGGGGGAGAGACAGCGCAAAGCAGGGGGGAGAGACAGCGCAAAGCAGGGGGGAGAGACAGCGCAAAGCAGGGGGGAGAGACAGCGCAAAGCAGGGGGGAGAGACAGCGCAAAGCAGGGGGGAGAGACAGCGCAAAGCAGGGGGGAGAGACAGCGCAAAGCAGGGGGGAGAGACAGCGCAAAGCAGGGGGGAGAGACAGCGCAAAGCAGGGGGGAGAGACAGCGCAAAGCAGGGGGGAGAGACAGCGCAAAGCAGGGGGGAGAGACAGCGCAAAGCAGGGGGGAGAGACAGCGCAAAGCAGGGGGGAGAGACAGCGCAAAGCAGGGGGGAGAGACAGCGCAAAGCAGGGGGGAGAGACAGCGCAAAGCAGGGGGGAGAGACAGCGCAAAGCAGGGGGGAGAGACAGCGCAAAGCAGGGGGGAGAGACAGCGCAAGCAGGGGGGAGAGACAGGCTAAGCAGGGGGGAGATGACAGCGCAACAGCAGGGGGGGAAGAAGCGCAAAGAGGGGGGATGAGACAGCGCAAAGCAGGGCGGAGAGAATGCGCAAAAGCAGGGGAGAGACAGCGCAAGCAGGGGGGGGACAGCGCAAAGCAGGGGGGAGAGACAGCGCAAAGCAGGGGGGGAGAGACAGCGCAAAGCAGGGGGGAGAGACAGCGCAAAGCAGGGGAGAGAGACAGCGCAAAGCAGGGGGGAGAGACAGCGCAAAGCAGGGGGGAGAGACAGCGCAAAGCAGGGGGGAGAGACAGCGCAAAGCAGGGGGGAGAGACAGCGCAAAGGGGGGAGAGCACAGAGGCTACAGACAGCACAAGGAGATCGCCTTCCAAGCCATAGCCACACTGTTGCAGCGGGATCCCCCCACCCTCCTTGGAGGTGCTGACATTAGTAGTGGTTGGCCTAATATATAATCGCACGTTTTATAATGGCCCGATCAGATAGAATCGGGCTCCCGTCTAGTTATAATGTTCAAACGTAAAGCAACTAGAGCCCCCTATAGATCATAGACGGCTGTCAGCGGATGATTTCGCAGGCAGCTATCTTGCATGTCTCTCCCATTCACTCTTCAGAGCACCACTGTCAGACACCTCTAGCTGTAGCTCAGAAAAACAAATTGAAATCAGAGAAGCTGGATTCTCATGTTACCGATAATCATCAATTCTGCCCCACATTAGACTGTTAGCTGAACCCATCCATATTGGTGGCCTCTTCTCTCTTCTGAACCTGAAACTTTCTACAAATTCACAAAGGATCATCTAACTGTAGAAATTTAAGATATCCAGTGGCATTAAGGTTTCCATTGATGAAGAATGTACCCCATATATCACACCATACCATCAAGTTTTGTGTTCCAACAGTCTTGGAGGGATCTATCCACTGTGGGTTAGTGTCAGACCAATAGCGGTAGTTTTGTTTGTTAACTTCACCATTCACAAAAAAGCTTGCCTCATCACTCATCTGAAGGCAATTGTCTATGCTGTGAAGATATGAGATGTGCAGCATCTGAAACAACAGATACTGGAACCTGTGCTAGCATTTCTTCTGTGGTGTTGCTATCAGTGTGTCAAGAGTGGGAGAAGAGGGTTGCATTGACAATCCAACACAATGGGCAGCACTTTTAACACATTTTATAAGAGGTCATAAACTTGTAAATATCTCATGAAAGAATAACGTTATGTTAAAACCAAGCAACCATTGTTTTTCTTATGAAATTCTCAATGTTTTATGTGTCACATGACCCTCTTCCCATTGAAAAAAATAACGGATCCAAAATGGCCGACTTCAAAATGGCCACCATGGTCCCCACCTTTCTGGAAATGTTTTCACCCTCCTGTATACTAATGTGCCACAAACAGGAAGTTGATATCACCAACCATTCCCATTTTATTTAGGTGCATCCATATAAATGGCCCACCCTGTATATTACAAAATTGCTTATTTTCAGGAGTAGTATTGATTTCTGAAAAAATAAATAAAAACGACGGTTATACTTTAAATATCTGATTTTCCAAAACAACCGTATTTGGTCACCGTTTATCAAGTTTTGATACTGTTCAGTTTTTTAATGTTATTTTGCATTTTCTGCTTTTCTTACCAATGTCATCTGTGACATCTTCCGCACCCTTTCCACTACAACATAAAGCAAAAGGCACTCTTCGCTCAACTAGAGCCCGACATTGCACACACTTCTTCATAAGGCTCGCACAGTCTGGAAAGAAAAACATCATGCAGTAATCTCAGAAATGGTAAATGAGCAGGCAATGGTATGACACCACTATAGAGAAGTCGGAGTGTGACTGGACAGGTCCTTACAATAGAAACAAAATGCAAAAGGCTCATCATGATTGGGCACGAGTTTCTGCATGTGTCATTAGGTAAAGGGTATATGTTATGGCGTGGGCAGCGTTTTAGTCATGCATTGGCAAGGTCACAGAGAACTTGAACAGTGTGAACACATGTCAGCAAACTAAAATTGGATATGCAACTACATCCACCGCTGGTATAAACATTAGCTGAACACATAGCCAGCTTTCAGTAAGGCTGTGATTTATTACACCATATAACAAACTATGTAATAGGACCATAATGGTTACAAAATGCATAGACTATCCCGTAGTGTAAGGAGGACGCCATCAAGAAGTCACATGAGTACGATCACACATTGCTAGGTAATAATGAAGGGTCATAGCACTTACTTTCACAGGCACACATATGTCCACATGGCTGAAACAGCACAGCTGCTTTCTTGTCTGAGCACACAACACATTCTTCTATCTGTACAATAGAAAAAAACAACAGATTATACACAAGGACACAACTAAAGAACATTTTATACTATGCTATGCTAGCTAATAATACATATGTAGCAATAGCAAATGGAGCTGCCAGCAGCAGATCTTGAGGATTATTGTGTTTCGATATTCCTCAAACAGCAATGAATATATTTCTGTATATGGTGCTAATACTCTATATTGAATAAATTGATAAGGTTTTTGAAGCATTTGTTCCCATATTTTCATTATCTGCACATCATTAAAATGTCAAAACATCCTGTGATTTTCCATAATTTTTCCTTCTTGGCGTGCCAATATCAATGCTGAGGAGGGTAGATAGTAAATAGGAATACAGAGAGCATATAAATACTTTTATTTCTTGATAATGACAATAGAGAATAAATATCCGAAGTCGCCAATCCAATGACTTCAAACACCATATAGGTTTATAGGATATACTGATTTATAAAACAAAGACATTTATCATTGTTTTTTTCATTTACCTTCGTTCTAGATTGTACTTGCTCTTTGCAAATGAGACATTTCTTTACACGTGGAGAACATAATGAACAGGTTGCTACATGGCCACATGGACCAAACAGTGTATCTCTCTTCAAATCTGAGCACACCATGCATTCCTCTAGAGTCTCCGAGTCATTATTTATCATGGATGGACTGTGAGATCCCACTTGACCACTAGACAGAGTAAAATACTTGTTAGGAACAAAGGTTTTGAGCAAAAATAGTTTTTACATTTAAGTTAAGTAGCTATATCAATGCAAAGTCATGATATTCACCATCTCAAAATGCAGCAATTTTCACGGTTGCCAAACAAAATTGATAATGGTCTGGCAACAGCCAAAGTAGACTTCTATTACTGAAGACACATAGTATTGACATGCAGTAACCTTCGCTTATATATACCATCAATGTGGCTCAGTCAATACAAAGATGCACAGAAATAGATCCAACATTTGAGGAGGAAAAACTGCCCTAACTCTGGATATCTTCTGGATACTTTATCTACAAGAAAGGCGACAGCTGTTGGGAGAACGCTGAGTGCAAAACACAAGCAAAGGCAAATTTGTGCTAACTTGCACTTCATCTGTCCTGAATTCAGCATCATCTTCCAATAGCTTCCCTCGTTTGATGCAAGTAAAGTATTGAGAAGATATTCAAGGGTAAGTCCTTTCTCTCTTCTTATGTTGGATCCATGTCTATTCATCTTTGTATTGACCGAGGCCATTGTTCAGGGTAAGTTTGGGCTCTATTCTTATGTTGGATCTATTTCTATGTATCTATGTATTCATCGAGCCCATTGTTCAGGGAAATTGTCGGCTCTCTCATCCCAATGTTGGATTCTCTACCACTCATTTCAATTGAAGGAAACTCAACACTATGAAAACTGCATAAGTCATTGATGGCAGTCATTTGGAGTAGTAGGGCAGAGGATCCAAGAGCTACATCGAGGGGAAGGCCATAACAGAGATTTATTTGTTAATTTCTACTTGAATGGACAATAATGGCACAAAATCTTAATGGTGATGTCAGTTCAGATACATCAGACACCACAAACAGATCATCATGAATGTATATATGGCTGTATGGTAAAAAATAAAAACAGGTGACTATCACACAGCTTTTATATGGTTTTAAAGGGAACCAACCACCTAAAAATCGCTATCTAACCTATAAATATCTGTCCCTGGAGCCTAAAATTACTATTCTAACCATCCCTGACTGACTAAATCTACCTAACTAGATGCACAATAAATCACTTTTTATACTTACCAAATCCTTGTCTGATGGGTGTTCCTCCAGGTTCTTTGACGGATAGGTGGGTCTCCTCGCCGCGCTCGCACCCGCCTTGCTGCTGTCCATCTTCTTTCCAGGGTGGCATCTTCTTCCAGGAGGATTCAAATTACCCGCCCATCGCGTCCTCGCAATGGGCGGGTCACGTGCTGCAGGCCTCGCGTCACTTCCGCCCACCACGTCACTGGTACACCCAGGACGGCTTCAGAGCATGCGCAGATGGCATGCTGAAGCCGGCCTGGGCGCATCATAGACCCAGCGACGCGAGCCTGCAGCACGTGACCCGCCCATTGCGAGGAAGCGATGGGCGGGTAATTTGAATCCTCCTGGAAGAAGATGCTGCCCTGAAAAGAAGATGGACAGCAGCGAGGCGGGTGCGAGCACGGCCTGAAGACCCGCCTATCTGTCAAAGACCCTGGAGGAACGCCCATCAGACAAGGATTTGGCAAGTATAAAAAGTGATTTATTGTGCATGTAGTTAGGTACATTTAGTCAGTCAGGGATGGTTAGAATAGTAATTTTAGGCTCCAGGGACAGATATTTATAGGTTAGATAGCGATTTTTAGGTGGTTGGTTCCCTGTAACCCTGAAACCAACAGAACAGCTCCCTGCCACACACCATAGTTTGGAAGTGAACATACCCGAATATGTTCAGTTTGCATGGGTATTACAGTATTTTGGCTCACAATGGTATTAATTGCTTTATGAAGTTACGAAAAGAATAAACTGAGTTATACCTTGATTTCTCCTTGTGACACTTAGCTAGGGCCTTACACAAGCTGGGGTCAGGACACAGATCGAGAGGAGACTGGCCTTTTTTATTGCGAATGGTGAGGTCAGCTCCATTAGCAGCAAGGAAGCAGGCAATGGATGCTGCACTCTTCTTCTCTCCACCCTGGGTTCCAAGTCCCATGATAAGCTGAAAGATTGTAAACTTCCTTCATATTAAGTCTTTAAGGTCAAGAAATAGTCACATGCTGCATTTTCTCAAGAAATGCTCTGTTGATATTCTACAAAAGTTACAATTGTTTACAGAGACTGAGATAATTACAGCAATGTATTAGACACAATGCATACATACAACTATAATAAGAATATTAAATACAACTGAAGATGTGGCTGCAGCCACCACCTTAACCGTCCGGAGACACTCACCGTGTTCTTCGATGGTTCCCATGTAGTGTCCACCTTTCCTACATCCTGCATATCTTGCAGCTGGCGCAGCTGAGACAAAGTGTGGTGCCTGAGGGCCTCATGTAGAGGAGTGTCACCATCTTTGTCTTGTATATCTAGTTTGGCCTCTGCACGGACTAACAACTGAAAAAAAAAAGCAATTTTTTAGAACAACTCTAGCATGTGCATCAAACGCAGCCATGCGCAAGCCATTTTGCACCAATAGACAATGTGTTTTTTTCACGCACTCCTGCGCATGCGGATGCATGCGCATGTCATAGGCATCAAAATACTCAACATGTTGCATTCACCGGTCACCAAAAAACCACGCACAGGGACGTATTTTTTTTCCGCAGACATATTGACGCCAACGCAGGTCTCTGCATTCACCTGCACACACAATGTTAAAGACAGGTGCGCAACATGCTTGCAGATTTAAAACATAACTACGCAGCATATGCTGTGCTCTAAAACACAAATGTGAAACTGGCCTTAGTGTAGCAATATGCAGCTTGTGCTTGGTTCTTAATAGCAGTTTACTATTTATTCTCTTTTTTTTTGGTTAGGTTTTGTTATTTTGATGCCACCTTCTAAGTTTATTCCAGCAGCTATCATCTTGCCGTATAGCCTGTGGCTGTTTTTTTTCATTCCTATTAGAGCAGATTTACCACCAGATTTCACAATAGAACTTGCACACCATTAGAATACTTTACAGGAGCCTGTCATGTCCTTTCTTGCTTTTATACCACCCCCAATGTTATTTAAATCATGTAGAGCTCATTAATAACTTTTTTTTAATCATTGTATTTATCCCAAAAAAGCATTTTAGATACTTATATACGTATTTTCATTAAACAGCTGGGCAAACAGTCAAGCAGTCATCCGGCTGGTGAATGGTAAAGGGCCCTTTCACATCAGTGGTTTTCGCTGGTGTGCGGCTGATCCGGCAGGTGGCACCGCATCTGCCGCCCGACTTGCTGCCTGGATCCGGTAAAGCCCATGCATTGTCTATGGGGCTTGCAGTCTGTGTGGCAAGTGTGGTTACGCCGGATCAGCTAGGTCCGACACTTGCGGCCGCAACTGCCAGATCTGCCGCATCCGGCGTAACCACACTTACCACACCGGACAGCAAGGCCCATAGACAATACCGCTGATGTGAAAGGAGCCTAACATCACACAGGCAGTAGATGAATTTCAGTGACATATCTGTTATGACCATGTGACCGTAATGGGCGGAGTTAAGTGAGCTTAGTCGTTAAGGTCTATGTGGACTTTGTTCCGTCTATTATAGTCCTGTGGTCGTGACATCACACTGGTCCTTTCAGTATTTTATGAATTTCGGTATTGCTACAAGTTCAGCTAACTGAACTGTTAACTATTAACCAGCCAGATGACTGCTTGACTTTTTATCCAGCAAGCTAATGGCAACATGTAAGTACCGTATATACTCGTGTATAAGCCGACCCGTGTATAAGCCGACCCCCCCTACTTTTGCCCCCAAAACCTGGGAAAATCTATTGACTCGCGTATAAGCCGAGGGTGGACCCTGCACAGGTATACAGCCCCCAGCAGTGTGGTATACAGGCCCCCGCAGTATGATATACAGCAGCCCCCAGTGGTATATACAGCAGCTCCCAGTGGTATATACAGCAGCCACAGTGGTATATACAGCAGCCCCATTGGTATATACAGCAGCCCCCAGTGGTATATACAGCAGCCCCAGTGGTATTGCAGCCCCTATATACAGCAGCCCCAGTGGTGTATACAGCAGCCCTTATATACAGCAGCCCCAGTGGTATTGCAGCCCCAGTGGTATTGCAGCCCCTATATACAGCAGCCCCAGTGGTATTGCAGCCCCTATATACAGCAGCCCCAGTGGTATTGCAGCCCCAGTGGTGTATACAGCAGCCCCTATATACAGCAGCCCCAGTGGTATTGCAGCCCCAGTGGTATTGCAGCCCCTATATACAGCAGCCCCAGTGGTATTGCAGCCCCAGTGGTATTGCAGCCCCTATATACAGCAGCCCCAGTGGTATTGCAGCCCAGTGGTGTATACAGCAGCCCCTATATACAGCAGCCCCAGTGGTATTGCAGCCCCAGTGGTGTATACAGCAGCCCCTATATACAGCAGCCCCAGTGGTATTGCAGCCCCAGTGGTGTATACAGCAGCCCCTATATTCAGCAGCCCCAGTGGTATTGCAGCCCCAGTGGTATTGCAGCCCCTATATACAGCAGCCCCAGTGGTATTGCAGCCCCAGTGGTATTGCAGCCCCTATATACAGCAGCCCCAGTGGTGTATACAGCAGCCCCTATATACAGCAGCCCCAGTGGTATTGCAGCCCCAGTGGTATTGCAGCCCCTATATACAGCAGCCCCAGTGGTATTGCAGCCCCAGTGGTGTATACAGCAGCCCCTATATACAGCAGCCCCAGTGGTATTGCAGCCCCAGTGGTGTATACAGCAGCCCCTATATACAGCAGCCCCAGTGGTATTGCAGCCCCAGTGGTGTATACAGCCCCTGTATACAGCAGCCCCAGTGGTATTGCAGCCCCAGTGGTGTATACAGCAGCCCCTATATACAGCAGCCCCAGTGGTATTGCAGCCCCAGTGGTGTATACAGCAGCCCCTATATACAGCAGCCCCAGTGGTATTGCAGCCCCAGTGGTGTATACAGCCCCTATATACAGCAGCCCCAGTGGTATTGCAGCCCCAGTGGTGTATACAGCCCCTATATACAGCAGCCCCAGTGGTATTGCAGCCCCAGTGGTGTATACAGCCCCTATATACAGCAGCCCCAGTGGTATTGCAGCCCCAGTGGTGTATACAGCAGCCCCTATATACAGCAGCCCCAGTGGTATTGCAGCCCCTATATACAGCAGCCCCACACAAATGCTGGCACACGTCCCCCCCTGTTGTAAGGCCACCCCCTGCTGATTACTTACCATCCCTGGTCTTCAGCAGCACCCCGGCGCTGGTCCTCTGTGCTCCGGTCCTCCGCGATCCCGTCCTCTGTGCTCCGCTCCACGGCTGCATCCGGGGTCCCCGCGCGTCGCAGAAGCGATGACGTCATCGCGTCTGCGACCCGGCCGGTCACATGATGCAGCCGGGGAACGGAGCACAGAGGACGGGATCGCGGAGGACCGGAGCACAGAGGACCGGCGCCGGGGTGCTGCTGAAGACCAGGGATGGTAAGTATTCAGCAGGGGGGGACCTTACAACAGGGGGGGACGTGTGCCAGCATTTATGTGGGGCATTATCTACCTATATGCACTGCTCCCCCTGGCGCTGATTGACAGGGGGATGCAGTGCATATGTAATGAGCGGCCCCACGTGACGGGGCCGCTCATACAGCAGCCTCCCCCCGCCTCCTCCTGCCTCCCCAGCCCGACACAGCCCCCACCCCACTCACCCCTGTATAGTGACTCGTGTATAAGCCGAGGGGGGGACTTTTCAGCCCAATTTTTGGGCTGAAAAACTCGGCTTATACACGAGTATATACGGTATCTAAAATGTGTTTTTGGAATTAATACAATGATTTAAAAAAAAAAAAAAAAAAGAAGAAGGGAAGGTTATTAATGAACATTACATGATCTAAATAACAAAATCCATGTCAAAATTGTCTTATTATCCAGATATTAACACAAGCATTTTAGGAGGACAACTATAAAGTGAGAGCTCATCAGTCCAAGTGTATTCACTCTCCTGCCACACATCCTGACAGACAGCTGCAGCTTGTACTGAGCAGTATGAGATCTCAGCAGTAGGAGGGAAACAGAAGAGCTGTCAATTAGGCTGTAATTAAACAGTCATTGTGGCATGGATTTTCACAATAAATATGCAAGCTTCATCAGGTATAAGATAAATTTAACAATATATGTAGTCTGTAATTTAAAATATTATGGCATATCGACTTTAAGGATGGAAGGAAACAAATGCACACTTAAGATACAGAAAGTAGGAATGTAGGGGAAAAAAATTAAAAAGGATAGCATTATTGAAAAGTAACAAGCTAAAGAAATGTCAAGAAGGTATAGGGGCCATTCCATGTCAAGTGAACCAATGATTATTACCTCTATATTTTTAATTCTTTTGAGATTTTGTTATTTTATAATAGCATGTCAGACAATGCAAAATGTGAAGAAAAATTTTAAAAAAATATATATATTTTTTTTTAAATGATTTTTAAAGTTCGAAAAAAGTGTGAATTTCGGTGTTGCCTGCCTTTACATTTCTCCTCATAACTCAGGCTAGAAATAAGATAGAGAGACCAAAAAAAACCATTCTACTCAGAACTGTCCAGGCTTTCACCAGATATGTTAATGTTTTACCCATGCAAACGGAAATTTTTAAAGCGTATTTCCGAAAAATCGGCATAATTTAAATATTTAAAAAACTGTACATGTGTCTGCTGTGCTCTTAGCCACATCTGTACCAAATTTCAAGTTGGTCGCAATGGGATCATATTTTAAAATATTTAACTATTATAGTGTCAATTCGAAAATCTTGAATTCAGATCTGTTCAGCCTGTGGTCTAAAAGTGTGGGGTCTATATTCACCAAATAATCCATGATTTTTAGACATTACTGTATTACTTTGATATGTTACAGCTTAGAAGCAGGAGAGGACATATAGGAGAAAGCTTTCTTAGGGCTCAACCTGAGAATGAACAGGGGTAGATAGTGAATGCAGAGCAGATGACAGGCCAGCAGCTCTGTCAATCATGTTAAAGTATCTGCCCACTGCAGTCAGGAAGTAAGACAGAGCTTCAGAGCCTTCATGTCCTGACATGTCTAGACATCTTCACTCCTGAACAAACAAGGCATCTAGAGACTCTGTATACTACAATATGGGTGAGTATGGTTAAAGATTGAGTAAATCTATATTAATAGTTTAATGCTTTTCTTATTAAGGGCTAATAAACACACAGTGCTATTCTTAGTGATCATCAAAATTCAAAACTTTTAATTTGTAATTAACTAAAGTTGTACTGCAAATAGAAAAAAAAAAAAAATCTAAAGACGTCAGGTAAAAAAAAATATTTATATTTAGATCACTTGATATGAAATGACCCAATTGACGCTATTAATAGTAAAATATTTTAAAAAGATCCCATCGCGATCCCAACTTGAAATTTGGTACAGATGTGGCTAAGAGCACAGCAGACACGTGCAGTTTTTGAAATATTTTATTTATGCCGATTTTTCGGAAGTGAGTTTTAAAATGTTGTGTTTGCGTTCGCATGGGTAAAATATTAACAAAGATACTCTTGTGACATATCCGGTGAAAGCCTGGACAGTTCTGAGTAGAACGGTGTTTATTTTGTTTCTCTATCTTATTTCTAGCCCGAGATATGATAGAAAATGTAAAGTCATACCAGGCCAAAATTCGCACTTTTTTAAAACTTTAAAAATCTGTACAAAAAAATTAACTAATGAAGAAAAAAATTCAAAAACCTTTTTTTTTGTAATAAACTAAAGTTGTACTTCATATAGAAATTTTTTTTTAAAAAAAATCTGAAGACGTCAGGTAAAAAAAAAAAAATTCATTTTTGGATCACTTGACATGGAATGACCCATAGGTTCAGAAGCCAAAGCATCACTCCAGCATGCGTTTGTTTGTTTTTCAGGGCTGGAGTGGTGCTTTAAATGCAAGTCCCCTGCCGTCCGTCTTATACTTACCCTCCAGTGGGCATCACATTTTCGCACTGTCGCTCCGGTCCCATGGCGCCCTCTTGTGACCATAACTTCTAACTGGCGAGAAGTCATAAATTATGCCACACGTGCTCATTACAAGTCTATGAGGGCCAGAACGAGCTTCTCATAAACTTGTATAGATTTGTGACTTCCGGCATGCTCAAAGAAACAATGGAGCAGCTGGCAGGTCATAAATCACTGGAGAATGATGGGAGCGGTTCGGAAAAAAAGATGAAGATGGCGGCAGGTGAGTATAAGACAGGGGGCAGGGGACTTTCAATTAAAAAAAACATTCCAGCAGTGACATTAAAAAAAAATGATGGAGTGGTTCTTTAATCCATCATCTATTGTAGTTGCACCTTGTTTGAAAGTCTATTCATTTTGGAAACACTGGAATGTGGTGCATATTTCAAGGCATTCTACTAAACCAATGTAACCAATAGCCTGTACAGTTATGAAGGAACCAAACTACTGTACTAATAGTTCCTGCTGGAAAGCTCTAGTTTTTAGCCTTGAGTGAAAACCTGCCTACTCAATACCAAATAATTAATCCACATCAGGTGGTTAGCAGTCCTTTACTAAGAATTGTGTGGTGGTAAAAATAAAGAAAAAAATGAATAATCGACAATTATTAGAAACATCATCTTACCCGGACAATCTGTGTATGCTGACGTTCCACAGCCAGATGCAGAGCTGTCTGCTGGTTTACATTTTGGATATCCAAATTTGCACTACCCTGAAAATCAAGAACAATTTTGTTGGAAATCAGTAGGAACAATCTTCCCTTAATTCATTTTCATATTACTGCTCACAATTTTATTACAGAGGACCTATTGCTGGATTTCAGTTTACACCTACTAGTTGGCGCTGTACACTAAAGCAGGTTTCTTCTATGATCGAAAGTTTTGTTTCCCAATAATAAATTAAGCAAATGTTGCCATCAATCAGAAGGGGGGTGCACCACAGAACTCTGTCACCATAGAGAGGGTTTAATGGTATATATAAACCCTGTTGGTTTGCTGGAAGGTTTGCTTATTTACTACTGGGGGGGGGGGTATAATAGGTTTGTGGAACAATTTTATATCCAAATTACCGCATTCCCACACAGTTTCACTTCTTCAGCTTTTATCCAATGCTTGATCTCTCCTTTAACTAAACATACAGTCATGGCCAAAAGTTTTGAGAATGATACAAATATTAATTTTAACAAAGTCTACTGCTTCAGTTTTTCTAATGGCAATTTGCATATACTCCAGAATGTCATAAAGAGTGATCAGCTTAACAGCAATTACTTGCTAAGTCAATATTTGCTTAGAAAATGAAGTTTAACCCCCAAAACACATTTCAACATCATTGCAGTCCTGCTTAAAAGGAGCAGCTAACATCGTTTTAGTGATTGTTCCATTAACACAGGTGTGGGTGTTGATGAGGACAGGGCTGGCGATCAATCAGTCATGATTAAGTAAGAATGACACCACTGGACACTTTAAAAGGAGGCTGGTGCTTGGATCATTGTTTCTCTTCAGTTAACCATGGTTATCTCTAAAGAAACACGTGCAGCCATCATTGCACTGACAAAAATGGCCTAACAGGGAAGAGTATCGCAGCTAGAAAGATTTTACCTCAGTCAACAATCTATCGCATCATCAAGAACTTCAAGGAGAGAGCTTCCATTGTTGTCGAAAAGGCTTGAGGGCGCCCAAGAAAGACCAGCAAGCGCCAGGACCGTATCTTAAAACTGTTTTAGCTGCGGGATCGGACTACCAGCAGTGCCGAGCTTGCTCAGGAATGGCAGGAGGCTGGTGTGAGTGCTTCTGCACGCACTGTGAGGCGGAGACTCTTTGAGCAAGGCCTGGTTTCAAGGAGGGCAGCAAAGAAGCCACTTCTCTCCAGAAACATCAGGGACCGACTGATATTCTGCAAAAGGTACAGGGAGTGGACTGCTGAGGACGGGGGTAAAGTCATTTTCTCTGATGAATCCCCTTTTCGATTGTTTGGGACATCTGGAAAACAGCTTGTTCGGAGAAGAAGAGGTGAGCGCTACCACCAGTCTTGTCTCATGCCAACTGTAAAGCATCCTGAAACCATTCATGTGTGGGGTTGCTTCTCAGCCAAGGGAATTGGCTCACTCAAGTCTTGCCTAAAAACACAGTAATGAATAAGAATGGTACCAGAATGTCCTCCAAGAGCAATTTCTCCCAACCGTCCAAGAGCAGTTTGGCGCCCAACAATGCCTTTTCCAGCATGATGGAGCACCTTGCCATAAAGCAAAGGTGGTAACTAAATGGCTCAGGGAACAAAACAGAGATTTTGGGTCCATGGCCTGGAAACTCCCCAGATCTTAATCCCATTGAGAACTTGTGGACAATCATCAAGAGTCGGGTGAACAAACAAAAACCAACAAATTCGGGCAAAATGCAAGCATTGATTATGCAAGAATGGACTGCTATCAGTCAGGATTTGGTCCAGAAGTTGATTGAGAGCATGCCAGGGAGAATTGCAGAGGTCCTGAAGAAGAAGGGTCAACACTGCAAATATTGACTTGCTGCATTAACTCATTCTAACTGTCAATATAACCTTTTGGTACTCATAATATGATTGCAATTATATTTCTGTATGTGATATAAACATCAGAAAAACACAAATAAAAACCAGAGGGCAGCAGATCATGTGAAAATATAATTTTGGTGTCATTCTCAAAACTTTGGCCATGACTGTATAGCTATACATTAAAGGAGAACTCCAGTGAGAGAAAACCTTTTAGTACAGTTCCTGCCCTGCTACATGATAAAGCAGAGCTGTACACTGCAGTGCTAGGATCTATAGATCACTTATTAATCGATAAAATCATATCTGCTCCTCAGCTCTGACCCCTACCTCATGGGACCGAGACCTTCAGCATGAGAGCTTCATGTAGGAGCAAAAAGCAAGAGGTGTGCCAGGGGGTGTGGATGCTGGGAGCTGCAGGATCATCCTACATTCCAGTGAGGAGTGATGATGGTGATGGTCAATTGAAAGTTGAAGGGATATGAAGATACCATGTTCCTATGGGGGGAGGGGAAAACATGCTCCCAGCATTACAATAACATTAAACATAATCATACAACAGAGGATCACAGTGTGTATTTGTAATTGCTTGGTGACATGATCGCTATTTCAAGCCTGGGCCCCCCTTCCCTGTCACATAGAAGGGTACATCAGGGACAGGATTGTATGTGTGAGCATGTGGTCGGTGGCCACACCCCCTCCCCATAACAGAAATGTGAGGGACCTGGAATGTAGGATGATCCTGCAGCTGCCAGCATCCACACCCCCCGACACACCTCCTCTTCTGACCAGCAGCATTAGACTGTCAGGCTTAAGATTCGCTGCCCATGCGGTGGGGTTTAGAGCTGAGGAGCAGGTATGATTTTATCAATTTATAAAGAGATCTATAGATCCTATACCTGCAGTGTACAGCTCTGCTTCATCATGTACCAGGGCAGGAACTGTACTAAAAAGGTTTCTCTCTTTGTGGAGTTCCCATCTTAAGTTGTTGTCTAGAGAAATACAAGTTCTGCACCCACCTTTGCTGCTTATCTGATGCAAGTTCCCGGCTTAAAAAAATTGTATTCCATTATGAATGTACCTCTCCATTTCACTGCCCCCTACTGTTTTATGATCCTTTGTGTTAGCTGCCTGTGAATCACCATGTGTCTATGGCCTGATTGGTGGTGGGCTAATGAAGTCAAGTTGCCTCCCCCCTGCTCCTCACCTGAATTCTCTTTTTTTAAGCATATCTGGAGCCCATACTAGTCTGTTCCAGACGTGTCTGCTTCACAATGTCTGATTAAAGTGGCAAAACATGAAAAAGACCAGAAATTGATCGGAATTGACTGGGGATAGACTGGAAGGTAAGGACATAGAGGTCCACTAAAAAAATGTGTATAACTTTATTCACTACTAATCTATACCATGTCTTTGATTTCATTGTTAGTTTACTGAAGACTCTCAGCCCATCATATTCCAAAATTTGTCATAATAAACCAAGTCCTACATCCAAAAACTATTGCTCTTTCTCTTTTTGCTGCTGCTCCTTTTAAGAGATCTCTCCCAACCCTGGTTCGCCCTCTGCCAACCTCAACCCCTCTCTCACCTTACACAGAAACCCCACTAATCTTATTACCATTAGCTGCACAGCTTCATCTCCCTCTTTTAATTGCACTCTATGGAATCCACAGTCTGTATGCAACAAACATCCTTCATCCACAACTACTTTCTCACTAACTCTCCTCACCTCCTGGCTCTCATTGAAATCTGGATCCAGGATTCAGACACTGCTTCCCCTGCTGCTATTTCTCATGGCGGTTTACATTTCTCCCATTCCCCGAGACCTGGGAACAGACATGGTGGTGGAGTTGGCTTACTCCTGTCCCACAGTACTTTCCAGGTCATCCCTCCAGCCCCATCACTCTCATTCCCTTTCTTTGAGGTTCACACCATTAGGCTATCACCCCATCCCCCTCAGAGTAGCAATGGTATACCGCCCCCCAGGGTCACCCTCCCAGTTTCTCGATCATTTTTCAACATGAATGCTGCACTTCATGACCTCAGAATTACTAACCCTCATTCTGGTAGACTTCAACATTCCCATAAACAGCCCCATCTCCATCCCAGCTCCTATCTCTAACAACCTCTCTGGGCCTCTCACATCTCTCAACCTCTGAGACACACAAAGATGGTAACACCCTTGACCTGATCTTTACCCGGCTCTGCTCAACCTCCTTCTTAGATAATTCACCTCTTCCCCTCTCTGACCACAACATTCTCTCCTTCACACTCACTAACTCTCGCTCACCACAGCCCACCCCTACCTATTACACATCCAGAAATCTACAGGCCATTAACCCTCTTGCACTCACAGACTCTCTCATCTCATCACTGTCCTAAATCTCTTCATTCTCCTGTCCAGATCGGGCAGTAAATCACTACAATGACACTCTCAGAAGCACCCTGGACCAAGTAGCACCCCTCACCCTCAGAACCTCCAAACATAGATCAAACCAGCCTTCACATCACAAACTCCATTCCTCTAGCATTCCACTCTAGGAGTGCTGAATATGCCTATGGAGGAAAACTCGCTCACCAGAAAACTTTATCCATCATAAATTCATGCTAAAAACCTACAACTCTGCCCTTCACCTTGCTAAACAAAACTACTTCACCACCCTGATCTCACAATCCAACAATCCAAGCAAAACTCTGACACCTTTCACTCTCTCCTCAGTCCAAAACTGCAGGCCCCTACCACTGACACCTGTGCTGATGATCTGGCCTCTTACTTTATGGAGAAAATAGACAACATCCGCCAGCAAATCAGCACCCAGCCTCCAAGCGCTGTTACTCTCATTCTTTCCCACATCTCCTTGGTTCACTCTCCATATTTGACTTAGTTACAGAAGAAGAAGTCACCAGGCTCCTCTTTTACTCTTGTCCCACTACATGCACCACTGACCCCATTCCCTCACACCTATTCTAGTCTCTCTCTCCGATCATCACTTCTCACCTAACCAAAATCTTCAACGTCTCCCTCTTCTGGCATCTTCCCCTCCTCCTTCAAACACTCTATCATTACTCCATCATTAAAGAAAAATTCTCTTGACCCATCCTGCACAAATAACTACAGATCAAGTCTCCAATCTCCCCTTCATCTCTAAACTCCTGGAGCGCCTGGTCTACACCCACCTCACCCATTACCTCTCCAGACACTCTCTTCTAGATCCATCCATTCATTCATTCATTCTACAGAAACTGCCCTCATCAAAGTGACCAATGACCTTCTGACGGCAACATAATGGTGAGCACTCTCTGCTTATTCTTCTTGACCACTCTGCAGCTTTTGACACTGTGGACCACCATCTCCTACTCTATACTGCACTCCAATGGCATAATGGACACCTCTTCCTGCTCTCTTCCTATCTTCTGACCATTCTTTCAGTGTTCATTCACTGCCTCCACTTCCTCCCCCTTTTCCTCTCACTATTGGTCCTCAGGTTCAGTTTTCTCTCTCTACACAGCCCTGCTAGGACACACCATCAGCAGATTTGCCTTCCAGTACCATCTCTATGCTGATGACACACAATTCTACACTCCATCCCCTGACCTTACTCACGCAGTTTTAAAGAACACCAATGACTGTCTGGCTGCAGTTTTCAACATCATGTCTGCTCTCTATTTGAAACTCAACCTTTCCAAAACTGAACTGCTTTTGCTCCCACCCTCCACTAACTTCCCTAAAACTGACATCTCTCTCTCAGTGTGTGGCACCATGATAACGCCTAGGCAGCAGGCTTGCTGTCTGGGAGTTATGTTTGACACTGATCTCTCCTTCACCTCCCATACACAATCTCTTGTCTGCTCTTGTCGCTTACACCTGAAGAACATTTCTAGAGTCTGTCCCTTTCTCACCATGGAAACAACAAAAACCCTCACCGCGGCCCTAATCCACTCCAGCCTTGACTACTGCAATTCTCTATTAACTGGCCTCCCCCTATCTAAACTTTCTCCTCTTCAGTCCATCCTTAATGCAGCAGCCAGGATCACCCATCTGGCCAGCCATTACTCACATGCCTCCGCTCTGTGACCAGGCATTGCACTGCCTGCCTGTACACTACAAGATCAAATTCAAATTACTTGTTCTCACCCACAAAGCTCTTCACAGTGCAGCACCTCCCTACATCTCCTCCCTCTCTGTCTATCACCCCACCCGTTCTACAAACGACCTTCGACTAACATCTGCACTAATCCGATCCTCCCACTCCAGGCTCCAAGACTTCTCCCGAGCTGCACCAATTCTCTGGAATGCTCTACCCTAAGAAATCATGACTATCCACATCTTGCATGGCTTCAGACGCTCCCTAAAACACATCTTTTTAAAGTGTCCTATCATGCTCCCTAATTAAATTCCTTTGTACTGTATATAGCCCATTCACCATCTCTCTGAAAATAACTCTTCTTCAAACTCCACCAAACCTAAAAACTCTACACAGATTGTCTGATGACCATTCACGCAACTTTATTTCTATCACCCCTTTCCTCAAGATGCCTGGACCATCAGTGTAATAAGGCCCTGTACTTTGTGTAACCCCTATCCCGTTGTAGATTGTAAGCTCTTTTGAGCAGGGTCACCTTTATTTTTTTTGTTTTATTTAATGTATTTTATTTTTTACATTGATTATGTGCTTATTGTTTTGTATCCAATTATTGTGCTGTATTCTTTCTCTACTGTAATTACTTACTGTATTGTATATTTTTCGTTTATGAACCACTGTATTGTAAAGCGCTGCAGAATATGTTGGCGCTATATAAAGATTTATTATTACTATTATTAGTTTGAAATTAACAATAATACAGATTTAAACCTACTAATTTACTTTATGTAACCTACAGAGATATTAACATTTTAGTACTAGGTCCTCACATTTATTTTGCTGCAAGCACACTGCTTTCTCAGCTTCTTCTTTGTGTAGATAACTTGCTTTAAAGTGAACATGTCACCAGATTTGGGTGTTTGAAAAGCACTACCTTCAACAGCACCTGTACTGCATTTTAAGGTGGCTATTATGCCCTGAATCCCATTGTACACCAGATAAATAAGTTTTAAAAACTTCTCGCCCTAGATTGTAATTACCTGCATCTGGTCCAATGAGTTTGATTACAGCTCCGTCTATTCTGCCTCTCCTCGCCGTCCGACAGTCTCTTCTATTGATTGATATGCAAATTGTGCGCCTGCACAGAGGTTTCTGTGGATTGCTTAGGCGCACTGTGCGCTTACACAGAGACCTTTACAGTTCACGCTTATGCAGAACAGTTTTAGGCTCTTCCCGCAGTAGGGCAGAGCACAGTAAGGAGGTGTGATCTGGAAAAGCAATTGCGCAGGTGCGCAAATTGGTCGTTACTCAGAAGAATAGGCTATCGGACGGAAAAGAGAGGCCAGACAGACAGCAAAGAGACGGAACAGACAGTGAGGAGGTGGGACAGACTGCTAGTAGAGGTGGGATGTATGGAGCTTCAACCAAACCCATAGGGCCGGAAACAGATTCAGTAATTAAAATACAGGGTAGGACATTTTAAAATTATTTAGTGTCCAGGAGGATTCAAGGCATAATAGGCACCTTTTTAGAATGCAGCATAGGTGCTGCTGAAGGTGGCGCTTTTAGTTTCAAATACCCAAATCTGATGACCGGTTTCCTTTAACGGGACAGGTCATCTGGCTCAGGTCATAAGTTAAGCCAGTACACATCTCTCATGGCGGATATGGTTGTAATGTGGCTGGTTTTCTAAACATATCCATATACCATTAGAGGAATGTTGACTGAAATATTGTTCTGCCATCAGCTAGCTTTCAGAAACACAGTAAACACAAAGACAACTGAATGCTCATGTGTTTTCTATAGGGAGGGAAGACACAGTGGCTTTCAAACATCTCCAGTACTGCTTGTTAGGAGAATCCAAGGATACGATTAAGAGATCAAACTTCTAGATTATCTTCTCCCACCATCATCTATCAGGAAATACAGGAAACCCCATACCAATTAGACTGTTGGTAGAGTCGCCCATCTTTCCACCTTATGCATATGGGGGCCCTTATGAACCAAGACAGACAGCTAGCCCCTTCAACCAAATAGTGACATAGCGGGAGATGGACAGCCTTGTCTGTACCATAATGGATGTGAAAATGTGGTTTCCTGGACCATGGGACTGACAATTAAATTAGGATTTCAGTGGAGATTTCCTATCTAACCACTTAAAACACCATCTAAGGGCCCTTTCACATCAGCGTTTTTCGTAATTCGCGGCAGATGCGGTGAAAAAACCGCATCTGCCGCGTTTGCCGCATAACGGTTCCACTTGCGGCACGGTTGCGGTTTTTTCCATAGGAAGTATAGGGGGACTTGCGGCAGATGCGGCAAGTGCGGTATTGCACTTGCGGCAGGTGCGGCAGAGAAAAAAACCGCAGTAAGCCGCGGTTTTTTTCTCTGCCGCACCTGCCGCAAGTGCAATACCGCACTTGCCGCATCTGCCGCAAGTCCCCCTATACTTCCTATGGAAAAAACCGCAACCGTGCCGCAAGTGGAACCGTTATGCGGCAAACGCGGCAGATGCGGTTTTTTCACCGCATCTGCCGCGAATTACGAAAAACGCTGATGTGAAAGGGCCCTAATTCTGCTTATCATTTTATCAACTTTTTTTTTTTTTTAAACAAAGTTTTTTTTGTAATATAAAACAGCCTATATTCCTCCTCTGATGCAGGAGCTGTTCCAGCGATGATGGCTTTGCCCCTCATAATGTC
Organism: Allobates femoralis; assembly: GCA_033576535.1. Taxonomy (NCBI): domain Eukaryota; kingdom Metazoa; phylum Chordata; class Amphibia; order Anura; family Aromobatidae; genus Allobates; species Allobates femoralis. Next base: position 151,568,418 of record JARQOC010000005.1, read on the forward strand.
ACGTAAGCCCAACAGCCAATCAGCATCAGCTTTTCTCACACTTCCTTAAGAGAAAACGGACAACCGGAGGAAGCTAGAGGGTAGAAGCAGTTCTCAGTTCTTCCAGATTACAGTTTCATACGAAAGAAGTGTGAGAGAAGCGGCTGCTGATTGGCTGTCAGGCTCACGTGGCATTACGAGGGGCAGAGCAATCATCGCTGGAAGGTGCCTGCACCAGAGGGGAAGTTAGGCTGCTTATTTTACAATGGGGAACTTAGCGATTAAGCAGCGTTTGTCTAAGGAGTGGACAACTTTAACTTATTGGGTCATTTATTTAATATAAAATAAAAAAATAATAATTCTGTGAACATAATGTTAAACCAAATCTATTTCATTAATTCTTCAGGTTATTGTAGTCTTGTAGACACCCGATTGTGATTTTCTGCTTGGGGTGGGGCTTTTTGATTTTTTCAAATTAAACTATATATATTAATATTACATATTATAACTGTCATGATGTCAAAAAGGATGTCCGAGGCTTTAAACAGTTTTTCATTGTAGCGGGGCTTCAATAGGAGTCTCAGTAACAAGAAGAACAGCCTCATCTTGGTACAGGTCGCTAACGGATCATATCTGCCAAGTGCCAGCCATTCTGCTATGATGGGCAAACAGTATTGACCTTGTCCAGGCCAATACTAGCACAGATGATTAATTATATGGCACTCACTGAGATCTACACTGCCAACTACAATGCATTTCTGTCTTTTCAGGGTCTCAGGCATCCTAAAACGCAAATCACCAGTCCAATGTGCCTGCAGACATTTAGGTAGAAAAGATTTAAATCTCTGAGCAATATGAAAGTAAGCTTATAATGAAACCTGTAACTCCTTAAATTATAAGTGATGTAGTTACACAATTAAAGGGTTATTGCCAACATAAAGTTATTATTTATCCAAGGGACCCAAACTGAACGTGAGAATAGTAAAGCTCCTTCTACATAGAGAAGTAGACATGTATGTGCACCGTTGCATTGTCTACGACTGCAGAATCTAGTTGAGTACAGCTCCCAGCTTTTTCCAGAAGGCCCAATAGGCAATAATTGGAGATATGTGGCCAACGATCCATTCATATGCATCCCTTCTAAACCCTATTTTCAAGGTCAGTGGGACCGCTACCAATGAACAATTTATCCCCCATCCTGTCAAAAAGTTTGGTTATATTTACACTATACTTTGCAACTTTTCTTGCTCATTTTCTCTGTGTAGTGTAGCCCAAAATGCACACCACTATTTATCTTTCTCATACAGCAATAAACTAAGGTGATGGTGTAAAGGGTACCGGGGGTGTGGTAGTCATCGCCTTGTGTAGACCCGCCCTGACACTCCTACATGGATTTGAGTTGCAGGTCTGTCGCATACAAATCAGACGGCTCTTTATTGTAATAGATAACAGCACTTCTTTACTTGGCATCAACTTGTTAACAGGTATTTACATGGTGTTACACTTCAGGGAAATCCTTCACCTCCTCCTAGACTGCTGCACTCACTGAACACTACAGTAGCCACATCCTTCAGTCCTAGGACCGTGGTACCCGCTGGTATATTAACCCAGCCGCAGCTACACAGCAGTCATTCTCTCTGAGAGGTGGGTGTCTGAACTATCATTTTCCACACTACACGAGCATCTGTCTTCTCACAGCCACTGCCAGGGTCCTTATCTGTAGGTTGGTAACACCTCCGGAATCCATTTCTTATACCTGCAACCCCTCGTCTGTACTCCTCTGTCCAGAGAGAGTTCAGGTGCCTGCCTCGTGCCCCCTGATGTCTCAGCGAAAAATGCCCATTGAGAACTGGTCCAACTTATTCATATTATGCAGGATGTTGTATCCTCTTTAGCACTAACAGCCTTCACTCCACCTCTTCTATCACAAGTCACCCATAGCAGGCATTTTTAAATAAAGAAATCTATGATAACGATTACCAAGTCTCCCAAGGAAGCGCTTTCTTACCAGTCGGGTAACTTTTAATCTGCACATTATATACTACATAACATTATACCTTATACCACTACACAAATATTACTTTATCAATACTATTACACCTCTATTACATCTTAGGGTACCTTTACACGTCGCAACATTGCATGCAATTTCACTTGCAACTTACTGGTTGCAGTGAAATCATGGACACATTGTTCTGTTTTGTTGCCGTGTACAAATGGAACAATGTGTCCATGATTTCACTGCAACCAGTAAGTTGCAAGTGAAATTGCATGCAATGTTACGACGTGTAACGGTACCCTTACACATTACAATAATTTACAGTATACAAAAACACTTTACATGCAATATTATAATATGCTAGTCTTCGATGGCAGAAGCACGACCACTGCCTTACAATGGTAATATGACTATGAGCTGCTGTGGAGCCCCAGCCAAGGATGAAAAATAGGATCTGAACATACTACCTGTGGCGATATTGGGGAAGCTTTCGGTAGAGAAACAGGGCCAGTCCAGTTTTCATTTTTTGTGTCTAAATTTGTATTAAAGTGATCCTAAACCCACAAACTGACCCCCCCCCCGCATCTTTAGACCCGTCCCTGCACCCCCTCTTATCATTTCTAGCCATCCCTTTTGCAGAAAAAAATCGATTTTGTAAAGTAGAGAAAAAGTTATATTACTTTGTCCTGTGTGAGTTCTCTCTTTCTGAGGAAGCCGCAATGGGCGGGGCCTGTGTACTGCCAACTTGTAATTATGCACGCCCCCTCTCTGCTTCTAAGAGCCTGGCCGCGTCATGAAAGGGGGCGGGGCTCCTGCATGCCTCAATTTAGTTCCGCCCCTTTCATGACGCGGCTAGGCTCTTAGAAGCAGAGAGGGGCGTACATAATTACAAGGCAGCAGCACACAGGCCCCGCCCATTGCGGCTTCCTCAGAAAGAGAGAACTCACACAGGACAAAGTAATATAACTTTTTCTCTACTTTACAAAAGCGATTTTTTTCTGCAAAAGGGATAGCTAGAAATGATAAGAGGGGGTGCAGGGACTGGTCTAAAGATACGGGGGGGTCAGTTTGTGGGTTTAGGATCACTTTAAAGATTTGGAGCAGAAGGTATCCTCTCTCCAAGGAGTTATTATTCCCATCTCAGTGAGAGCAGCTCTATAGGGTGACCACAAGAGGAGAACCAGCATGAATATGGTGTTCATGGAATTCCCCTTGAAATTAATGGAGTGACGCAAACAGCACAGCACTGATACACATGGCTGTTTATGTAGTTGTGCCTTCAGTGGTGGACACTTTTGACACGTCTCAACCATAAAAGGCAGAAATGGGAAGAAACATTCAACATAAAGGTTCAAGACTGTGCTTGGTCACCTTTATAAGGCTTACGAATTCTCAAGATCAAAAACTGCAAGCAAAATTCATCCTGCCCCTGTCCCCCCAAAATATCAGAGTATAGCAATAGAATTGATCCGATCCTTTTGAGTCCATACCTGATGAACCAGTAGTTCCGCCACCTCGACATGATTATTCAGTGCTGCCAGGTGCAATGCAGTGTAGCCATCGTCCTTCTTCTCATCAACTATCCATGGCCGAGGCAATTTTGAGAGCAAAACACGCATAGCACTGGAAAGAAAAAACATACATACCAATTTAATATACATAACCGTACTATCACACACTGCTTCCAAAAAATCTATTATAAAATGACTTCTAAAAATTAGGACTGGGTTACAGCTATAACATTGAGTGCATGTGTGCCAAGAGCTCTACTATCCACCATCCCTGCCCATGCCTTTCATCTGGTTGTTAAGGTGGCATCAAGAGAAAGTGGTGACCTGCAGGGGCTCAGGACCCTTTCACTCAATGGCTACATTTCAGCGTGTATGCCACAGGATGATTTTCATGTTTTCTATAGGGGGCCCTTTTTTCAAGGTACACACACAGCAGTCACGATTGTATGGTAGTGTATACTCTGCTCAGTTCCAGAATTACAACCTTTCATGAAAACCGGAGTCAACACATGGCTATTCAGAGATCTTATGCAGCCCGGCCACATGTGCATCTTTTCTGAAAATGTATTTTCTTTCATGCAAAACTCCCATAGATTTCAGTGATGGTAGCTGCTACAGGCTAGCAGCTATCACTCCTATGAATGATCTAAAGTGGCTTAAGTGGTGGCTAAGTCCCAGAAATAGGATGCTGGCCCCCACTAGATTTTCACAAACTATGATCTGGCCCTGATAATACATTTAGTATTGTGTATAGCAATTGTTTATTCTATGTTCCTGAGCAACCAAAGACAACTATTTCCTTGAAGCATGACTATTTCCTACGGTAATCAGTCCTTCTGAAGAGTAAATGTATGTGAAATTTATTTTTTATAGACTTTTGTAGAAAAACATGAAACGGCATAGATTGGTCCCTATTCATATAGGAGAGGGTTAATGTGTGCATTTTGCAGCTATATAGACACATCTCTGTATGTAGATGGACACTTATAGAACGTGACAGATGTTCAGAGTGACACTGGGACCTTGCTAACGAAAGCGTTGACATTACGTGTAGTGAAAAGAGGTGTTCCCTAAAACTACTATATATAGCTCCCGGTCAGCTCCACCATGGCCGACACTAATGAGGCAGGGACAAATATACACGAGTTATCTCACCGTGTGCATATTAACCCACAAATTACTAGTGTGCACAACAACAAGTCCAGGCGAAGTTTGTAGCAAAGCATTAGTGAGAAGTCGTGAAGACAGAAAATAAACTGGAATATTTGGTAAAGAAGCAAGTCATACTTCATTTACAATACACGAGCCAAACCACATCAGTGAACACAACGCCACATGAGCTTTACAAATAAAATCTCAAGGAATCCTGGTAGAAAAGTGGCACAGGCTGCTCTATTCTTACAGTCAAAAATACCAAGAGCATTTTTTTTTTTTTTTTTGCAGTACCGCAAGTGCTGGATTCGGCTAAACTGGACTTGCCGCACATAACAGCAATCCCCATAGAGAATGAATGAGGCTTGCCGGACCGTTACGCGGTAGATCCAGCAAATGCGGCGACATCTGCAGGATCTGGTGGGAATTAAAATAATTGCAGATGTCAAAGGGGCCTAAATGCTGCAAAGGTCATTCTTGAATCAGTCATCAAGGCTTTGATATATGACGACACATTGGGGCAGTAAAGGACAATGGGCTTCACATTTTGCTTTGCTATTTTGAGTCCTGTTTTATGTATATCCTGCCGTAAATGTTTATGCTACTCTGTCCAAAGTAATAAGATATTTCTTCTTACCTAAATAAATGAAACAGTCAAAGCTAGAATACATGAATCAGACTTACAATATTACTGTACAAAACGTTTTTAGTCAGGTTCAGGCAATACTGGGTAATGTGGCACACTTGCAGTTTGAACGGCAAAAAGTTAGCAAGGCATGACCAGCTAGGGTGGTAGGCATGGCTCGTGTTTTACCGATGGAATAAACGGTGGAGCAGTTTATAATAGAAGTGGGCGTAAAACCACCAAGCTGGGTCGGGGGAGATAGTTGCGGGGGGCTATGCCTTTCACGATCCATTGTAGCATGTGGATGACTGCCCCGCCAACAACTGAGCTAGGTAAACTGGTACACTTGAAAGGGAACCTGTCACCTGGATCTAAGCCCCTACACCATCACTACCTGTCCCTGCACCTTCCTAGCTGCTCCCTATCTATCCCTCTCTGAGCTAAAGGGGCCCTATGAAACTGCGAAAAAATAACATAACTTACAGCAGTCCTTGAGGCTGGAGACTGGAAAGGCGGGCCCAGGCTCCATTCTGCCCCTCCTCGATGCAGCAGCACACGACCACTGGGGGGCATTATTTTTTCTTCATCGCCGCTTCCTCCATTTTTAATCTTCCGCCCTCTTTACACCTATCATGCACCGGCTGCTACGTCCCATTAGGCGTGGTGCATTATGGGCCATGCGCAATGCGCTTACTGAAGCCGGGCTGATAACATGATAAAGCCCATAATGCACTGAGGCCGATCACGTGATCGGGCCCATAATGCACTGCGCCTGATGTGACGTAGCGGCCGATGCATGATAGATATAAAGAGGGCGGGAGATTCCAAATGGAGGAGGTGGCGATGAAAAAAAATAATTCCGCCCAGCGGGGCGTGCGCTGCTGCATCGAGGAGGGGCAGAATGGAGCCTGGGCCACCTTTTCAGTCCCCAGCCTCAAGGATTGCTGTAAGTTATACGTTGTTTTTCTGCAGTTTTATAGGGCCCCTTTAGCTCAGAGAGGGATAGATAGGGAGCAGCAAGGAAGGTGTAGGGACAGGTAGTGATAGTGTAGGGGCTAAGATCCAGGTGACAGGTTCCCTTTAAGTTATTCCTAGACCCCTGCTTCTATTATTATTAACTTCACTACCATGCGGATATAAAAATTAATGCTTATTCCTCTCGCAGAAAGAACCGCTGAGCCATGCCTACTGGTGCCAATCCACATCCATCAACACCAAACCACGCCTACCAGCCACTTACTTCCAGCTGTCTAAAATGCAAGTATGTCAGTTAATTTGACACTAAAATTGCTAAAGCATTAATAATATTCATCTACTTCCTCACTGGAGTGACAATTTTAATATTATTTATTAATTTGTATAATAGTAGCATTGTATATGAAGCCACACACAGCACAGACCTTGAGAACGGCGCCTGTACCAGCTTGTACAATAGCCATGTGAACAGGATTCACAGCAGAATTAGCTATGGGATGTTATAAAAAATTACCAAGATGTTGTGTTCTGTGGTGTCTTTGATCAGAAAAAATAAAATAAAATATTACAGGAGGGGTCTTTCACAACTATCATGTGTATTCATTGCTGCTGCTCAGTTTAGCCTCCCCCATCCCCGGCAGGCCTGCTCGCACTCAGACATGCCAGGGCTGAGGGACACATCTACCTTTTTAGTGCTGTCTGTGCACCAAAAATAACTGAACCCTGGACAGGAGACCGGAAGTCTATGTCTTGTCTCTGGGATACATAGTAGGGCTTCCTTTTTATCTCAGGCATATTACAACACATTCATCATACACACAGGCAGTACATGAATGTACTTGGTTTTGGTTACGTCGCATGATGCAGAATCGCATACTATAGTCAACGTTTTTGTATTTTTCACGAATATAAAGAATTACAGTAACTCTAAAGCTATACTGAATTTGCGGACACTAAGAAAGCAAATAAAAATAAAACATTTTGAGTTAGTCTCTGGAAACATGAGGGACACTGAACAATTTTGGGGCTAAATAACAAAAAAGTGATAAAAGTCACTAAGTAGAATTCCATTTTTTGGTGATGCCGAGCACTTAAATGGTCTTATCTCTGAAGTATGTGAGGGGACAGAGGAAAACTACTATACAAGACTCCCATCTGCCCTGGCAGCTACACACTATCTGTCAATGATTAACTCCAAGTTGTACAGTGGGGGTGAACGGACAAAGCAAACAAAGGTTTTCGAATACAATAAATGCAAAAAGAAGGTTAGGTAATAAAATAAAAAAAAAATACTAATGTCAGCACATCTTTATTTATAACAGGTCTGTAGAAATAACGTAATAACATTCAACACGTGTCCCCGGGCAGTGAGAGGAATCCATGTGGTTACACAATGTGTTATTGGTGACACATCGGAGCCGACCTAGACTTCTCCCTACATCACACAGGATCCAGGAGCAGGAGGGCTCGTTCTGTGAAAATATGGCTAATATAAGTGCAAACATGAGAGACCGCTTTATTTGGCATTGCTAAAAATAGCTGAACAAATGGCAAAGCGGTGTCGGGGCCCGCAGGATGAACAATCAATAAGCAGAAAGCATGATAGCAGCTCCCAGAGCTCTGGGATCGACAATCGACAGCTGAGAGACTATTTTTTGCTATGGTTGACTAAATATGGTCAGGGAAGAGAGAGGCACTAGAGGGAACGTTTGCCTGGGATTGCATGTTTCAGATGCTTAGCTGCCTATAAAGCTCTTACACTGTGGCTTGTACCCCTTGAGTGGGGAATATGGCTCGTCTCTATATGGAAGGGGGGAGTCCTGACCTTGTATTGGGCTTTATTGACCCTCCAGAAGGAGCTTCACACAGATATGCTCGCAGTCCAATCTAGGAACTTCAACAAAGGAGAATCCTCAAGGACAGGCGCATTGTTACACAAGGGAAGATAGAACTTTTTTTTTTCTTTAACATTTCTACCTCTCAGGTATTTTTATATTTTTCTTTTCCTTATTTTTTTTTTTTGTGCACATGGAAAAAGTTGGTTTAAAGCACACGCAGCTTGCAGATCACAGCAGCTGTGCACCTTCTATCATACATTATATATATGTGTTATATACACAGGTGAGTTATTGTGTGACTATTTTTTTTATTTTTTTTAAATTAACACTCTACTAAAAATAAGTGAAAGCTTGTGAAAGCTCCAGCTCACCGTGTTATAATATATACAATCCTATGAATATAAAACACATTTATATATTGCTATACAGGCATAAAAAAATAATAACTGTACTAACGCCATAATGCATGCTGGAATATTAACACTTTTACAGTTCTGCAAGTTTTCCATGTCATTCACAAACCATTCCACCTATGGTTAGAGTTTGGTAGAAAGCGTTTACATGTAATGAGCAATTAGATTTTACAAATAAAAAAACGAATCTCCCTTTTCCACAATGTTAAGCCATGATCTAACTTATTGCAGCCCGTGAGCGGTGTCCGCAGAGCGCCAGCCTGTGTAGTTTGCTAACTATTTAAATCCTGACAGTGTATGCTGTAATAGTAATGCTGCAATGCTGTTTTTCCTTGTATTACTGTGCTATATCACCAGCTACTCTCTGATTTGCTCTCTATCAGCTGCATGCACTAGCTTTGTCAGGCTCTGCAGGAATTTTACTTTGGCTCATCTTTCCTTTTCTCGGGACACCTAACCAATAGTGCTGCTAATTGCAAGAGTCTTCTAGAAATAGGAGCCAGTTCTCTGCATTGCAAATCTACTAATTCTACGAAACCCAGATGAAAGGAGAGCTCACCAGCAGTGTGACATCATTCCGGTCATTTCATTGCCTCCGAGATTACTGAATGCAAGTCGGGGTCTTGGTGAACGTGGCAACATAGGACAATTGCAGTCATCAATAAAGATGGCAAGGACTGCTGACTGCTAGAAGGAGGCAGGTGGAGGTAAGTCACAAGGCTAATTAATAATCATGCTGGGAAGCCTGTGCTGCCATCAGAGGCTGCATGTGTGGACCTGACCTGTGTGTGTGTATTGTGCCACTAACACAACTTCAGCAGCAGTGTCCTTCTGATGTGCTGAAACATTACAGATTATAACAATTTTGCGTGAATGTTTAATTATCCCATTTTATGTTTTTATGTGATAGATTTGATTATTTTTATAACTAACAAGCCTGTTTTAACTATTTACTACTTTGCATTGTGTTGTAGGCCTTTTTTCTATCCTAAACCTAATATTACATAGCACTACAGTTATAAAGGCCACATGTAACCTAATTTACTCTGCATTTATAGTTGTGCAAAGTTTTTTTTTCCCTTTCAGCTTCTTCTTGTGACGGCCTGTATAGAGTACATACTTCTTTATGTACCCATATGGACATACAATGCTATGGAATGTAAAGAAGTATGTATTTTCACCAGGTGCAAACGCCTCTTGCAAGAAAGTGACCTCCTTACGCTGCAATGTTTACTGCACTTACAGCACTGCAGGCAGGTAATACAGGGGAAGGGGCTAATAATGGCCCCACAGCTCAGCCGCCATCTGTAATACTATGGTGGATTATTACTTAAGAAAAAAGTTTATTATTCTTCATCTTTACCACTCTGCTATATATTATATTGTTCTGTGTTATAATTACCCATTGCATATATGTATAATGTCAAATAATCAAATGCTAAGTGTAACAATTATATGTGAAAGAGACACACTGACACCTATAAGCCAGTTCTACTACACAAGTACATGTATATACTCACATAAATACAGAGTAGGTAAGCGCAAACATACACAAACATAGTGTGTGTTGATTTATTTCACACACACACACTATCTATACACATATATATATATATATACATATACACACACATATATATATATATATATACACACACACACATACATATACACACACTTATACGCAAACTATATATATACACACCAGTATATATACACACAAACTATAATATATAATATATATATATTATAAATAATACAATACATACACACACACAACAGGCACATATATACATATATTATATATTACGTACATACATACATACATAATACACACAAACTATATACATACACATATATACATATATGAATATAAAACAGACACAAAGGCGCACAAATTACATAAATACCTTGTTGTATATATATATATATATATATAATAAATATAATAACACACTGAGGCACATGCATATATACATGATATAGACCCACAAATACACACTTACATACGGTAATATATACACACACACTATATTATATATATATATATATATATATATATATATATATATATATATATATATATAACACACACACACATACATGCACACACATATTGGATTAAACACACATAGGCACACATGATATATACATACCTACGCGATATATGTTATACATACACTCATACACACGAGTGCATGTATATTATATGACAGAGGCACACACATAATATACACACACATAGATATATATATATATATATATATATACACCACTTACATGCATGATACACACATGATCTACACACACCAGCATATATTATACCCATACTCACACACCTATATATATTTATATTAAAGGCACACATTTCTATAATATATACACACACACAACACACACAGGATTAGGCCTGCCTCACATCCTAGCACATCTCTGAGTGCAGACAATGCAGCTCCATACACTGTCCCTATGCAGACAGCACAGCACTGCTGCAGGCCTACACCAGCAGCCACAGAGTTAAACGGACCAAAACAATAGCATTGAGACAAGCAAAACTATAAATGGACATTATGTACCTTTGATGAGACGCAGATGGGCACATCTGACAAAGAATTATTTTGTTAAGCTTAGCGTAAAACAAATTAAACTCAAGTTTCCCTTAAAAGGGGCATAAAGCGTCTCAAAATTCCTTGCCGAGGATTTTAAAGGAACATGCTCATGTAAGTGTAATGAATAGCCCACCGGTATCTGTGCTACATGTCGTCTCTATACTCTTTATATAAACCAATGCAGACATTTACCGTAGCGAGCTTCAGAGGGAAACATACATGTACAGGACATACAGACACGGATTCATTCAGGTAATGAAGTGCCACAATCCACTAAGTTTCCATACTGGGCAGTGAACTGATGAACCCTCCAGCCAGAGTCACTCCAGAATGTCACATCCATCACTTACATCAGCTGTTCCCTTAAAGCCGGTACAGTATGAGCTGTGAGCATGTGCTGACATGGTCGTAACTCAAACATTTCCAATGCCTGACTGACAAGGGGAACAGATGCTGACATTATCAAATGCTGCAGTGCTTTTTTTCCATGGCCTTTTCTTGCCCTGATATGGCAAATGCATGAATGTGAATTGCCATCCAAGAGCCCTGAGCAGCTGGATGTGCAGAGAGTTCACATATAACTGGTATAAATAGCCACCAGTTTTAGTGGTGACTTTATTGCTCCATTCAGGGAGAGGCAGCACCTGCTACGTTCCTATTAGGATGGTGTAAGGAATATATTTACATTATGGCAGGAAAGCACCATATGCTGCAGCATCCAAGTATATTTGCAACCAGCAATTACTACAAGCTGGTACTCTTCAATATAACGAACTGCATGAACACCAAAGTGAGTGGGTCAGTGAGAATAATCTGGTAATCATGCTGCGATTCCTTTAGCTGCGGCAGGGACTCCATGTGCTGCATTCATGCTAAACTTACTACATACCATATACTGAACCTGAAGGAAGAATAGCCCGTCCCCAGTCCTGCCCACATGCTATTCTATAGATTGTATATAAATCAGATCTTCAATCATTGCACTTCTATAATTACTACTCTGCATTCCTATAGGAGGGGGGTTTCTGAGCTGTCTGCTAACAGCACATATATTTCATGTCTGGATACTGCAGTCTCCGTATATACAAGCTGGGTTTTTTTTTCTGCCGCGACCATCAAAGCCTATGTGTCTGCACGTACCGTCCATCTCCCTTCTGGGTCTCCTCCACTGCAATGCTTTGCTAGAGCTGGTAAAATGGAACCAAATCACCTCTTCAATGGATTTGGTCCCCTTCAACCAGCTGTAGGATTGCATTGAGGACTACAATTCCCAGGACACGCTGGCAGCCAGGATCATACTGCAGTGGATTCCTCAATGAAGGGGTTTTCTTGCTACGAGCTAAAATGTGACGTGTGAATAAGAAATTGTGTGTGTGAATTATGCAATAAAGTCTTATAATAAATCAATATTCTGCAGCAGCTATATTTTCCTCATTATTTATTAAAAATAAGTGCATGAAACATATATATGTAATCCCCATGTGAACAGACTCTGTTCGGTACAAACATTCTAAATAACACAAAAGTAAAATACTGACGTATCAGTGTGAAATAGGTCATAATCCAATGGAGTGGTTTGGGCTAGTTTACCTATTTCTACAGATATTTGTTTTTAACCCCTTATGATTCTGGTACTTCATGCATTTTAGGGTACAATGAGTATTTTTTTAAGGCGGGGTTCACATATTGCATTATTTATTTTATAATGTACTATGGCAAAACTGCATTATCTTATTGCAATTTTTTATAAAATGTTGCAAAAACGTTCAGTTTTGCCACAATGTGTCGCAATTATCATTCATTTACTATTAATGACAGCGGGGGCTCTGGACACTATGGACAATGGATCATCTCTAGTGATAAAATGATTCTGGTCATTTTCTACAAACACCAAAACACAACAGCATCTACAGCTGGAGTTTACCCAAGAACCCGCACAAATTACTCCAGGTTACGTCAATGGACATAAAGACAAAGTGAATAATCCAAGGTCACTCAAAGCCACCAAACAAGGGGCTGCAATCCAACATTACCACAAATACTGTATTTTTCGCTTTAGAAGACGCACTGGATTATAAAACACACCTCAAATTTGGTGAAGGAAAAGAAAAAAAAAATTTTTTAATAAAAGGGGTCTGTCTTTTAATGCCAGTATTTGTCTTACAATCAGCATATATGTCCCCCCATCATGCTATATATTCCCTCTCATGCTGGTAAATATATAGTTCATCCTGGTATATGTGTCCACCCACCCTGGTATATATGTCCACCCATCCTGGTATATATGGTGCCCCATCCTGGTATATATGGTCCCCCATCCTGGTATATATGTCCCCCCTGTATATATGGTCCCTCCCGGTATATTGGTCCCATCTGGTATATATGGTCCCATCTGGCATATATGTTGCCCATCTGGTACATTTATATATAATTTTATATATATTATATATATTATATATATATTATATATATTATATATAATTATATATTATATCTCCCCCCCCCCCCCCACACCCCGCCCTCCTGGCTCACCATGGCTTACAAAGGGAGGGGGAAGGGGGGCTGCGTTTGCAGAAACAGGGCTGTCGGAGGCAATTTTGGAGGGTAGGGGCAAAGTTGTGCAACAGGGGCGAGGAGAGGCCATGTTCTAAGTGCATGGCTGCATTCATTAACAGGGTGCAGCAGGTTGCTAGAGGTTATGACTTCTAGAAAATGGCCACGGATCTTCATCCAATTTGGAGGAAACAAAAACGAGTCTTAAAATCCGAAAAATACGGTTCTTGTCCTCTGCTCTAAGTGAAAGAAAAAGGCCCTGATTCATCATTTGTAGGGTTAATTTTGCTCTAAATTCATCAAAATGGCATAGGCGATTCAAGAATTTGGAGCAAAGTCAAAAATGTTTTTGTTTTTTTTTTGCCTGGTCTTAAACTGCTTTTGTGACCTTTGACAAACATTGCTTGGGTTCCTCAAAAATATACTGGGGTACACTAGAGTGAAATGGTGTCAAACCAAAAAAAAAAAAAAAAGCACAACAGGTGCCAAGACTAAAACTAAATTATTGGTGTCATTCCAACAACAAACACACCAGTCAGTACCGCAAAAATAAAAACACCAACTGCACACGGTACAAGAGCAATTGATAACTCAGGATGAACGAAGACTTAACCTCACAAGCACTTCGGTTTACTGCCCCAAATACCGGTGTGCCAGACTAAATCCTGAAAGTGAAAGCCGACAAAGACTAATGGTGGGTTTACACACACCAATCATTGTATCCAATCTCTGAACCAATCTCTGATTGCAGTGAATCATGGACAGATTGCTCATGTTGTACACAGCCACAAATGGAACTATGTGTCCATGATTCACTGCAACCAGAGATTGGTTCAGAGATTGGATACAATGATTGGTGTGTGTAAACCCACCATAACACAAAGCAGTAACCAAACTAATTACGGACATCCATTATATTAGACGCTTACTTAAAGACTGCAATAGGGGAAGAGGCTTCTGTAACAGCAGGAACGAGAGGCTGAGTGTGACACCACCTAAATCATTCATACCATTTCAAGAATTGCAGGATTTTCCACCAATTCCATTAAGATTTTTCATAGTTATATATTTCAGTTTTTTTTTTATTGTTTTCCATATCCTCCATAGTGTACAGAATGGTTTCCCCATTAAACCATCCTTTACTGTATATGACCTGCACAGTGCTTTGCTCTGGAAGACCCCAAATCTCTACTGAGACATAGGGCATGTTCACACATAGCCTAAGTACTGTGGTCTTTCTGCAAAAAATCTGCAGGAGTAAGGTGTGTTCACACTATGCGTATTTCCCGCGCACTTTTCCCCTAAAAGCGCATCTGCGTCTGTGTTCCCGGCAAAGTGAATGGAAATTCACCTTTGCCGTGCAGACGCTGCGCTTTTTTCGGCTGTGCTTTTGGGGCTGAAAACGTGTGTAAAAAGAATGAACATATCAATTGTTTACGCAAATATCCACAAACCTTCTCCCATAGGCCCCAATGTAAGTGCTGGAATTACGCATCACCGTTCAATTAGCAATTCCAGCGTCTATAAATGGGGGCGCATGAGGAAAAAGCAGCATGTGATGTCACATGGGGGGAGGAAGAATCCTGTGTCCCCCAGTCCCCCCCCCTCCCCCGTGTGCCATGTCTGGGCTGAAGTTTTGCTTTCCCAGTGTATCTACATATACTGTGAAAGCAAAATAAAAGAGAAAAAATGTATTAAAAATAAATACTCACCTCTCCGCCGGCTGTCCGGGATCCGAGCGGAAGACGTCTGATCGCTGCCTGCCAGGACCTTAAAGATGTCACATCGGTGGTTTCTGCCGTTAGATGGCAGATCCGGCAGCTTTTCCTGCATCTGCCATTAAACTGCTCATTTGTGGCAAGCCGCATTCATTCTCTATGGGACTTGCAGTAAAATGCAGTTAGTGCTGCTAGCAGCCTGATCCAGCAGAACCGCACTTGCCGCACTTGACCACAAGTCCCATAGAGAATGAATGGGGCTTGCCATTAGGCGGCCAATGTGGCAAAATCTGCCGCGAATGGGCAGAAACACTGATGTGAAAGGTCCCTAACAGATCAAAGAATGTTGATTTGATTTCTACCCACTCTGCGGTTAAGATCCTGCTGAGCTTTTGGTGCATTTTTTCTCTATTGTCCTCTGTTGGAGGCCTAAATACATCTAAGAATCTGTTGTGTTTTATGTGCACCAGCCCAGATTTTTTATACCCCAAAAAACGCATAAAAAATCTGAATCAAAACGCATCAAATCAAAGTGGAAAATGCAGCAAAAAAAACCCCGTAATACTCAGATTAAATTGCTGCATGCGTATTTTGCTGTTGAGCTGCAGAAAAAAAAGCAGCAGAAAAATCTGCAGCAATTACGGTATGTGTGAACACAGACTAATTGTTTTTTTCTTAAACAATACCTTGTAGGGGTTCTTCAGTCTTCACACATGTTGGATCTGGCACAAATTTAGCAGGGGATTCAGAACAAATACCTACATCAGTCCTTGCTATGTATAGGGGGATTCCAAAACCCTGTTCACGTGGTGTGAGAAGTTATTGCACATATTTTTACCATGCTGCTCAGAAAGCTGAATCATGTCACACACGTAGTATCTCCACACATAAGAGCAGAGAACCTGCTCCAGACTGACCATGGAGATCCATGGTTCACACCACAGTTATATAATGGAAATGTCTACTCTAAATATATTGACTGCTTGCTTCTTAAGGGAGTGAATCATCTGAAAATGATTTACTGATTAATCCATTCACCCCCCAATTTTCGTATCTCCTGCCCCTTCTGCCAAGAGCCATAACTTTTTTATTTTTCCATCAATGTAGACACGAGGGCATTTTTTTTTTTTGCAGGACGAGTTGTATGTTTGAATAAAAAAAAATTGCAGCAAAATTGCAAAAAAAGTAATCACACAATTTTTGTTTTTATTCGCCATGTTCACTACATGGTAAAATAGACATTTCAATATGATGCCCCAGGTCGGTACGAGTTCATAGATACCAACCATGTATACTTTTAATGCGGTGAAAAAAAATGCAGAAGTTTTTAAAGAAAAAAAGAATAGCGTCTTTGTGTCATTTTCCATGGCCCGTAGCGTCCTCATTTTCCAGGTTCTGGGGCTGTGTGACGCCTTATTTTTTGCGTCATGAGCTAACGTTTCTAAATGACACCATTTTTGGATAGATGCAATGTTTTGATCATCTGTTTCTTGCATTATTATAATGTTGCAACAACTGAAATAAATGTAATTTTAGAGGTTTTTTTTTCTGTTACGCAGTTTACAGGTCTGATTGATCGATTTTATATTTTGATAGATTGTGTAGTTCTGAATGTCTCAATACCAAATATGGAGGGCGCAGGTTAATAGTTTTATTTTCAATGGGAGGTGATCTGAACTCATATGCTTTTTTGTTTTTATTTTACATGGCCCCTCAGCACTGCACTGTCCAATCACTTGTGCTATGCAGAAATGCTTCATCATCCCTCTGTACAGTACAAATGATCACTTTCTGACAGTGACGTCACTCAGGCTTTGCTGGCAGGAAGTGAGTCATGACAGCATCCAGCGTCATCAGCTGATCCCGCGCCGTTATGGCATCGCATCAAGGCGCCATGATCGCATCATGGAGCCGCTGATGCCAGCGGGGAACTGCAAGATCCTCACTGTGGTGCTTTAGAACACCTTGTCAGTGATTGACAGCACGATCCAAAGGGTTAACAGTGCCGATCAGACCACTGCTGTTAGCCGTGCGTCAGCTGATCAGATCAGGTCAGTATGTGCAGAGGATGATGTGAGCTCACATCAAAGGGAGGGACACGACCTACGACGTACATATACACCCTTGGTCGTGAAGGGGTAAACCAACTTTATACGTGAAACAATTTTTCATATTTAAGGTTTTTTTCTCATTTTCTAGGTCAACAATTATATATTTTACAATAATCCTATAATACTTAAGTTTTCACTGCTGCCACTAATCCCAGTAAGCTTCTGTTTTGTAGAAATCACTTACCGTAATTGTACGTATTAGGACTCTTGCACATGAGCGTATAAACCGGACAAGTGTAATGTTAGAAAATCTTGCATTGCCCTCGGACCGATGTTGTTTTATGGGGCAATTCCCATGCTATGATTGGCAGTGTATCTCGGTTCAATCGCACCCATACAAGTATATGCGTGCATATTAAACATTGGAGGGCAGTGCAATATATGCTGAGTGAAGCAATGGACAAGAGAGATTAATCTCTCTCCTCTCCGCACATGTGTTCCGATCACTTTGTAGAAGAAGTGCACAAATCTTGTGATCGACCGTTTATGCACCACCAAGAAAACGGACGCAGCAAGATTATAGGACAGACTGAGTCCAAGGTGACTCCCTCTGCCTCATTATCGGGAATCTTCAGTCAGGAGCGTTGTCTGAATTATGTATTTCAGAGATTTACACGGAAACCCCAATGTAAGCGCTCAGTGTAGAGTGCAGGATAAATGTGAGCCAAGTGTGACTGTGATCTTTGGGAGGAAGAATGAAGAATTGGGCATACATGTAGAAGCAACAGCCATAAATTAGCAAAGGAATAAACATTAATTCTTAATTCCAAGGGGAGTTATTACTAGAAGCTGAGGTCTGGGGGTAAGACTCTTGCTTCTATTATAAACAATTCCACGACCACATGGACTTAAAAATTAATGTTTAATCCTTCCGCAAAAGAAAGGAAACGCGCCCATCACCTAAACTGTTCTCACCCACAAACGTTAAGACGTTGCAACTACATGTATTCCAAGAATTGCTTTTATTTATGTGATACACCATTCGCCGTGTGGTGTAATTGATTAGGCGGCTTTCTTCTTTGGGTTACCAGACTTATATAGTTTAGGTTTGGCTACTATCACACACTAAAATCGCTTTTAAAACAAAAAACAGTGTTTGCTTTCTTAATGGTTTTTGTGAGGCAGAACGATCGTGAAAAAGCAATTCAGGAGTATTTTTTAATTTTTGTTAACACCGTACACAGAGTAGTAAAGTTGAAAAGATGGCTTTATTCTTTGGGTCAGTACAGCGATACCACTTTTATATCTTTTTTATGTTTTGCAGCTTTTACACATTAAAAACTATTTTACAGAAAAAAATTTTTTTTTTGTTTTGCTATATTCTAAGGGCCACGTCACAAGCTTCAATTTACTGAACGATATTGTTTGATCGCAGATTCGTGAGCAGGAGCTCAAATCAAGCGATAATCGCTTGATCAATCTGCATTATCGTGGTGTGTGACACCGCAATGATCCATCTCACAGCGGCAGAGCCTATGCTGGGAGATAGTAACCCGATGTTTACCATAGTTACTAAGCGCCGAGTGGCGCTTAGTTACCCAATGTGTGCCATGATTACCAGCATTCTTGCTGGTCCACATCGCTGGTGAGTCTGCCTGTGTGACCGCTCACCAGCGATGTGAACGATTTTGTTAGCGATCGCACGTGCATCTGATCGCTAACAAAATTGATCATCAAATTGAAGCGTCTGACGTGGCCCTAAGAGTTATAGCTTGTTTTACTTTTTCGCTGAAGGAGCTTTCAGCTATACCATTTTTATCTACATTCGACTATCACATTTTACTCCACTTTTTTTCAGTGGTTTGATTAAACAGAATTGTTTTTTGCCACTTATTGTTTTTACAGTGTTCACTGAAGGGGGTTAAAATATGTAACATTTTTATAGATCGAAGGGTTGGCACTGGCACAAGTTCAGTCACCACTTTGTACTTGTGAGCAGCTTTAACTGCGCCTTTGGCACTGACTGGCAGACACTCAGCATTAGAACCTGCTGTCAGTCAGTGTGGGGGCCGCAGTTACCGCCGCTACTCCCAATATGCTAAGCAGTGACTGAACCTGTGCAACCATCCACCCCTATTGACTGAAGGTCGAATGCTGCTGAGGGGGAATGAAGCTCATTGCCTCCCGACAGCAGGGTATAATGTGCAGGTGCTAGGCAGGTTCAGAACGCTATTAACCTGCAAGTTAAGAGAGTAGTTTCATATGACAGGTTCCCTTTAAAAACGCTAATGAAAAAGGAACAACTAACCCAATTTAAATAATAGGTGTAGAAACACAATATAAAATCTGCAACATCAAGAACTCATCACATACTAATAGTGGGAACGTAGCCATAGTTTACACCACAACATATAGATTAAATGAATCCAATAAGAGGGAAAATAACCATATAAAATATTAAAAAAATCATTAAAAAAAAACACATTTTTGCAAAGGCCTAAGCAAATAAAACACATTAACATCTCATGCCACTAATCTGGCTGTTCATGTTATTCACCATATACCTCATGCTGCAACAATGTATACATTGGGAATCTGTCAGTAGGATCAATCCTCCTAAGCAGTCTATGAGCATGAAGGTCATAGGAAGCTGAATAAAATGAGACCTCGATATCTGTCTTATTCCAGAGAAATCTACGTTTTTTTTCCCATATGTAAATGAGCTGTTAAGCCAGGCACTGATCTCCAGGTATTATTCTTTTTAAAAAAAATAAAGATAAGTTACCAGTGTGAGACATGTAACGACTGACAGTCTGCTCTCTTAATCACACACAGCTCTGCAGTGAAATCAGAACAAATCGAATAGGCAATGCATGTTTTGGGATACCAAAAATAAAAGCGACAAGCATCTGAATATTAAACAATTTATTTGACAAAATATACAAGGAGGGACGTACACAAAAAGAGAATAGACAACCCATATGAGGTGTCTCCTGTTGTGGGTATTAATACATAGGTACAGAATATATAATCAAAAGTGAGTCAACCTTTAAGGTTCGTGTGCGTGAGCATGTTTTGGCCATAGAGGCGGCAAAGGGTTGCGATGACCCGAGGACTCTTAAGACTTTACCAAGGCACTTTTTTGAATGTCACCAATCTTGCGGTGATCTCTTAAAAGTGAGGGGGATCGATTCTGTAGACTTGGGGATTCGTGGCGGACCTCTAGCCAAACGAGTTGCCATGCTGGAGACAAAGTGGATCTGGTTGCTCGGAACACTGAGACCCAATGGGTTGAATGAAAATATCAGTTATGCTCCATACCTTTGATCTGTATTGTTCTGTTTCGACAATATTTAATTATAGACTAATTATGTCTTTTTAATTATTATTTTTATACAGGCACGCCGGACTATTGTTATATATTTGTGGACTCGAACTTCATCTATTATTCTGCAGACTATGGAGTGAATGTCTGTGCCTATGTCTTGTTTATATTAAGATGATAGGCTTCTTAATGTAATACATATGTATATACTTTGCAATAAATAATTGCGTACATTGTATGACAATTTTGTTATATACACTGAAAAAATGTTTTTTTGGATTATAGTCCTAGTTTTGTGGTTATGGCATTTGCATAGACTCTATATATATATAAATGTTATAATGTTTGCTCCTTAAGTGTGCACTTTTTCGTGTTCCACATAGTTGCAGAGTATCACTTTGTGTTGTGAACGCAATGCTCTGCTTATAACACTTGCCCAGATCGCATAAACAAACTTGTCATGTGACCAGTTATGACGCGCGGCCTGGTTGCTGGGGAACGGCGAAGCGGTGTGACGTGTCGGCTTCTGAATCGCTGGCTGCGGTCGCGTGGTCCACACGCGCCCGCGCCCAGCGATTACGTGTTGACGCTTCGCTTCCTGCCTCCACTGCCGGGGCCGCGCGTCAGCTTAACAGCTGATCATGATAATCTCAATGCCGGCCGGCCTTTTTAAAGCTTCACTTTCCCTGAAACTAATGCCCCCTGACGAAGGACACGAAATGGCCATCGGGGTGTGTGTCTCCTGGCTGTGAATACTTTTTGGTGAGATTGTTATACCATTGCAATTATGTGATGTTTTTTTATGCTGGTTGCCCTTTCTGATGTGCTGCATCTGATACCTCTGATTTCATTTGGGTCAGAATTTATTATGGTTACTATTGTGGTTAACATTGTATTAGAACTAAGCATTACCAAATGTGATACAATCGAATTTTTCTGGATGCTCAGCATGGTGGCTCTACGGAACTAAAATAGTCCTAACTATAAATGGTTATAAAGATAGCTATAGCACTTGCACTTTATTTTGTCCACTAGCGATATATATACTTCTGTGGATAATTTGATCCTTACATTACTCCATTTAAATATATGTAGTGACTATTTGGTCAGTAAAGGTCTACCTGCATGTCAGTTTTTGCTGTACCATCATTTGACTCACTTTTGATTATATATTCTGTACCTATGTATTAATACCCACAACAGGAGACACCTCATATGGGTTGTCTATTCTCTTTTTGTGTACGTCCCTCCTTGTATATTTTGTCAAATAAATTGTTTAATATTCAGATGCTTGTCGCTTTTATTTTTGGTATCCCAATGAAATTAGCGATTTATCTGCCTCCATGGTGTATACTCCTCTGCATATGGGAGGTTATTGCTTAGTATCTCGATGAAGTTGTTAAATGCATGTTTTGGGTCAAACCAAGTAAATTCTTTGTGGTACTTTTTTTTTCCACAAGTCCCATTATGTCTTCGCTTTTGTACTTTACACTATTCTATGCCAGTAAAAAACCTAAATGACAATAGGTCAATCTAATTTTGCAATCAATGCAAAAAAGGAGAATTTTGTGTACTCACCGTAAATTCCTTTTCTCTCAGCCTCTAATTGGGGGACACAGGACCGTGGGTGTTATGCTGCTGTCCACTAGGAGGCGACACTAAGTATACTTCTGAAACAAGAAAACAGTGCGGCTCCTCCCCTGCAGTATATACACCCTGGCTGGCTTCAGCCTCAGCAGTTTTGTGACTAAAGCAGTAGGAAAGCCATTAGCCCATCTACATAAAATATATATATATCTGAAAAAAGTTAACCATAACTGATGAAACAGAACTGAAATAAGATAATAGCCGGATAGGCAACAGGGAGGGTGCTGTGTCCCCCAATTAGAGGCTAAGAGAAAAGGAATTTACGGTGAGTACACAAAATTCTCCTTTTCTCCTTTGCCTCATTGGGGGACACAGGACCGTGGGACGTCCAAAAGCAGTCCCTGGGTGGGATATATAGACATATCTTGACCCTCTACAGGTGGGCAACTGCCGCCTGCAGAACACGTCTGCCCAGACTAGCCTCAGCCGAGGACTGAACATGCACATAGTAATGTTTAGCAAAAGTGTGCAGGCTGGACCAGGTGGCGGCCCAGCACACTTGTTCGGCAGAAGCCTGATGTCGAATAGCCCAGGAGGCCCCTACCGCACGGGTAGAGTGCGCGCGCAGCCCCGGTGGAACGGGCTGACCCTTGAGTTGGTAGGCTTCTGAGATCGTTGCCCTGATCCATCTGGCCAGGGTAGCCTTGAATGCAGGCATTCCTTTACAGAGTCCTTCTAGAAGAATAAACAGAGAATCAGTCTTCCTAAATACCGCCCTCCGGGAAATGTAAAGGCGAAGAGCCCGAACCAAGTCCAGCGAATGCAAGGCCCTCTCCACACGATAAGCCGGCGCCGGACAGAAAGACGGCAAAGTTATGTCCTGATTCAAATGAAACGAAGACACCACCTTGGGAAGGAAGGACGGAACCGGGCGCAACACCACCCTGTCCTGATGGAAAGAGAGAAAGGGAGATTTGCAGGATAGAGCTGCTAGTTCCGACACGCGCTAAATAGATGTAATTGCCACAAGAAAAACTACTTTTTGAGACAAAATGCGAAGAGGGACCTCTTTGAGGGGTTCGAAAGGAGGCCTTTGTAAAGCGTCCAGAACTAGAGTCAGATCCCATGTTTCCAAGGGTCTCTTGTAGGGTGGAACGAGGCGGGAGACCCCCTGTAAAAAGGTCCTGACCTGTGATCCGTTAGCCAATTTGCACTGAAAAAGGACAGACAAGGCAGAAACTTGTCCCTTCAAAGACCCTAAGGAAAGACCAAAGTCAAGACCCGTCTGAAGAAAACCTAAAATGGCTGGCAACGAGAATTGCAGGGGCGGACGGTTCTGGGAGTTACACCAGGAGAAGAAGGCCTTCCATAAGCGATGGTAAATGCGAGCCGAAGCAGGCTTCCTCGCATTAAGCATGGTCATAATGACATCCGGAGACAAACCTGCCTGGGTTAACACCCAGGTCTCAACGGCCACGCCGTCAAACTCAGTGCCGAGGATTTCTGGTGGAGGAGAGGACCCTGTGAGAATAGGTCTGGCCGATCCGGAAGGCGCCAGGGGGAATCGCTGAGAAGACGGACCAGATCGGCGTACCAGGCGCGACGTAGCCAGTCTGGAGCGATGAGAATGACTGGCACACCCTCCGCTTTGATCTTCTTCACCAATCTGGGTATGAGGGGCAGCGGAGGGAAGATGTAACAAACACGAAATTGAGTCCAGGGCTGTACCAGAGCGTCTGCTCCCAGAGCTTGAGGATCGTGGCATCTGGCTATAAACCTGGATACCTTTCGGTTCAGCCGTGAGGCCATCAGGTCCACTTCGGGGGTTCCCCACCTGAGGCATATTTGTTGGAAGACGTCAGGATGCAGACTCCATTCTCCCGAGGCGATGCCTTGGCGACTGAGGAAGTCTGCCGCCCAATTGTCCACCCCGGGGATGTGGACGGCCGATATCACCGATCTCGTGGTCTCTGCCCATTCCAGTATCGGACGAACCTCGCGCATCGCTCTCGCACTGCGCGTGCCGCCCTGGTGGTTCACATATGCCACCGCCGTGGCATTGTCTGACTGGACTCGTACGTGACGCCCTGCTAGCAGATGATGGAAGTCCTGCAGGGCTAGGAAGATGGCATGGATCTCCAATAGGTTGATGGGAAGAGTGGTCTCTTGACTGGACCACCTGCCTTGAGCAGTGTGGTGACGGTGAACCGCTTCCCAGCCCGTTAGGCTGGCATCGGTGGTCAGGACGTTCCAGTGTGCCGGTAGGAAGGACCTTCCTATCTGGAGAGAGGCAGGACGGAGCCACCAAAGAAGAGACTGTTTTACAGCTGGAGTCAATCGCAGGGTCCTGTCTAGAGTAGCAGGATTCCTGTCTCAGCGAGACAGGAGAGCGAGCTGGAGTGGTCTGAGATGCAACTGAGCAAACGGCACTGCCTCCATAGCTGCAACCATCTTTCCCAGGACTCTCATTCCTGAGCAAAGGGAGTGAGGCTTTGGAAGGAGAAGAGTACGAATGCCTCGACGTATGGCGACCGCCTTCTCGCGTGGAAGCAGAACGAGACCTCGATGAGTGTTGAATTCCATTCCCAAAAATGTGATGTCTGGCTCGGGATTGGGGAGGACTTGGAAAGGTTTAACAACCAGCCCAGACGGACGAGGGTGTCTATGGTGATCTGCACACTTTCTTCGCAGTCTGTGAAGAATGGTGCCTTGATAAGAAGGTTATCCAGATAGGGCAAGACCATGATTCCTCTGGAATGTAGGAGCTTCATGACCGCGGCCATGACCTTCGTAAATACCCTTGGGGCAGTCGCGAGGCCGAACGGCAAGGCTATGAACTGAAAATGGTCCTGACCCACTGCGAAGCGTTGAATCGCTGATGTGCGTGAGAAATTGGTATGTGTAGATACGCATCCTTGATGTCTATCGATGCGAGAAATTCCCCTTCGTCCATTGAGGTGATGATGGATCGCAATGACTCCATGCGGAAGTGACGCAGTCTGATAAATTTGTTGAGAAACTTGAGGTCGAGGATCGGGCGCACCGACCCGTCTTTTTTGGGCACCACAAAGAGGTTCGAGTAGAACCCTGTGTACCTTTCGTTTGGAGGCACTGGCACTGGCACAATGACCGAAGGCAATCGACGCCTTGAGAAAAGCGCGAGCCTTCTTTGGTGACTTTGGGGGGGGAAGACAGGAAGAAACGTTTGGCAGGGCGGGTGTGGTATTCTATGGAGTATCCGGAAGAAATCACCTCCCTGACCCACTCGTCGTCTACGACTGCGAGCCAGATGTTCCGAAAAAGAGAGAGGCGGCCGCCTACTCGGGAGGGATCTTCCGGGAAGGGAAGAGTCAGGAAGAGGAGAATCTTTGAGACCGTGATCCCTTGGGCTTGGACTGTCTGGAGCGCGCCTGCCAGGAAGTCGAGGTTCTCTGAGTAGCCTGAGAGTTTCTGTCTCTCCGTGGGGATCTGTTATTGGCCTGTGAGGGGCGGGAGGTCGACCATCCAAAAGAGTTGCGAAAAGACCGAAACAGAGTCTGTTGACGTCTGAAAAGAGGACGTTTCGGCTTGTGTTGTGGGAGGGAAGTCCTTTTCCCTCCAGTGGCATCCGAAATCAGCTTGTCAAGCTTTTCCCCAAAAAGTGGTCCGCTGAGATACGGCAGGCTGGTCAGGGATTTCTTGGAGGCCGAGTCAGCCTTCCATTCACGTAGCCAGAGCGCTCTGCGGATGGTGATGGCGTTAGCTGCTGCAATAGCGAGCAGCTAGCAGCATCAAGGGAAGCCTGAAGCATATATTCAGCCGCGACAGAGATCTGGGCAGCCATCTCTGACCCTTCCGGGGATTGAGAATTATCACGGAGAGAGGACGCCCAGGAGGCAACCGCTTTGGCCACCCAGACTGAGGCAAAAATAGGGGACAATGCCGAGCCAGAGGCCTCAAAAATTGACCGAGCTTGTTGCTCGACCTGTCGGTCGGTAGGATCCTTGATAGATGATCCGTCTGGAAGGGACAGGAGAGTGCGTGTGGCCAGACGGGAAATTGGAGGGTCAACCTGTGGGGACTCAGCCCAGTTCTGGCTTACGGTAGGGGGAAAAGGATAACGAGATTCCATGGCTTTTCGGTTACCAAAACGTTTATTCCGGACTAGTCCTGTATTTGGTCATAATTTCCTGGAACTCATGATGATCCGTGAAAAACTTGCGTGGGCGCTTTGTTCGTTTAAATGAGATTGTCGACTCTGGAGTTTCTAAAGTGAGACTATCAACCCTAAGGGTCTGATTGACGGCCGTAATCAGGTCTTGAATCATAGACTGAGTGTCAGGGTTGTCCAAGTCAAGTGACATATCCTGCTCCAGGTCCGAATCATATGGACCCTGAGACGAAGGGGAACCTGGTTCCTGGTCCCGGGAACCCTGGGAGCTCCCTGAAGGGGAAGGAGGGGGGCTCCTTCTCTTACGAGAAGCTCGTTGGGAAGAAGAGGATTCCTGTCCCTGATCCCTGGGGTCAGAATCGTGGCCCTGAGCAGCATTACTGTCCGGGCTCAGGGAGCTCGGGGGTGTCTGCTATGGGTTGGGCCTGTAAAGCCTGCATCAGGGTCGAAGTCAGTCTTTCCATGGATTGAGACATGGATTGAGTTAAGGACTGAGACAAGAAGACAACCCATTCAGGGGTGGCGCGGGGACTACCAGTTGCGGCAGAGGCGCTGGCTCCGAGGAAACCTCAGGAGCAGAGGCTGCTGCAGTGACCGGCTCTGTATTAGATGGGTCACAAGCCTGGCAAAGAGGGGTCGTCTGACCGCTGGGCAAATGGTTCTTGCAAGTTGTGAAAGAGGCATAGAAGGTCGCCATCTTAGAGCCCTTTTTGTTACTTCTGGAGTTCTGCATAGTTATGGAGAGCTGCAGTCTCTAGGTGACACTATTTGTGCTGCTTAGGAGAGAAGCAGCAGATGCAGGAAACTGAAGGGAGGACTGCACAGAAACAAACACAGGCAGACAGAGGGCACCAGCAAATGCTGTGCCCCTTACCGCTCCTAATGGACCGCAGGCAAGGTCCGGTGTCCCCCTGAGAAAAGGTGTCCCTCGTGCGGCTGGGCACAGAAGATGGCGGCCAGAGCGTCCACTCCCAGAGAAAAGGCGCGCAGAAGATCTCGCTATGAGCGAGACGCGCCAGGGAGAGGTGATCCGCCCACAGTGACGCGGCCGGGATCTCTAATTCCCGGCCGCCTGACTTCACCCAGGGGCGGCAACGAGGGGCAGCAACGAGGGGCAGGCTTAGGAGCAGGCCGCAAGCCAGGGCCTCAATTAGGCCCCTAAGACCGAAAACAGGCGCGCATCGGCGCGGAAGAGCGGGGAGGCAACGCCGCGGGGCACCCTCGGTCACCTGAGTCCCTGCAGAGGAGCCCAGGGCCAGGGAAGCTAAAGGTGATTGCTGCAGCCCTTCAGGGGCTAGAATAAAACAGTCAGGCCAGGGCTAGGGGAGCTATAGGGGGATAGCTGAAGCCCTCCAGGGCTAGAATAGGACCTTCAGACCCAGGGCAAGGGAGCGAGGAGAGAGGGCAAAAATGCATGCAGGGTCCCTCAGGAGCCCTGCTTACCTTATGGAGGCACATCAACCCAAAACCCCTGGCAGGGAATGGGGAGGGCATCTTGAATGCTTGACTCATAATCCCAGGAATATGAGGAGAGTGTCAGCCTGGCGTCCCTGTCCGGCAGGATCTGCTCCCGAGATCCTGGAAGGTTGCATGTCACCCTGGATCCCGCAGGGGATAGGGAAAAAGTAGGGAAAAACGCAGGCGAAAAAACGGAACACAGGGAAATCGGAACGCTGTGGAACCGTCGCCCTGCTTCCTGTCCACCGAGGCAGAAGGGGGTACGTGGAGGTAACACCCCGCGTTCCCGTCTGTTGCTGTTTTTGGGAAATCGGTATGCAGAGATACCGTCGCCCTGTAGTATCCTTGGTAAAAAAAGGAAAAAAAACTAAAAATCTAAAAAACCTAACTATGTACTAGTATTGATGGTCCTTGGACCGCATCTACCTCCTAATGAAACACTAAGCAAAAACTGGTGAGGCTGAAGCCAGCCAGGGTGTATATACTGCAGGGGAGGAGCCGCACTGTTTTCTTGTTTCAGAAGTATACTTAGTGTCACCTCCTAGTGGACAGCAGCATAACACCCACGGTCCTGTGTCCCCCAATGAGGCGAAGGAGAAATTATATAAATCTTTCTCTCTTCTGCTGATCCCCTGAAACCAGTTATATCATCATTACAGACACCATCCTAGTAGCAGGCGCATTAAATGATATGAAAAGAATAAAATGCCTGGGCCATTACCTGGGATTTCCTCTCAGCGCAGCATGATGAAGGGCATTAAATCCATTGTTATTTGTAATGGTGACATCAGCTGCAGCTTCTAACAACACAGCCAAGATATCATCCCGCTTCTTGCTGATGGCATCATGCAGCGGAGTATCACCTTCCGAATCCTAGAAACCAAATAACAATGTTATGCGCTGGACTAGTATTGACCATTAGCACAAATTTCTGGTTTCTGAAGTGTTAATTTGTGACATGGAGAAGAAAAACAGCACAGTTTAGTGTTCAATATATAATAGATGAGATTATGAAAAAATAAAAATAGTATAATGCTAGAAGCCTCTACTCTTTATATGTTACAATAAATGAAAGCCATAGTCTGCATATCGTGCCTAGTGATGAGCTCGAGTGCTAGTTACTTGAATTCAGTGGCACTGTCACTTGGATGGGGTCAGCTCGAGTAACAAGTTTAATGGAATTCAATTAGTGACGGGCAATCTGGCTCTACAACAAGCCAAAAACAGAGCATTTCTCGAAAAGGGTGGGCTTTTTTTTATTTATTTATTTTTTTTACACAGCATCTAGGCAAGTTGCGTTTACCTCCAGTGAGAAATTCAGAGACAGCACGTGGCTCTCACTTGGGTGCTGGCTCCCATCGTTCACTGAACTCTGTCTCTTCGTGTCAGATTGGTTATGAACATCAGAGCACCCACAGTACTCGACCAAGTACAGAGCGTATCAGACCTCTCCGATGCTGCATCACCGTCTTCCTGTCTGTGTGCCCAGCATCCGATCATATGACCGTGGCTCACAGCGATGACATCACTGTGCGCACTGATCACATGATCAGATGCTGGGCATACAGAAAGAAAGACTGCGATGCTGCAGTCAGGGGAGCTACAGAGGGCGAGTTACATCGTTTATTATTTTTGTGTGTGTGTGGCAGCAGGGACAGGGAAAATGGTCCAAGTCGAGTGAAAGATGAATCAAGCGAAATACAGGGATATTCTTGAGGAAAACTTGTTTTAGTCTGTCAGTGATTTAATCAGTGACCCTGAATGGCCTCTCCCTCTCTGAACGGGGAGTGAGGAGCTGCACAAAACCACTATCGGCTGACAGTCCGGTCCAGACAGGGAGAGGCCGTTCATGGTCACTGATCCAGCCTTTTCAGAGTCTCGTCCGAGAGACTCGCATGTAACTAGGAGAGTGTGTCCGAGCCCTTACAAGACAATAACTAGTGGTGAGCAAATGTAATTGTTACTATTCGTGACACTCATTACTCAGCGAGTATCGCTGGTGCTCATGAGTGAGTGTCGATCTGATACATATTGCCAGTTCCAAAGTCGACCTCCCAGTGAGCAGACTTAATGTTAGGCTCTCTCTGGGGGGCACAGCAAGGTGTTTTATGCATTAAAAAAGCTAAAAAGCCCACCCTCCTGCTTTGTCCTGGAAAGACTCGTTTTATAGCCGGATGTGTGTGGGCAGAGCCTATCACTCATGGACTTACCATTCATTGTACTCGCTATTCGGACGAGTATGTGAGTATTGAAAACTACTCGTTACGAATATAGCAAGTGCAAATATTTCGATACTCGCTCATCATGAACAGTGACCCAAAGCATACTGCTGAAGCAACACTTGAGTGATTTAAGGGGAAACGTGTAAATGTATTGGAGTTGTCTAGTCAAAGCCCAGAATTTAACATTATTGAGAATCTACGGTCAGACTTAAAGATTGCTGTTCACCAACAGAAGCCATCTACCTTGAAGGAGCTGGGGCAGTTTTGCCTTGAGGAATGGACAACAATCCCAGGGACAAGATGTAAAAAAATGCATTATCCAAAGTGACTTACAGCTGTAATTGCTGCAAAAGGAAACTCTACAAAGTACTAACTTTATGGTGTGAATAGCTATGCAGAGTGAAGTTTTCAGTAATTTTGTTCTATTTATTTGTTCCACAATAAAAAGAAAACCAAAGGTTCACAGCTGTAGGCATTTACTCTACATGAACGGATGCAAGCCCTCAAAGAAAAAAAAAACTGAACACCAAAAATACCAATTTATTACTTTTGCAATGTACTGTTAAGTTACACAAAATACAGTAGTAGTTAATAAATAACATTTCCCACATGTCTACTTTACATCAGCAACATTTTTGAAATGTGATTTTTTTTTTTTTTTGTTAGGAAGCTACAAGGGTTAAACGTTTATCAGCAATTTCTCCTTTTTCAAGTAAAATTTACAAAAACTTTTTTTTAGGGACCACATCAAAGTGAGTTTGAAGGGCGTCCATGACAGAAAACACCCAAACGTGACACCATTCTAAAAACTGCACCTTTCTAAGACTATGTGCCCATGATGTGGATGTTGCTGCGTATTTGGTGCGTATACGCAGCACATCTAAATCTAAATTTGCGTGTTTTGTCAGCAAAGGCTAAGGGATTTGTAACGTCCTGTGCCAATGCTGCATTTTTTTCCATAGCGGATCTGCTGCGTATTTTTGTGCAAAAAAATCTGCATGTCAATTCTTCATGCGGATATGCTGCAGATTGTACCACAAATCCGCAGAGACAATGCAATATCCGCAGCTAATAAAAATGCACCATGTGTTTGGTGCAGATTTATCTGCAGGTGCAGCAGAAAAGCTGCACCACTATTTGTTGGTCAGCACATAGCCTAAGTGCTCAAAACCATATTCAAGAAGTGTATTAACCCTTTAGATGCTTCACAGGAATTACAGCAATGTGGAAGGAAGAGAAAAAGTAAACTGTTACTTTTTCTTCATAGATTGTGCCCAACTACTTTAGTGCTTCTGGAGATACGTACCCGGCAAATTAAAGTGATCCTAAACCCAGAAACTGACCCCCCTTTATCTTTAGACCTGTCCCTGCACCCCCTCTTATTTCTAGCCATCCTTTTTGCATAAAAAAATCGCTTTTGTAAAGTAAGAGAAAAGTATATAAAAGTTTGACCTGTGTGAGTTCTCCGTTTCTGTTTAAAGCCGCAGATAGGCGTGCCTGTCTGCTGGTGCCTGATAATTATTCACGCCCTTCTCTGCTTGCTGCCTTTGTGTGTGGCCGCGTCATGAAAGGGGGCGGGGCTCCGGCATCACGCGATTTAGCCCCGCCCCCTTTCATGACGCGGCCACACACTCACAAAGGCAGCAAGCAGACAAGGGCGTGAATAATTACCAGGCACCAGCAGACAGGCGCCCTATCTCGGCTTTAAACAGAAACGGAGAACTCACACAGGTCAAACTATTATATCCTTTTCTCTAACTTTACAAAAGCGATTTTTTTATGCAAAAGGGATGGCTAGAAATGGTAAGAGGGGGTGCAGGGACAGGTCTAAAGATAAGGGGGGGTCAGTTTCTGGGTTTAGGATCGCTTTAAGCAGGTTTCCTCACTACAGAAATGCCAAACATGTGGATGCTACATGTGGTTTAGGCATACTGTGGGGCTCAGAAAGGAGGGGGGGGCATGTGGGAGGGCAGATTTTCCAGGATTCCTTTTTGAGGAAGACATGGCACTTGTCCAGAGCCTTTGAGTTACAAGAAATGTGGAAGCTCCTATATTTCCACTGCCAGGTGATGGACCTGATTGGAGGTTTATTTTTTGTTGTGGACTGAGTTGAAGTTTTTATTGGGAACATTTTGGATCACATGTGCTCTACGCTGAAGATTTACATCTAAATTTCTGAATGATGTGATTAAGATACCACCCGAGGGATTCATTCACTATTATGAGGTAGCAGAGTTACTCTGAACTGCGTCTGGCCTGTGTACAGAAGTGTGCAAAAATGTGACCAACTGCGCTTTTATGAATGCTTTAGGCTACGTTCACATGTAGCATATTTCTGCATTTACCCAGCACTATTTAGCGCTGCCTAACAGCAGTAAAACACAGTGCCGTAACACATCCAAGAATAAGCAATGGCTTTTGCTGAAATCCGTTCACATAGTATGTAATGTTGCGGATGTGCTTTGCATTGCAAAGCACATCCACAAATAGAATGATCATGTCAACTGTTTGTGCCTTTTTACTCACCTCGCCGTGTTCCCCCGGTGATCGCTTCTCATGCCAACACTGTAGGACCTTAAACAACAACATAAGGCTGGGCAACGTCACCGGTCCCATGGTACTGCAGGGACCTAGAGCCCGCGATCGCTATGGCCCGGCAGGGGAACAGAAGACACCGTCAAAGGGTCACCAAGGGAGCACGGAGAGGTATGTAAAGCGTAGGCCGGTCATACACAGAACACTGCGTTCTGTGAAGATCCGTTCTTGGTGCAGCTTTGCACCAAAGACGGATCCTCACAAAAAGACTGTGTGTGAACGTAGCCTTAAAAGGGATAGTCACCACTGGATCCTAGGACAGAGTACACAGTGTCTCCATCTGCCTCATTATAGTGATTGTTCCACCAGTGGTTCTGTCTAAATCATGTATTTCAGATATTTACATGTTAGCCCTGGTGTAAGCTCTCATCATAGAGCGCCCTATAAATGTCAGCTGAGCCTTACTGAAATCTTTGGGAGGCAGAATAAAAAAAATCAACAGCAGGTCAATTTATTTAATTTATTTTTTATATCATCCACAGTGCAGTATTAGGCTGGCTTCACACCACGGTTCTATCAGGTCCGGGGTGAACTTGACAGCTCCAGGCCCGATTTTACTGTAGTGAAACCCTATGGGTCCGGATAGAGCCGGATGGCAGCTATCTGCCATCTGGTTTCCATCTGTCCAGGAGGATACGGGTGTATTCGGATTTTTATCCCGGAAAAATCTCCCCAAATTGGATCCTCCCGGATCCGGGGCAATTCGGCGCTCCCTAACATTGAAGTCTATGGGGCCAGATTGCCCCGATCCGGGAGGATCCAGGAACCGAACACCTGCGGCTGAAGTTCAGCGTGAGCTACGCTGAACTTCGGCACCAGGGAGCTGTCCCCTGTGAAGTGGTTCAGGGCTTGAGGAAGAGGTTTTACAACTTTGAAACGTGCGTTGGCAGTGGCAATCAGACAGGGGATACAGAGGCAGCAGGGGACAAAGTGATCCACTACAAGAAGCACTCTGCACCAGGTACTGTTTAGTATATATTCTGAACCTAAAACTCTATGTGGTAATAGCAGCTGGACTGCTTAGGGCACTGAGGATAATTTTAGATTATGGGAAGTTTGAGAAAGGTTCTTTGATAGATACAAAAGTGATGGTGCTATATGTATTCACACATAAATAGATTGATCCCCTATGTATTTAAATGCCAACCCTGTAAAAAGTGCATAAAGGGACTGCGGGCCCTCTAATGTGTCATGTAATTGTACTGTAAATAATTTTTTATGAAATATTATTTTAATCAATAAAGTGATTCATTTTTTTGCCAAGAAAAGTTCAGTGTGCAAATTCACTCTAAAAAGATCTATAGATCCCCTTGCAGGGTTATAGAGATATTTTGTAAGGTATAGTGTTAAAAGGTGAAGCACGATATTAAAAGGGACCTTTTATGTGTATGTATTAACAGAAGCGTACAGTCTAGATTACGTGAAGTCATATACTGTATGTATTAACAGAAGCGTACAGTCTAGATTACGTGAAGTCATATACTGTATCCAGTTCTGGACACCACATTTTAAAAAAGTCATCAACAAACTGGAGCAAGTTCAGAGAAGAGCGACCAGATTGGTGACCAGTCTGCAAACCACATCCTATAAGGAACAGTTACAGGATTTGGGAATATTTAGCTTACAAAAAAGAAGATTGAAGGGAGACTTAATAGCAGTTTATGAATATCTCAAAGGCTGTCACACTGTAGAGAGATCAGCTTTGAATGGGTCACAAATTAGATATAAGAAAAACCTTTTTGACAGTGAGGGTGATAAACAAGTGTAACTGGCTGCCAGGACAGGTGGGGAGTTACCCTTCAATGGAAGTCTTTAAACAGAGGCTGAACAGACATCTGTCTGGGGTGATTTAGTGAATCTTGCTTTGAATAGGTGATTGACCAGATAACCCAGGAGGGCCCTTCCACTTCCCCCATTCTATGATATGACAGCTATAGCTTTATTACAACAGAGTTGTATATATACAACAGAGTTGTAGGACTGCGTGTTTTTTGTAGGACGAGATGACTTTTCAGGGATACCATATTTTTGTAAGATATTTACAATTTTTTATGCTTTTTTTTTTTATTATTGTATTTTTTACTTTGTTCCTCTATGAGACTAACTTTTATTAGACTGATCACTGGTGTAATGCATTGCAATGTATACATATAGCGACTTATTACACTTGTCATTGTGACACTGGCAGAAAGTCTATTAACTCATGGCTCCTGGTCCAACAAGCCATCATAGCTAACACATCAGAGCGTAACTATTTAACCTATTATTGTCAAGGCACCCACCAGGCCCTCATGATCATGTCGCCAGGGTCCCGATCAGGTCAGAGAGGAAAAGCTCTCTTTCAAGCTTCTAAATGCTGTGATCGCTACTGATCGCAGCATTTGGAAGGTTATACAGCTATGGGCGTTGCGGGTCATCTCCGGCTTTCAGATCCAGGGCTCCACTATCACTTAAGCTGAGCTCCTGATGGAGATCATGTGTGGACTGCTCCTGTGCTCACAATCGTCAGGATGTACAGGTACATGCATTTGCGGGAAGACACTACGATATAGGACATACCAGTACATCCAATGTCGGGAAGGGGTTAAAAGCAATTGTGTGTGTCCATTGTGGGAGACTCAGCATGTTCTGTTCTCATACATTTTGTGGATCAGATAGGGCCATTAAAGTGTAAGGGGATCCGTATAAAAGAGATGACACACAGAAGACAGATTTTATACTTCAACGTTTAATCCGTGTTTCATTTGTTTTTTCACCAATCCATTGTTAAGACACAATGGATAAATGCCAGTTCAGACAATCTTACCTGCTTCAGCCGTTCAAGACAAATTAGTTAAAACAGATGCAACACAAGAACAAAATGGATGACACAGAACAAACACTGGCTATTACATGGATGTAAATATAGACACAAATGTGAGTGCAGCTTTTCATGTAACAACTGAAGAGGTTTACATGCAACTTTCTAATGTTCCACTTTTCTAAAGCAGTGCTCCAGCAAATCTAATTATTGCAGATATAACAGTTACACCAGAAATATTTTAGCTTCATCATTTGTTTCATCCCAGCTTAGTAAATAATTTCCTGCCAACTGCAGGATAAAACCATCACCATTCAAAGCCTGCTGGGAGCAGTGATGTCACCGCTCTAGCTAGTCACGGAGCTCAATGGCATGTGCTGTCAACCTTTCTTAAAAGTGGACAACCCCTTTAGGATATAAATTGTGCCTAAAGGTGGCTTTACACGCTTCAATTGCGATCCGATATCGCAGTTCAATGGCGCGGGAGCGCGCAATTAGTGCACGTTCCTCCCGCATCGCATTGAATGTTTAGACGCTGCGATATCGGAATACAACGTCCGTGCGATGTCTCCGCCTCCCAATCCAGGATCGCATAGTTAACATGGGAGTGAATGGGTGACGTATGAAATCGCATCGTAATTGGGCGTTTACACAGCACGATCCGGCTTCAATCGCTATGCAATATCGGGGCATTGAATAGCACGCTCATTCAATCCCCGATATCGCATTGACATCGTTCCTGCATCGTATTGGAAGTTCACACCATACAACGCAGGAACGATTTCGCCTCCGACGATTGAACCACGTGACTTTTGATTGAAATCGTAATACGATATTGCGACGTGTAAACCCGCCATTAGTACTGTGGTAAGAAGGTGAGTTCACACAATAATTAAGTGCAATTAGTATTTGTAATCCGTGAGTGCTGTGTGCATTTTATGTGAATCTTATGAGATGAAGCTTCCCTGCTGTTAACTGTTCAAAAAGCTGACAAAAATAAACCTATCACAAGCAGGAGGCAGGTGGAAGCTGCATCACATAGTATACACAGATTCTGCAGTGTGTTGGGACAGAAGTTCTATGTAGCAGATCTACATAGATAGATAAAAGTCAAAACAGAGTAAGTGCAGCGTGATGCCTACCCTCTGCAAAGCCAAATACGTCATGGGTAATGTAGTCTGCATTAGATACAGAATCAGAGCGGAAAAAAGATGGAAATGACCCAGAAATGTCATTTCAAGTAAAACTCTATGAAGGTTCAAAATATTGATGGCGAGCTTTTACAGCATGATCATTGCATAGACCTTTTTGTACAGTGATTTTACAAGGTTACTTAGTTACCGTGCAGTTCAAGTCTTTATCTATAACTATGTTTTGGGTTTTTCTTGCAGGTGAAACACACTAAGCTGCACAGTTAAAGGGGTCATTCACGACTTTTTAATTACCAGTCCAGCATAGTCAAAAGGTAATAACAAAATACTCATTCATTAGAGATGAGAATAAAGGTTTCAAACTACTGGTATGGCAACAAATTTGATCCTCAGTGACAGCAATCCTCTGTACTACATGTTGGATGCTATTTAGTAGGTTAAATGTGATTTCCTAGATGCTTGATAAGTAACAGTCACCCAGAATGCTGAGCAGATGCTTACGGGTGCAAAAGCGAAAACTGCCTTGGTGTGGCTGTGAAAAACTGCCCTGGTCTGTCTATCATAGACAATGGATCTGAATGATGGCCCACGATACTTCAAATATATTTGCTCATCTATAATACTCACTTCCACTAACAATGTTACCTGCTCTGCATCCACTTCTAGCAGGGACTACAGTTGCCACTGCACCCAGTGATTGACTGCAGATTCACAGGTCTGCTCTCACTGCTCAGCGAAGTGTAGGACTGACTCTTTTCAGTGGTGAAAACAACTGGGTAGCCTAGTCAGGCTGACCCTACCTGTACTCACCGCTGCTTTTACCACTGTGTCCATAGCCCAGCAGTGTAATCATCGTGGTGCTGTGCTCAGAACACAGTCAGCTCTGCTTAGTCAGTGTAAAACCTCATTCAGGATGTCTGTGTTGAAAGGACCTCTGAATGACGCTAATCCCATCATATGTGATGCAGGCCTCTTTTGCATAGTTTTCTGTTGCACTTTTCACAGCTGCTTGCAAAACCACAAATTTTGTAAAAATGGACTTGGTATGTCGCCTGGCAGATGGTATTGGCTCAGGTGTTGCTGATGTGATAGCTCTGGGGAGCTCCATATTTTCATCATTTTAACACAATTATTCAAATAATAAAAACCAGAAATTCAGTAAATGTCAAATATTTCTTAGTTGTAAAATTATATGATCAACAGCTATTAAGCATAATGTGCCAAGGAATAATTTACCTGTAGGCTTGGATGGCAACCAAAGTCCAGAAGTGTTTTTACGACCTGTAAGTGGCCTTTATTCACAGCAATATGCAGTGGTGTCTGTCTGCGTTTATTACGGGCATTTAGATCTGCACCTCCTCTGTGTAACACCTCAATTACAGAACCTTCATCACCAAAGGCAGCATGATGGACGGCCCGGTCTCCATCTTTATCCTACAAAATCAAGATCATGTGTTAGTACACAGGTTCACTTCCAGTATATGTACCAGCATACAATTAAATTGCTTGCAGGCATTTTATTATTTCACTCTATGGCTTTGTAAGGACAAGTCTATGTAGGCTGGGCCAAATAATACTCAACCAACACCCATAGATCAGTGCTACCAATCATCTGAAGTCACAATAGTGAACTAACTTATTTATTGTAGGTTTTCTGCTGCTGTCATCGTACTGATGAGGAGAATCATACTGCCACCTTGTTTTACCACACAATGTACATTAAAAAAAAAACTATCAGAATTGGGAGGAGGTTACAATTTCTCTAAAAACTTAAATTTTTTTTCCCATCTTCTAGTACACTATGTGATAAAAAAAAAATGAGTCTATGTGGACAGAAAAATAAATAAGTTATGTCTTTCGGAAGAAGGGAAGGAAAAAAATTAAAATGGAAATTGGCCAAGTCAGGAAATGCACAGTCATCAAATATTACATGTCTCATGGATTATAAATCAGTGCTGTAAAATAAGATCCTGTTTAAGATGAAAATCATATGGTATGTGTGTTTCCAATGTAAAGATCAAAAACGGTTCTCTAGTCAGTCATTTTCTTCTGTGAGCTGCACCTCGTAAAGGTCTATGCACATTTTTAATTCCTCTGAAACTAAAACTACTTACATTTCCTTGACGAATATGGGAAGAGTGTCTAGAAGCAGCCCTGTGATTAATTGTATCAGGTAAATGCCTACTGATGCGTCTTTTAGAGAACCCGATGGACAGGCCACACATTGAAATCAGCTTTTACATTCTATCAAATAATTTACAGAGCCATTTGCAGAAGAAGTGAGGAGAAGATCGGAAACAGTGCAGCCAATGGGAGCTGCAGGAGAGCGGGTCTTTCCTATCCAATCCCCACTAAGCCCGCGCTGCTGCTATTTCCAGCCCTCAGTGATCATCAGGAGGAGCAGCGCGGGTGAGTCTGACACAGGACAAGCCACAGTGAGTGTGAGGGTGTACCAGTGATGTGTCCTCCTATCCCTCCACACCAGCAGCGGATCCTCAGTGATCAGGGTTGAGCTCTCCGGCATCACTGAGTAGTCTTCACTCCTAATACTGAGCCCTTGCTATCAGCTATGAATTACAATTACTCCAAACTGCTCTGGAAAACTGGAATCTTGAGCAGAGCCGCAGTGTGCTGTCAGGCGTCAGATTGGGCACATACAGACCTGTCCACAGCAGGAGGTGGAGGGGGTCACCAGCACAAACTCCTCCAGGATTTATAGCTGACAAATACATTCACTTCCCAGATATCATTAAACACACATCTATTATCTCTATTATCTATCCATCCATCTATTATCTATCTATTTAATCTATCAGCTATCAGATATCTAATCTATCACTGGAAAAATGGACGGCAGCACTTCCTTTAGAAAAAATAACGTGGATTTTATTCACCCAGGAACCGCAACGTTTTGGCACAGAGCCTTTCTCAAGCAGTCTATCAGCTATCCATCATCTATCGTCAATCTATTTCTAACTTATCTACCATCTATTTGTACATCCATCTGTCTCTACGCAGTACTATATTCTATATATGGGTCCACACTACTGTGTATACAAGATAGAGTACCAGAAATCTTTAATGTGTATACAGCCAGCAATCTCTATGTATACAGGCGACAGTCTCTAACATGCATTCAGCCCGCAGCTCTACGGATGTGGCCCGCAGCCATCTCCACCGCGCATGTGGCCCGCAGCCATCTCCACCGCGCATGTGGCCCGCAGCCATCTCCACCGCGCATGTGGCCCGCAGCCATCTCCACCGCGCATGTGGCCCGCAGCCATCTCCACCGCGCATGTGGCCCGCAGCCATCTCCACCGCGCATGTGGCCCGCAGCCATCTCCACCGCGCATGTGGCCCGCAGCCATCTCCACCGCGCATGTGGCCCGCAGCCATCTCCACCGCGCATGTGGCCCGCAGCCATCTCCACCGCGCATGTGGCCCGCAGCCATCTCCACCGCGCATGTGGCCCGCAGCCATCTCCACCGCGCATGTGGCCCGCAGCCATCTCCACCTGCGCATGTGGCCCG
This sequence comes from Allobates femoralis, assembly GCA_033576535.1. NCBI lineage: Eukaryota > Metazoa > Chordata > Amphibia > Anura > Aromobatidae > Allobates > Allobates femoralis. The sequence continues at coordinate 151,608,659 of JARQOC010000005.1, forward strand.
CAGCCATCTCCACCGCGCATGTGGCCCGCAGCCATCTCCACTGCGCATGTGGCCCGCAGCCATCTCCACCGCGCATGTGGCCCGCAGCCATCTCCACGCGCATGTGGCCCGCAGCCATCTCCACGCGCATGTGGCCCGCAGCCATCTCCACTGCGCATGTGGCCCGCAGCCATCTCCACTGCGCATGTGGCCCGCAGCCATCTCCACTGCGCATTTGGCCCGCAACGCCAGCTCGCAGCTCCCACTGCGCATATGGCCCGCAGCCATCTCCACTGCGCATATGGCCCGCAGCCATCTCCACTGCGCATATGGCCCGCAGCCATCTCCACTGCGCATATGGCCCTCAGCCATCTCCACTGCGCATATGGCCCACAGCCATCTCCACTGCGCATATGGCCCACAGCCATCTCCACTGCGCATATGGCCCACAGCCATCTCCACTGCGTATATGGCTCACAGCTATCTCCATTTCTTATATGGCCTGCAGCAGTCTCCATTGCATATATGTTCAACAGCAGTCTCCATTGTGTATCTGTTCAACAGCAGTCTCCATTGTGTATACAGCCAACAGACGTCTCCATTGCGTATATGTCCAGCAGCAGTCTCCATTGCATATACAGCCCACAGCCATCCCCATTTTGTATACAGCCCACAGGTCTCTCTTGTGGATACAGCCAGCAGTCTCGTGTATTTTCTTGTGTTTCATAGCCAGCAGCAGTCTCTATTGTGTATTCTCTATTGTGTACAGCCAGCAGCAGTCTTTATTGTGTATACAGCCTAAAGCAGCCTCTATTGTGTGCGTGTACATATATATATTTTAATTGTTGGGGTGGCGGCGGAGCTTGCGTGCAGACCGGGTGGAGTCTCAGGGGGCCTCGAAATTTTGCCAATGAGGGGCCCTGAAATTCCTAGTGGCAGCCCTGCCTGCCATACCATCCGATGTAGGGGGCAAACGGATTAGAATCAGAGATTATTATTACTAATTTATTTATTTATATGCGCCATTAGATTCCATGGTGCTTTAAATATGGAAAGGGCACACGAGGACAAGTACAATATGTATGGACAATCAAGACGTACACATACAGGAGGGGTGAGGTCTCTGTCCACGAGGTCTCTCAGTCTATGAGGGAGGGGTAGGGATACAGTAGGAGGGGGTAGTGCCAGTAGGGAGACGGTGCGGAAGACCTGGTCTCATCGTAGTTTGTAGGCTTGTCGGAAGAGGTGGGTTTTCAGGTTTCTTTTGAAGGTTCCCAGGGTAGGCGAGTGTCTGATGCGTTGGGGGAGAGAGTTCCAGAGTATAGCAGACGCATGGGAGAAATCTTGTATGCCGTTGTGAGGGGAGTAGATAAGGAGCTCTTGGGAGGATCGCAGGTTGCGTGAGGGTAGGTATCAGAAGACCATGTCAAAGAAGTGTGGAGGGGACAGGTTGTGGATGGCTTTGCATGTCATGGTTAAGGTTTTGAACCGGGGTCTCTGAGAAGTCGAGAGCCAGTGAAGGGCTTTGCAGAGAGGAGAGACAGGGAAGTAGCAGGGAAACCGGTGGATTCGTTGGGCAGCAGAGTTTAGGATACATTGCAGGGAAAGAAGATGCGGACGGAGTGCACCTCAAAGGAGGAGAGGGAGGTAGAGAGTGGCAGTGTAATTGGGGTGAAGGAGCAGCTGTTAGACAGGAGTAAGCAGACACCTCCGCCGTGCTTGTTCTGGGGCGGGGGGTGAAGGGAATAATGAGTCCGTCATAGGAGAGTGCAGCGGGGGAGGCTGTGTCAGAGGGGGTGAGCCATGTTTCAGTGATGTCAAGGAATGAGAGTTTGTTGGAGATGAAGAGGTCATGGATGAATGAGAGTTTGTTGCATACCGAGCGAGCGTTCCAAAGTGCACCAAATAGGGGAACTGGGGGAGGGGGACAGTGAGAATGGGTATAAGGTTGTGGGGGTTGCGAGCGTTTGTGTTGGGAAGTGGGTATGGGTTAGAGGTGACTGAGGAGTTGTGATGGAGGGGACCAGGATTCAGAGATTCTATCTTAGAGATACAACTCCTCTCACCTGGACATCACAATATTAGCAAGCGAAGGGGAGAATTTAACTCCCATATTGAATTCTGTTTTCTGAAGGTAAATGATCAAACAAGAAATAGTTGTGTATGAACAGGAATGTCACTGCAGAAAATAGAAATTCCTTTAAGAGGAAAAGGAAATGTGTTTTTTTTTTTTAGATTTTGGGTAATAAGTGATATATGGGAATATCAGGATGTTCTACAAACAGATATTCTGCAAGGTTTTCATTGTTTCCCCATATGTATACCGCCTTGCAATCACTTGGATAACTCAACACAAAAAATTTTGTGAGATCACTTGGTAGCCAATTACCGATGTTTTCAATTTTTAAAGTGTAACCCCCATTTAAATTTTTATTTAAAGAGCAAGTAGAGCATGTGATTTTAATACATTTTGTGATATGGATTATTAGAAAATTCTGTCTGGTTACCATTCATAATCCTTCCACAAGATGTCCTCAGTGCACTGTGATTTAAAGGGAACCAACCACCCCCAATGACCCCCCGCGGACTATTAATATGGCTCCCTACACCCAGCACATACATGTGCTGCAATGTTTTTTGCTAAAAAAAACTGGTTTTTAAAAGTAAAGATAATGCTTTATAAAGTTTCAAACGAAGGGACGGTTGGGCGTTACTTACATGTGGCTAAAGCCGATTTGCAGCTGCCACTCATTCTCCTCTCTCCCCTCACAGCCGTAACGGCCAGCCCTTTTTTGCAGCGTCACAGCCTGGTGCACGGGATCGCATGCCCGTGCACACGTCATCAGCTACAGCCGGGTAGCGAGCGCGTGCTCTGACTTCCACAGCCGAGCGCAGGAAGTCAGAGCGCGCGCTCGCTACCCGGCTGTAGCTGATGACGTGTGCACGGGCATGCGAGCCCGTGCACCAGGCTGTGACGCTGCAAAAAGGGCTGGCCGTTACGGCTGTGAGGGGAGAGAGGAGAATGAGTGGCAGCTGCAAATCGGCTTTAGCCACATGTAAGTAACGCCCAACCGTCCCTTCGTTTGAAACTTTATAAAGCACTATCTTTACTTTTAAAAACCAGTTTTTTTAGCAAAAAACATTGCAGCACATGTATGTGCTGGGTGTAGGGAGCGATATTAATAGTCCGGGGGGGTCATTGGGGGTGGTTGGTTCCCTTTAAGTTGTTTCTGTGCCAGAGCCATCTTCACAGTGAATACAGACATGTGAGGAGGTAATGGAGAGGGGGCGTGGCCTACACTGCTGAAGGCAGATCATGAGGAGGCAATGTATCACATAACAGCACAGAGCTGAGCAATGGCAGGATGTAAAGAAGCTTTTCTGTTCTGTCATCTGTCTGCACAGCAATCTATTAACCCCTTGTCTGCTGGTTCCCCACACAGCTCACTACCAGCCTGCTCTCACACACTGCTGGCCACTTCCACACAGACAGAAAATGCAGCTTTTTAAAGAGCATAGAAAAATGTCATAAAATCAGTCATTTGGCACAAAAAAATCATTGTCTTAGCTGCTACGTGACCCATCATTAACAACCAGTGCCGTATTGTTTTTTTTTTTTCTTTTTTCCAATGAAATGACATTTACACTAAGTATTCTAGATTAATTAAACAGAAAGCTACATAGGGCTATATGGGGTGGAGTTCACAGAAGAAACTTACTAACTAGAGAAACGTTATGGATTTTACATTAGAAACATACATACCACATGGCCTTAAACAGGATCTTACTTTACAGCACAGATTTTTAATCCATGAGAGACATGTAATATTTGTTGGTTGTATGTATTTATGTTTTTAATACTGAAGTAGTTTTTTTCCTCTTGAAGATATGTCTGCTCTGAGATTTACAGAATTGAAGATAACATTAACTCCTCTGAGCTGCATTGAGTTCTGGGTATGTCAGGGAATAATATAATGCAAAACATCAGTATAAGCAATGATCTCTTATGAAGCCCATCCTGTAGCCACCCATTGGGTGGTGGTGGTGTTGGAGGGTTGGTACGGGAGCGGTGGGGAATGGGCACCAGAACAGATACCTAACCAGGCCTGCATGACGTAAAAGTTGACCGAGACTGACAGCAGCATTTTCGTGGTTAAGCAGTGGTAACCAAAACGAGCACAAATTGCTGTTAAGAGTCAGGTGCAAGCAGTATTACACAGCTGGCCCCTGCCCTGTTTGAAACGGCCTCAGCTCCACACATGCAATCTCCTTCTATGATGGACTATTAAGCTACGTCTCCAGGATATGCTTTTGGTGAGTTTTTGATGCTGCAGAATTTCTGTACCTATCATTAAAATAAGGTTACTTTCATTTTTTTCATTGCGTTTTATCACATTTTGACATTGCAGTTTTTGTCTCTTTTTGGTGTGTCATGCATGTCTGCTGCATTCAGTCAAGTTGTCCCCCATGTGTTTGTGAAGCTTGTACCCAAAGATATAAGCTTTGTAAAAGTTATAGGTAGTAAATGAGTGGGTCGACAGGGTAGGGGTACTCGGATACCGGGACAAGTTGCAACTTCAGTGAGGATCACGGCTGGTTGGGTCCCGGTCCTGTGCCCTGGACACTCAATGGCAGAGGGAAAAACTATTTGGAGTGGAGGATTATTATACGTGACACCACTTGTGGTACCTGGTAATGTGGTTACCAGCGCTGCAGCCGGCAGATGAGGTGGTGGTGATGCAGCTTTGGTATTACAGCTCCCCACAGGTGAAGCATTTACCTCAGGGCAGTGGGGTGAATGAGGGGGGGAGTAGTAGTCTTTACCTCTCAGGTGATGTTGAGACCTTTTAGGCGACGGATTAACTAGAGACAGAGTCCAGATTAGCTCAAACAGTCCTTTTTACTGGTACCAGGCAGATATTTAAGGTACACGGTACAGTCCAGTTTCCAGGGGTTAGTTGCCACAGGCTTTGAGGTTCACCACAGAGTCTGTCTGAAATACCTTCCAACACTTTTCTCGGTCCTGCTCTTAAGGGCTTTTTTTGGCTCTTTACTCCCTTACTCACAAGTCTAGTCTCTGGTCATCGGGGTCTGTTGCTTTAAGTCTCTTTTCACTTGTCAGCGTCTTGAACCCGGCTATAGGACAGATGTTGGACTTCTTGATGGGTGCTGTGACTCCTTCTTATCAGGATCACAGCCTGCCGGTCAGTGGTTTGGGATAAACCTGGCAAACCACCTAGGTTCCGGTACAACAGTGGTGACCTGGACACTCCAGACGGCTGTCACCAAGTCTGGGGTGCCCCCTTTCTTGTCTGGGTACCTCTTTAGGTTTGAGGCACCCTCCTGTCAGAGCTGCTGTCTCAGCTGCGTCCATCTTCTTTTAGTTTCTCTCACAGTCTGACCGACTGCTCTCAACTGTCACTGACGTCACGTCTCCCGCTCAGCTAAGCTCTACTACCTGGAACGTACTGAATATACAGTCCCTGGTGCTAGGGTGGCTGTGATTGCGATCGTGTGGTTTTGTATACAGACTCTGCAGCTCCCCCTCTACCTGTGACTATGGGGGCACTACACCTCCTGTTCGGGGTGCAGTACCTCCTTGTGGCGTCGCACCAGAGGGGCGCCACAAAGCCATGGAGGCTGTCCCTGGTGCTTGGAGCCACCTCGCTCCACGGCTGCATTGGATGCCCCCTGCACCTCTGTGCCGCCTTGTTTACAGCCGTTGCCGCCTCCCTCCTGCGAGGTATCGCTTCTTGCAGTTCCCAGGGCCTGTCCCGACTCCTGCGGTGACATCCTCTCCTTTCCCCGCCCTGCTCTGTGTTATGGTATGGAGCAGGGCTGAGAGAAAGCAGACGTCAAAAAGCCTGTTCTGCCTGCGAGGAACAGCACTATCATCATGGGTTCCCAACTCACCATGGTTATCTTGTACACCTTCCCCACCATTGTTACCTGATACACCTTTTTGATTGACCACCCACACCCAGTTTTACAGCTGACCTGATTTGTCCTTCCGTACTTGCCTTCTCACCATATTGCATTGCCATACGTTTATTGTATACACTGCTGCCAGCCATTGAGAAATTGTTCATATATGTGATGCCATTATGCTGCAGTTCATTCCCATGTGCCCTACTGTTTTTAATTGTTTTTAAATTCCCCTTCTGTATTTGTGCACAAAAATAAAAATATTTTTTTCGCTTTTGCATACTATTTTGTGGTGCTGCTCCCATTCGTGCCTTGTCATCTTTTGTGTGCTGAGCCTTTTCTCTTCTGCTCCGATGTTGCAAATTTGAAACAAAGTGCAGGTCAGTTTACACTGAGTAAAACAATAGCGCAGCGGATTAATATAAATCTATCCACTTTGCTGGAACGGTAAAATGAGGCATTTTTTTATTGGAAAAATATGCAGCATAAAAACCTCATGGAAAACTCAGTGGAAACTTAGCCTTACATCCTGAGCAGAGAAAGTGTTAAGGGTATGTCACACGCGTCAATATGATCGCCAGGTTTTAGAATCTGTCCTAAAACCTGGCGATGGTCGCCCGGTGGACAGGCAGCATCGCTGCGTGCGACACCGGGAGTAGCGATATTCCAGCTCCCAGTGCCTCTCACAAGCGCTGGGAGCTGGTATCCAAGGTAAACTGCGGGTATTTAGGCAGCGTGCGCTGCCTAGATACCCGATGTGTACCTTAGTTACCAGCCTCCTCCGCTCACCGGCTGGTATCTAAGGTACACAGCGGGTAACTAGGGTTACCCGCTGTGTACCTTAGATACCAGCCGGTGAGCGGAGGAGGCTGGTAACTAAGGTACACATCGGGTATCTAGGCAGCGCACGCTGCCTAGATACCCGCAGTTTACCTTGGAGACCAGCCTGCTCCCGCTTCCAGCAGGCTGGCAGCGGGAGCAAGACATCGTGGAAACGATATTTAAATCGTTTCCACGATGTCTCTGGTCCATTGATCGCTGGTGAGTCTGCCTGTGTGACAGCTCACTAGCGATCAGCCATCAATGTCGTCAGCAATCATCTCACTGACGACATTGACGCGTGTGACACCCCCTTTAGGAATAACTTATTTGTAATCATTGTATGATTAACCAGCATACTAAATAAATCTGATACAATTCCTAGAACTATAAAAAATAATGTATCTCAAGACCAGAGAACAAAAATGTTCTAATGCTTTACCTCAGCTTCCACATCTACATTGTGCTTCAGGAGCAGCTTCAAAATGTCCACATGTCCATTCTGACTGGCGGCTTGCATGGCTGTGTGTCCAGCACATTGCCCATTCACCTACAAAGAAGAGCAACTGAATGAGTCACAGGTTCATCACAGATAGGAATATCGAAAATATCTGACCAAGACACTGAATAGCCTTATGTAGTAATAATAATAATAATAATAAAAACAACAACTAATGTTGACATTGTATCAAACTGAAAAAAAAATGTATTGTATTAACAACTAATACGGAAAAGAGAATTATATTTTCAGGGGCAGCTAAGCTCACAAACATAAATGTGATTGGGTAAATTACAAAAGACCATCTTCAGATAAAAATACAGATGTGTTGTTTAAAGGGGTTGTCCAGGATTGGGACACAAGGTTGTATCACTATGTGACTGCAGACTTGTGAATCCTCCCACAGTGCACAGTGTGCCTACTGTTAGGATTCTCTGGTGCAGGGAGCAGATGGGTCCTTGAGGACAAGTATGCGATTTGTATACAAATGAATTGAGCAATGGTAACACAACTAGTTTGAATGTGGCTAGAAGTATGCAAATTGCATACTTGTGGTCATGCTGGGGTCCTGGGTTCAAATCCTACAATATCTGCAGGAGTTTGTATGTTCTCCCAGTGTTTGCTGGGTTTCCTCCCACACTTCAAAGCCATACTGATAGGGAATTAGGTTTGTGAGCACTATTGGGGACAGTGTTGCTGATGTATGTATGTATGTGCTATGGAATTAATGGTGCGATATCAGTGAATAAATAATATATTATTATTACACAACCACCTGCCTCTGGCACCAGAGAATTCTGCGTACTGCCAGAACTCACAAGTCATAACAGTGACTAAGGACTTGTGCCCAGAGCTTGGACAACTCCTTTAACATTAACATGGATGGATTTAAAGGAAACCTGTCAGGTCAAAAATCCATATGTAACGGCTATCAATTTCGAATTCCTTTCTCTAAACTCTCTCTATTGATGTATTTCTTTTATTTATATTCCCCTACTATCTTTTGTAAACTTCATATAAAGAGATTCATTCCATCTGTCACTCACAATGAGTAATCCACTTAGTTCTCTGCTATTCACTCCCCACGCATGAACATGCATATCACATATTCACACCACATCACTGCACAAGACATCAGTGTGTGTGTGTGGGGGGTGTATTCTCCTCTCTGCTCTGTGTCTGCAGCCAGGAATGAGGTTATAAATACAACACAGAAACAGTAACAACAGGATACCTGCTTTAAGAAACAAATGGAGTCTAGATAAGGGAGACTTGCAATCGCTCTCTCCCTGTTTCCTCAACAGAATAAATCTTCTAAAAGTGAAACCCCAGTGCCCGGAGAGCAGAGGGAGGAAGGAGAGCGCTGCTGAGAGGGAGCGCATAATTACATGACAGTTTAACACAGCCAGGACAAATATGATGCAAAAACTAAGTTTTTATTAGAGGAATGACGTATCCTAGCCGTGATCAGGCCTAAGGGATTTTACTAAGTGTGCATATGGGTAATTTCTGATATCTGACTATGTGATCATCATTTTTTGCTGGTTTTCATCCTATACATATATTGTTCCTTTCTGTTGCTCCCTCTACATTGACAGCCTTTTATGCTAGTTATGTCTAGCCCTTATGCACAGCACTAAGCAATTTATTTGGTATCGCTATCTGTGTTTTTGGGTGCAAGTTAACATCAGATCTGTATTGTTACCTTCAATATGTGTATTTGTTTTGTGGTTCCTGCAATGAATGTACAATGAGATAATTATGCTATATCTTTAATATACCATGTACTTATGATTGTCACACTCCCTGAAACCCTGTAATCGGCTCTTTTTTGTATGCACCGTAATTTGTCACTCCTTGATTTTTTTTTTTTTTCCAAAATATGTTTATTAAGGAAGGAAGAACATGAATAATCTTATAAGGCAGCATCTTACTCATATACATAAAAAAAAGTGGGTGAGTCTCACATAGCCATCATATATAAATATATATCCTCCGTTATGGTTATTATTAGGCTCGAGAAAAGTATAATCTCTATAGTTCGTAATATATCTACATCAAACCGCTATTTAAAACAATATAGAAGAATAAAAAGAGAACGAGAAGGTGAGAAGACGTAAGAGATAGAGAATATAGGGGGGAGGGGGAGAAAGAGCGAAGGAATATGGGGAAAGGGGTGAAAGAGGGAGGGAAGGGGAAATGGTCTGCTACATAGTTGATAGTTAAGAGTCCGTTTGAGAAAAGGTGAGGCGTGCGCAAAAAATCCTATCAAGCCTCCCAGGAAACGTCCTCGGACCTCAAGACCAGTTTAATCATCTCCTAGCCAGGAGGAAATATCCGGGCCCTCTCTAAAGAGGTGCCAAGCGCACCACGTTCCCAGGTGTTTATCCCATCTATCCGAGTCTTGAGCAATGAGGGATTCCATGCGTTCAAGCCTATTCATTTCTCCTATCCACTCTCCGACTGTCGGGGTCTCCGTGGTTCTCCAGTGTCTAGGGATTATCGTTCTGGCTGCTATTAGACAGAATCTGAATAGGCCATTTTTAGTCACTGCCAGAGAGCCCGGAATCAGGGAAAGGAGCGCTACTTGAGGTGATGGGGCTCGCAGGACCACCAAATATGTAGTGGCGTACCCACCTCTCTCCCACATCTCCAGCATGATTCTGGTACATCAGGGTATACCCTATGAAGAAAGTCTGGACACCTGTACCACCTGGTTAGAATCTTGTAATTTTTCCGCACAGGACACAGATAGCCTATGAGTCAGGGTGAAAATCTTTTGAATATCTAAAGCGGAAAAGGTTGTCTGTAGATCCCTCTGCCAAGCCTCTATATAAGGAGGCGGATCAACTGTGACCACCCCAGTCAATATGTTATACATTAAAGACACCGAGTGGAGGGGACCCTCAGTAGAACTCAGTATAAACTCTAGGGCATTGGGAGGTTCTGTTCTTAAAGAAGCAAGGTAAGATTTAAGTTGGGAGAACTCTATCCAAGACAGAGAATCTCTCTCCAATCCTCTCCGCATGGCCCCCACCGTGGGGAAGCCCGAGAGCAAAGATGTAGCCCGACCCATGGTTGGCCTGTCTGACTCTCTCCAACAGAGAAAACTGCGTCTACCGATTGCGGGTGGGAAGTCAACATTATTAAAAAGAGGGCGTAAGCTGCTAGGATGGTTGATTTACTTCAACCTGCCTCCACGTGAGTCCCAGAACCTGAGAAAGGACTGTGTGAGGGGTGAAAAATCTGATAATGAGGGTCTATGAGAAGCAGTGATCCAAGGGAGCACGTAAAGAGGAAGGGGTGAAAGGAGATCCTCTATTGATACCCATTGTTTATGGACTCGATTGTATGTCCAGTCCACCACTTTAGATAAGAGGACCGATCGATAGTATCGTTGAAAGTCTGGTAAGCCCGAACCCCCTCTCGACTTTGGGCCAGTGAGGACAGAAAATCGCAAGCGAGGTTTTCTCGTGCCCCACACAAAGCTACGTATAGCCGAGTGTAGCCGGCAAAAAAAATGATCCGGGACATAAATAGGGATGGTCTGGAATAGATAGAGAAAACGTGGTAGTACATCCATTTTAATCGCGTTGATGCGACCAAACCATGAGAGTTGTGTTCTATTATAGTTTTTTAAGTCTTTTAATGTTCTATTTAGTAGTGGGATGTAGTTTAGGGAAAACAAAGCGTCTAGGTCACGAGAAATATTTGTACAGAGATACTGCAACGCCTTTTCTTCCCACCTGAAATTAAAGGATGACCGGAGTCTATGTACCACTTCATCGGGGAGAGTTATATTAAGGGCTTCTGTCTTAGAGTAGTTTACCTTGAAATTCACTCCTTGATTTTTAATACGTCATTCCTCTAATAAAAACTTAGTTTTTGCATCATATTCCGTTCTCTTTGTATTATGTTTTGTGAATATGTGGATGCTTAAGGCGACCCCCTCACGTAAATTATTATGTGAGAGGTGTCGACCCCTACTTTTGAGCCCAAAAGGGCGTTGTTTCTAATTACAGCCAGGACAAATGTATAATGGACAGGACTAATGCACCAACTCTCTGCAGGGTCTGACAATGCTGATAACATGGACACAAAGGGTAGAATAATGATTTTATATGCTTTTAAAGGGTCTGCCCAGGCCCTATTCAAGGGTAATATTAGTATATTAGTATATAAGGAGCTCATCATCACAATGTTTTTATTAGCAAGTAGTACTTCCATACTGTGTACATATACATATATATATTATATATATATATATAGTGCACATATACTAGTGTGTGTATATATATATATATTTATATATATATAATCATTAGTTCATCATTAGCGTCCTTACATCAACATCTGGCCTCTTCAGCAAGTCTTCTACTTTAGCAACATCGCCATTTGCAGCCGCTTTCACTAGCTCCTCATTAAGATCTCCAGATTCTTGAGTTTCAAACAGTTTTTTTAAAAGCTGCGACAGTCTCTCTGTGGAAACAAGTGATTGCACAGTGTCATAGGTCATGATACTTACAGGGAAGCACTCATCTCTAATATGCTACCTTCGCATACAGTAATGGCAGACACTGATTTGAGTGGTCTCTAACTAATGGGCTAGAGATAAACCATTTCAGAGACGGTACTTGTTAATCCTTAAAGAAATTGCCCCACAAACTACATGTTAATCAATAGATTTTTTAATAAAATAATTTCCACAATTGAATGTGCTAAAAAATAATGGCCCTGTGCTGAGATAATCTTATATAAAGTGCCTTGTGAAAGTATTTGACCCCCTTGAACTTTTCAACCTTTTCCCACATATCAGGCTTCAGACATAAAGATATAAATTCTAATTTCTTGTGAAGAATCAACAACAAGTGGGACACAATCGTGAAGTGGAATAAAATTTATTGGATATTTTAAACTTTAACGAATAAAGTGGGTGTGCAACATTATTCGGCCCTCTTGAGTTAAATACTTTGTAGCGCCACCTTTTGCTGCGATTACAGCTGCAGTCTCTTGGGCTATGTTTCTATCAGTTTTGCAGATCGAGAGACTGAAATTCTTGCCCATTCTTCCTTGCAAAACAGCTGGAGCTCAGTGAGGTTGGATGGAGAGGTTTGTGAACAGCAGTTTTCAGCTCTTTCCACAGATTCTCGATTGGATTCAGGTCTGGACTGTGACTTGGCCATTCTAACACGTGGATATGTTTATTTTTTAACCATTCGATTGTAGATTTTGCTTTATGTTTGGGATCATTGTCTTGTTGAAAGATAAATCTTCATCCCAGTCTCCGGTCTTTTGCAGACTCCAACAGGTTTTCTTCCAGAATGGTCCTGTATTTGGCTCCGTCCATCTTCCCATCAATTTTAACCATCTTCCCTGTCCCTGCTGAAGAAAAGCAGGCCCAAACCATGAATGCTGCCACCACCATGTTTGACAGTGGGGATGGTGTTTTGAGGGTGTGAGCTGTTGCTTTTAAACCAAACATATAATTTTGCATTGTGGCCAAAAACTTTGATTTTGGTTTCATCTGACCAGAGTATCTTATTCCACATGTTTGGTGTGTCTCCCAGTGGTTTGTTTTTGAATAGCTTTCTTCTTGCCTCTCTTCCATAAAGGCCAGATTTGTGCAGTGTATGACTGATTGTTGTCCTATGGACAGACTCTCCCACCTCAGCTGTAGATCTCTGCAGTTCATCCAGAGAGATCATGGGCCTTTTGGCTGCATCTCTGATCAGTCTTCTCCTTGTTCGCGATTAAAGTTTAGAAGGACGGCCGGGTCTTGATAGATTTGCAGTGGTCTGATACTCCTTCCATTTCAATATGATCGCTTGCACAGTGCTCCTTGAGATGTTTAAAACTTGGGAAATCTTTTTATATCCAAATACGGCTTTAAACTTCACCACAACAGTATCTCGGACCTGCCTGGTGTGTTCCTTGGTCTTCATCATGCTCTCTGCACTTGAAACAGAACCCTGAGACTGTCACAGAGCAGGTGCATTTATACGGAGACTTGATTACACACAGGTGGATTTTATTTATCATTATCAGTCATTTAGGACAACATTAGATCATTCAGAGATCCTCACTGAACTTCTGGAGTGAGTTTGCTGCACTGAAAGTAAAGGGGCTGAATAATATTGCATGCCCCACTTTTCAGTTTTTTTATTTGTTAAAAAAGTTTAAAACATGCAATAAATTTCATTCCACTTCACGATTGTGTCCCACTTCTTGTTGATTCTTCACAAAAAAAATAGTTTATATCTTTATGTTTGAAGCCTGAAATGTGGCAAAAGGCTGAAAAGTTCAAGGGGACTAAATACTTTCACAAGGCACTGTGTGTGGTATGATCAGACCATGTTCCTGTAGGTCAGACACATCCTTTATACAGTACACAGCAGGGGCACAAATATAAGATCATGTCAGCATAGATGTGGTATGATCAGACCATATCTCTGTACGGTCACACACATCCATTACACAGTACATAAGCAGGGACACAGATATAAGATTATCTCAGCACATGAATATTTTTTTAAACACATCCAACTTTGGAAATTATTATTATTCCAAGATTTATTGATTAAAATCAACTTTTAGGCTGTGTTCACACTGTGCGTTTTTGATACTTTTTTTTGTTAACACATTCAATTCTGGAAGTTATTTTTATTGCAAGATCTATTGACCAAAATGCACTTTGTTCATTGGACAATCCATTTAAGACTTTAAAGGTCATGATTATTCCTAAGTTGCTAGTGACTTCTGCGGTGGGTGTGAGCAACTCATGAATAATGGGTGACTCTTCTAGTAATGCACTGCAAGGGGTCTTCAAAAGTACTCAATAGTCTTTAAAAATAAATGTAATCAAATTTTGTATAAATCAATAGCATAAGCAAATATAATAAGCTTTATAATATAACATATCAGAGAAACATGCTACTTTCTCTACTTATGAACCACGTCTTAACGAAGACAGACCTTCAGCTATAAAGAGTACAGCTGCTATTGAAGTGTATGAAAACAATAGTTTAACCCATCAAGTAGCACACCTGTACCTTGTTGCCAGACCTTAAGAAGTCCACATTTTGTGTCTAAGGGTATGGAAACACATCTGAGTGAAAAAACTGTCCGATTCTCAGATCCAAGAATCAGACAAGTGTCATCTGACTGTTGGTCAGTGTGGCTTGCGAGTGCTTTCCGAGTGCAATCCGTTTTTTTCCTCAGCAGCTAGTTACTGTATAATCATTTACAGGTGTATTTTGTACAGTTGTCTGCGCTACAGAATGGTAATGTACTCGCATCAGACTCGGATGGTGCGAATGCGGTCCGAGTGAAATCCGAGTTTTTTGTCGGACCCATAGACTTGCATTGATGAGTCTCGTCCGTGACTCGCATAGAATCGCAGCATGGTGCGATTGACTCGCAATCCGAGAATCAGTTGCGGAAAAAGCGTTTGAGACTCGGAAATGTGCTCTCGGACATTAGTTAACATTGGTCCGAGAGCAATGCGATTTTTCCGCACAGTACAGTCGGACGAGTTTCATTGATGTGTGTCCGAGCCCTTAGCATTGATAAACACTGATTGGAGCAATTGTTAAGGTCTGACAGCTAGATACAGGTGTATTATTTAATGGGGTAGACTATTTCTTGGTCTGTGTAGAATACAGGTGGGGTTTGAGATCATGCTCCAAATGATCAATGGGGTTTTTGTGCTTGGAATAAAAATGTTTGTGCTTTAAATGATATATCGGTACTAATCAGCAATTGGGGCACTATTAACCCCTATAGTATTATATACACCCCTTTTACCGGATTTGTGCTATTGGTTTGTCAGGGTGCTGTATAATCATGCTCCACATTACTTTACCTGATACGTAACTATTTTATGTGTTTCAATAAAATGTGTTGAGCCACTCCTTTTCTTAGCATTTATTTATATTCTGTTTCATGGAGTGGCTAAGGGGCTTTGATTATTCATTGGAATTAAATCTAGCCCTTTAATTTATTTATCAACGTGTCCACTAGATTTCTTGTTGTCAATGCTGTTGAACTGCAGTGTACATAAGAAGTGATCAAACAATTGCAAATCCAAGTCCCTCAATGAGACAAATATATATTAAATTCTGAGAGTCCTCAGTGGTCGATACCTTTTAATGGCTAAATGAAAAGATGGTAATAACAATCGAGCTTTCAAGACACTATGGCCTCTTCATCAGGCTTAATAAGGACAACTTTTGAACACACACACTGTATATACACGTTTAGGGTTGGATGATGCAGTACATAAACTAAGTTTGGAGAAGCGTAACACAGGACTTGGCAGAGTTGGGAGGGGGGAGAGCATCTGGTGTAGTGAAAATCAGTGTCCTGAGATAAGAAAGCAGATAGTTTTATGTCCTTTGATTAGTTGTTTCTTCAAGAGTTGGAAATTCCTCAATTATTGTAAAAAGACATAAATCCATGCGACACATTCATTCCCGCTCTGAATGTGTCAAATGTTAACATAAGATTATATTCCCAGACTCTCCTGAATCTTTGGGATTTGATATGACCTTTTAAAACTAGTATTTTCATGTCCACTATGATATGATCAGGAACACAAAAATGATTGCCCACAGGTAGATCCATTCTTCTTTCCTTTATTCTGTGGCGATGAGAGTTCATCCTAGTTCTGAGTTGTTGCCCCGTCTCTCGTTCATACAGATTCCCGCTCACACATTTTGTAGCTATAATTAAGTTACACTACATTGCTTTAAGTGCAGCTGAAGTTACCTTGTATGTTATAGTACCGATCTATGCTGGGAATATTTATGTTGTCGGTATAGATGGAGGTTTTGTACCTGTTCTGGTTGCAAGGAAAGGTTCCTGTTGGAGAGGACAGGGTGCTTCTGACAATCATGTGTTTTAGATTTGCAGGTTGCCTAAAACACAACAGTGGGGGATCCGGAAATATAGATTTTAGTCGGGCATCTTTTTGTAGGAGTGGTTGCAGTTTCTGGGCAGCTCCTCTTAGCACCTTCAGACTTGGACTGTGGGTGACTACAAGGGGAACCCAGTTGTTCTCTTCTCTAGTTTTGTAATGTAGGAGATGATTCCTTGATATTCTGGAGGCTCTGGTAATCTGGTTTTCAATTGCTCTTGGATGGTGACCCTGATTCAAAAAGTTCTTTCTGAGGCCCCAAAGATGATTGTCTATCTGTAGGGTTTGGACATACTCGATTGCCTGACTGTACACAAGAGTTTGTGTGTTTTGGATGAAAACTATCCCATTGAAGATATGTTGGACGGTCAATTGGCTTCCGATACAGGGATGTCTCTACTTCATTGTTCCGTAGCCTTGACGACGGTGTCTAGAAAGCGGATTTCAGCGCAGGAGTAGTTGAGTGTTAAGTTGATGGTGGGATGAAACCGATTAAAGTGTTAATCAAACGTCTTCAGCTGTTGCTCACACTCTGTCCAGATGATTAAAATATCATGAATATAGTGGTAATAGGCCAGAGACCTGATAGGACAATAGGATAAAAAGTCACCTTCAAGCTTGGCCATGAAAACATTTGCATATTATGGTGCCATTTTGCTTCCCATTGCTGTGCCAGTCTCCTGTAAATATATGTTGTCGTTAAATCTAAAATAGTTGTGCATGAGGATGAATTTTGTAAGCTTCACCACAGAATCAGCATCAATCCCTGTGTTTTCCAGGAAGGTTTTGCAGGCATTTAATCCATCCTGGTGTGGGATATTGTGGTGAGGATGGTTCCTTCTGGTAGAGGACCTATTCTGCCAGGTCCTGTGTTACGCTTCACCAAACTTAGTTTATTTACTGCATTATCCAACCCTGTACACACGCGTGTAAATATGCGTGTGTTCAAATGTTGTGTCATTATTAAGCCTGATGTAGGGGCCATAGTGTCTCGAAAGCTTGCTTGTTCTTACCATCTTTCCAGTTAGCCATTTAAAAGTATCAATCACTGAGGACTCTCAGATTCTAATATATATTTTTGTATCTACTGGCTAACATGGTGCAAACATTTTTTACTTTATCAATGAGACAAAAATATGAAAAAAAAAATAAATGTAAAAACATGGTATGGCAACCTATCGGCAGTACATGATCAAGAATGAATGAGTGCCCTATATCAGCACATCATCCCCACATACACATAAAATTTCAATAGGATGCAATCCAATTCTTTGTTGACTGTGCTCCCCATGTTAATAAGAGAGTTACACTGGTAAGACGCTGGGATTGGCACCGCATGTTTGTTTTTTTTATATATACCCTACAAGGAATCACCTTGCTTCATAGTGAGCATAAAATGTTACTGCGAGAGATTGACAGTGACATTTAAGGAGTTAACAGCACAAGTTTGAGTTCACTTCATACATGGTGACTGGACAGTCAATGCACTACAATGTCCAATGTCACAATGTGTTAATGCCAATAAAGATGCATGTTAATCTGTGAATCCATTCACTAAAGGGCCTGTCACACGTGTCAATGTCGCCCGCGATATCGCTCATGCGTCACAAATTATTAATCGCCTGAGCGATGTGGAATTATCGCAGGTAAGATGTCACACGCGTCAATATGACCCAGTGATGCGGTGATGTCGCCATCTTGCGAGTGATTTTATTTAGTCGCTTGTACGTTGTCAAAATAGAATATACGTCGCTGAGTTTAGTGTCACACGCAGCGATGCGCAAGGTCTACTGAGCGATGAGCGACAGGTTTTATGTCTGGAAGTGAAACCTGCGATCGGCGATCAGCGACATATCGCTGGTTGCATCGCTTGGTCACACGCTTCAATGTCGCTCCTGCGTCACTTTTACGTCGCTTGTGCGACTGAAAATCCGTGACGTACGAGCGACATTGACAGCGATATCGACGCGTGTGACATCCCCTTAAAGATTTCAAGTAAGAAGTGAAAGTCTCTTAAGCGGAACATACACAAGAGAATAGTGGACAGATCTCACAAATTAGATTTAAATGTGAGAGTACCACTGGCAACACAGAAATCAGACATGCTACATTTTAATAAATCCCATCTTTAGTTCAAGAATTGGATAGTAAGGTAAGGCTAGTTTCGCACTTGCGTTGCATAATGATGAGGATGAAAATGGGTTGCCGCATGTGAAAATGCATGCAAAAACAGAGGGTTTTTTTTTGGCTGATCAGGTAAAAATATGCTGCGGTTGTATCTGTTTTGCATCTGTTTTTGTCCTAATCTGTCTTTGCGTTTTTCCCATAGACATTGCTTTTGCCATAGGGGAGAAGAGAGAGTGATAGAGAGCGAGAGAGAGGGGTGGACTCATATGACCAGATCCGCATGCATCAGGATTGTTGTCATGCAGCAAACATCCAACGTTCTGAGTTCTGAGGAGATGAAAACGACACAGTAGTGAGGATCGTCTGAAATCCTAATGCCACCTGATAACATGGGGCCGCAGGGACAAGTATAGGGAAGCATGCCTGATAAGGAGACTTTAGGATTTGGACTGATATGGACGCAAGACAAGAAAATGAAGGAGTGAAACCACCCTAACTGTAGAACATTAATTCCATAAATCAGAACTGCATAGTTATGGGAAAGTCATCCACCAGCAGTTATAGACACCTAAATGTATATGGTTATATGCACAATCATCTAACATTGCATCAAGTAGAAAAAAAAATAAATACTGGATTTACCTCCTGTTGCACTGCTTATTGCTGATCCTACAGATGCCACCTTGGAAACAGCCGTCGGGTTATATGTCCATGATGTTCCACAAACTTCCACTTTCAAGTCACTGTCTGAATAGATCTGCTGGACTCTTCCAACTTTACCCAAAGTCTAGAATATGCAAAAGCATAAAATGCAATAAATATAAAATATGGAAGAAAAGCAAAACAATCATGTTTTGTTAACTTAGGAGGCGTTTTGGAGGTGACAGGATCCCTTTAAACCGCCTATTCAAAACACCACTCCAGCATTTGTGGGGGGGGTTTACCGCTGGAGTGATGTTTTAAACCTAAGTCCTCTGCCCTCAGACTTAATGCCCAGTTACACACACAGATAATTGTGCAGAGATTGTTCGCAGATCTCTGGTTGCAGTGAAATCATGGACACATTGTTACATTTGTACACAGCCACAAAATGGAACAATGTGTCCAAGATTTCACTGCAACCAGAGATCTGCGAACAATCTCTGCCAATTATCTGTGTGTGTAACGTGGCCTTTACACTTACCCTCCAGCATTTTCCTCTTTTCTTCCGAGACACCATCTTGTGACCATAACTTCTCACTGGCAGGAAGTCAGAATTTCTGTCACAAGATTTTAACTCAGGGCCAGAACCAGGATCTCATAGAGATGAATTGATTTGTGACCTCTGACGCATTTAAAGAAACACTGGAGCCGCCAGCAGGTCACAAACGTCCTGAGACTGACCAGAGCGATAGTGATAACAGAGGAAGACGGCAGGGGACTTCAATTTAGACCACAACTCCAATGCTTTAGCGTTATAGTGCAACTATCCTATCAATTTAACACCATCTCCATTTTCACATTATTTCACCCCACTTGCCAATATTTTGGGGGAGGAAGTACAGAGGCCTGTGATGATAATATTTAACACAAGCAAACTCCAGTTTCACGGTTCTATAGGCACAGCTCTGTATGTCATCATTAAATATATATGTTTGTATATACACACTCTTTTTCAGACTATAAGACACAATTTTATCCCCACAAACTTGGGGTAAAGTGGAGTATGTGTGTACCTGGTTTGCTGGTGGGGGCAAACATGCATCAGGAGGAGGGGGGGACACACATGCATCAGGAGGAGGGGGGAGGACACACATGCACCAGGAGGAGGGGGGAGGACACACATGCACCAGGAGGAGGGGGGAGGACACACATGCACAGGAGGAGGGGAGGACACACATGCACCAGGAGGAGGGGGGAGGACACACATGCACCAGGAGGGGGGGGGATGGGGGAGGACACACATGCACCAGGAGGAGGGGGGGGACACACATGCACAGGAGAGGGGGGACACACATGCACCAGGAGGGGGGATCATATATACCAGGATGGAGGATGCTGACGTATGTAAAGTGCTGTGAAATTAATGGCGCCATATAACTGAATAAATATTACTATTATATTATATACACCAGGATGGGGGACATACAGTAAATACCTGGGGTCAGTTTGGGGGACATTAGTACAGATTTGGGGGACATTACTCCCATAACAGTGTCATCACCAGATCACCCACGTAACAGTGCACCATTACAACATTTTTGCTTCCAACTCTTTAGTTTGCAAAAGAACAACCACTTGAAGAGAACTTTAGTGAATTGCTGATTACATCATGATAAGGGTATAGAGACCAGCAATAGACCAGATAGTTGGAAGGCGACAAAATATCTAGGTGAGCTGACAAAAAAAAAAAAAAAAAAAAAAAAAATTAAGCGTAGAAACACCCTTTAAAATGCATGCTTCGTTATCATAAACTTTTTTTCTTTGTAGTGTGTATACACTGTTTTGCTCATACTCAAACACACATTTCTTAAGCAAAGTTCCAATAGTTTGCATAACGCAATAAACTTTTACAAAATAAAGGTACACATATAAATGTATGCTAGCCTATGCTCACACTTTTAATTGGGATTAATATTCAGAACATATAGGAAATCTCCCATTACATGCACTAGATCATTTTAGCACATTTGAGAGGAGCTTTCCTGAAGCATAAAAAAAAATTAACAAAATGTATATCTTTTTTCTTATTTCTGATAGCAAAAAAAAAAGAAAAAAAAGAAAAAAAAGGAGCCATGCTAAATAAGAAAAAGCACCTTGTAAAGCGGTCATTGACCATTTGCTTTTCAGCATAAAATATACACTTAGAGCATTATTCGTAAAAAATGCTATAAACAGACGACTTACTGGAAGCATGGCTTCTGCCCATTCTCCGTGACCTCTTTGGAGTAGCTTTATTCTTTCTAGATCATAACATATCTGCACGAGATCGCCCACTTGAAACTGTGATGTTCCTCCCTCGGCCCCTTGTGCAGCGTCTCCACTTCGGACGACATTGGCTTTGGTCAGAACAGCAGGATTAAATGTCCATCTACGGAATTAATCACAAGTTGCTGATTACAATTTTGTATCACTCTGCTTTCTATTACATCAGAAACCACAAAACTACTAATACAAGCACTTTATCCATCATTCAGATGAGCATTTGTGTACTTAATATTATGACTTTGTCTTGCATTTCTATTTATGTTTCCTATGTACAATAGTCAGTTCCCACTGTGATTGTATCAACCTAATATGCTAAAGAGCTGGAAATCACATTCATGAAAGTAGTGAAGAACACAATAGCATAAAATAAGCTGAAATGAAACCTAACTGGGCACAGTTTCACTATACAGGATCATGCATAGGCCCCAGATTCCACGTCGCAATATCACAATTCAACATCGACAAACCAAACTTGTCAATATCTACTGACAGGTGTATGAGGGGCCTCCAGCTCTCTCCTAACAGATGATGTTGGGCAGAGATGGATACAGGACGTCAGATTTCAAAATTCTTTAGGTCTCTAGATCTGTCTAATGCATGAGGGAGTCAGGGGAGAGGACTACAGAGGGTATATAAAGTATTCAGACCCTTTTTAATTTTTCACTCTGTTTCATTGCAGCCATTTGGTAAATTCAAAAAAGGTCATTTTTTTCTCATTAATGTACACTCTGCACCCCATCTTGACTGAAGGAAGAAAAACAAAAAAAAAAAAAACAACAAAATGTAGAAATTTTAGTAAATGTATTACAACAACCTGAAAGTTCATATGGTCATAAGTATTCAGACCCTTTGCTCAGGCACTCATTTTAAGTCACATGCTGTCCATTTCCTTGTGATCCTCCTTGAGCTGCTTCTACTCCTTCATTGGAGTCCAGCTGTGTTTCATTAAACTGATTGAGCTTGATTTGGAAAGGCACACACCTGGCTATATAAGACCTAATGGTGGGTTTACACGTTGCGATATCGGTGCCCAACTCCGACCAAAAGTCACGTGGTTCGTGCGTTGGACCCGATATCGTTCCTGCGTTGTACGGTGTGAACATCCGATACTATGCAGGAACGATGGCAAACAGATATCGGGGGTCAATGAGCGTGCTATTCAACCGCCCGATATCGGATGCCGGCTGGAGCCGGATCGTCCCGTGTAAACATCCAACTCCGATGCGCAGTACAACGTCCCCCATTCACTACCATGTTAAATGGTCGGTCCTGGGTCAAGGGGCGTAGACATCGTAGGGACGTTGTACCACGATATCGGGACGTGTACACCGCCGATCTGACTCTTGGAAAACCGGGCACAAAATGTGCGCTCCCGCGCCGTTGTATACGATATCGGAACGATATTGCAACGTGTAAACCCACCATAACAGCTTACAGCGCATGTCAGACCAAAAGAAAATCATGAGGTCAAAGGAACTGCTCAAGGAGCTCAGACAATTGTGGCAAGGCACAGATCTGGCCAAGGTTACAAAAGAATGTCTGCAGTACTTAAAGTTCCTAAGAGCACAGTGGCCTCAATAATCCTTAAATGGAAAATATTTGGGACCACCAGATGTCTTCCTAGGCCTGGCTGTCCAGCCTAACTGAGCAG
The DNA here is from genome assembly GCA_033576535.1 of Allobates femoralis. Lineage (NCBI taxonomy): Eukaryota > Metazoa > Chordata > Amphibia > Anura > Aromobatidae > Allobates > Allobates femoralis. Next base: position 151,631,540 of record JARQOC010000005.1, read on the forward strand.
GCATGGGAGAAAAGCCTTGGTGAGAGAGGTAAAAAAAGAACCCCAAGATCACTGTGACTGAGCTCCAGAGATGCAGTAGGGAAGAAAGTTCCACAAAGTCAACTATCACGGAAGCCCTCCACCAGTCGAGCCTTTATGGCAGAATGGCCCAAAGGAAGCCTCTCCTAAGTGCAAGATGTACGAAAGCCCACATAGGGTTTGCAAAATAACACATGAAAGATTCCCAGACTATGAGAAATAAGATTCTCTGGTCTGATGAGACAAAGATAGAACTTTTTGGTGATAATTCTAAGCAGTGTGTGTGGAGAAAACCAGGCATTGCTCACCACCTGCCCAATACAATCCCAGCAGTGAAACATGGTGGTAACAGCATCATGCTATGGGGTGTTTTTCAGCTGCAGGGACAGGACAACTGGTTGCAATTGAAAGAAAGATGAATGAGGCCAAATACAGAGATATCCTGGATGAAAATCTCTTCCACAGTGCTCTGGACCTCAGACTTGGCCAAAGGTTTACCTTCCAACAAGACAATGAGTCTAAGCACACAGCTAAAATAACAAGGGAGCGGCTTCAGAACAACTGCAGTATGTGACCATTCTTGACTGGCACAGCCAGAGCCCTGAATTAAACCCAATTGAGCATCTCTGGAGAAACCTGAAAATGGCTTTCCACCAACATTCATCATCCAACCTGACAGAACTGGAAAGGATCTGCAACGAAGAATGGCAGAGAATCCCCAAATCCCAGGTGTGAAAAATGTGTTGCATCATTCCCAAGAAGACTCATGGCTGTACTAGCTAAAAAAGGGTGCTCTACTCAATACTGAGCAAAGGGTCTGAATACTTACGACCATCTGATATTTCAGTTTTTCTCTTTCAATATATTTGCTAAATTTACTACATTTCTGCTTTTTTTTTTTAAGTCAAGATCGGGTGTACATTAACGAGAAAGAAAGTGAACTTGTTTGAATTCACGAAATGGCTGCAAGGAAGCAAAAAGTTAAAAAATCTAAAAGGGATCTGAATACTTTTCAAACCCATTGTATGTGAAGTAAATGGAGGGCTTATAGGGTGGCTTCACTACTTTCACATTAATGACCCATCCTTCAAGAAGAGCTCATATCAGATTTGTAGGTCTCACACCTGGTACCTCGCTGATCATACTGGACGCATCTTAGACGCTCCATAGCTGAACAGCAATGTGATTCACCTGTGTAACTGCTAACATCTGGCTGCTGCCGGTAAGTGCACCGAGAACAATTGATCAGTGCTGGTGCAGTGTGTAGGATCCCCACCAATCTGATTCCTGTGAGCTATCTTTAGAGCAGGCTGACAGCAGGTTTTGCTACCTCATCTGAAAGCAGCATGATGTAGGCAGAGAGACCCCGAACCCAACGAGATCTCACTTCGATTACTGGGTGCAGCTGTTCTTACACAATAAAAGGTTTCAGTTTTAGCCATGTAGCAGAGCTGCCTCCACACACACCAGGCTCTCAGTGTACATTTCTATATACAGAAGCTGTTAATCACAGAGGGGGGCAAAGGCCCTGAGCTCACACTGCTGGCTGGGTCTGTCTAATAAAAAAAACTAGGAAACAAACTAAAGAAAAAGTAAACAAAACACTTTATGATAAGAGATACTGGCTGAAATCTCTGTATTAACCCTTGCAACATACTGTCTTCAGATTACATAACAAAAACCTGCTGACAGATTCCCTTCAAGACAGGTCAGCAATATAAAGGTAGTGGAGCCAGCTTTTTAAATCTGCTTGGTAATTCTGATGAAAACTGATTAAAGTCTATGGCTGGTTTCAACAACCCTGTAATTTACAGAATGAAGAGTAAAAGAAGGACAATAACAGAGATTATAACAGCAGAGATTATGTTCTCTGTATGTCATCACTAAATGAATATATTTACAGCTCCTTAGTATCAACTCTAGGGGGGGGGGGAGAGAGATTGTCTTATCCTACAATGGACACACATTTCTTCAACCTAATCAGCCTGATGAAGAGTCATAGCCAAAGCTGAAACGTGGCTGCATTTTCATCACTACATCCATACCTGAAATGAGACATGGTGCTGTATGATACAGAATATGAAGTGATCAATGAAACTCAGAGTGAAGACAAACCCTACACCCAAGAGTAGTGCCATAACAAGAAACTATAAAGAATGCTCGCTGTCACTATGTCACGTATCTCCAGCTCTGACAGCATCTGAGCTCCATTATACATCAATCAGACAGAACAGTAAAACCACTAACAGATCAAGTGGCTGGATATTCATTAGGTGGTTAAAAAAAAAAAAAAAAGCCCATAAAAAGGTGGACAAAATATTAAGCCGTAGGTGAAACAGTTCTTAAAGTGTAACCGTTGTTTTCATTTTTATTTCATAAATCATCAGTACACATATAAACAAGCAACTTTGTAATATATCTGATCAGAGAAATCTGCTAGTTTTTCCATCAGGTCAGATCAGGCTGGTTTCACATTACCGTTTTTTTTTAATCCAATTTTCCCGAAAACACCCACCCCCCACCCGCCAGAACTGTAAAAACTGATGCACCCACACAGGTATAATCACAGATCCATCTCATGGATCAGTGATAATACCGATGTGGGAGCAGATCGTTGCTTCCACCTGCGTACCTTTTCCCACTGGATCCAGGGACAAATGACATGCCCCCTAGTGGGTGTGTCACTTGGAACTGCGTTCTGGGCAAGCGCAGACCAAAAAATGGATCCAGCATCCAATGGGATCTGGAGTCCAACGGACACGGGTTACATAGGGACACATTTTATTTCAACCCGTAGTCGCCGGATCTGGGTGTTCCCATTTTTTGTCACAAACACCAAAATCGCAACAAAATGCGTTTTTGGTGTCGGTGCAAAAAACGGTGAAACCCAGATCAGGGGCAAATGGGAAAAACTAGATGCACCCATAAGTGCCTGCGGCCCCACTGAATGTCAATGGGGCCGAAAATGGATGCGGGTGCACGCAGTTTTAGCCGGATTCACACTGATGCCAAAAAAAGCCAGTGTGAGACCAGCCTTAGTCCATCAAAGTTCTCAATTCTGAGGTCAAATCTGTATTCAGGGAAAAATTCCGCCTTCCTAAGATAGGAGATAGCAGATGTTACCGATGAGATTATATTGAAATTGGAGGGGGGAGGAGTTAAGAGGCAGAAGGAGGAGCTAGACTGCAGAAGGGAGGAGCTAGAGGCAGAGCTCCACCCCTCTTCTATCTACCTAAAATCTCATCTGTAACATCTGCCATCTCCTATCTCAGTAATGAGAAAGTCTTCCCTGAATTACAGATTTGACCTCAGAATTGTGAATATTGTAAATAACCGATCACTTCTGGCAGAGAAAAACTCATTTCTCTGATAAGATATTACATATGTGCTTATTTTTATGTGTACTATTGATATATGAATAAAAATTAAAAGAATGCTTATGCTTTAAAGGGAACCCGTCACCCCTTTGGACATTTTAAACTGTGCCCACCAGCTTACACATTATGTAAATGGGGTTCTAAAAACCCCTCTGTGCCCATACGTGCCCCACATACCTCAGAAAATAACTTATTGTGTCCAGCGGTGGCCTCCTATTGAGACCGTGAGGTTGCTATTTAGTCCTGATGGATGAGATGATGTGCTCTCGACCCCTCCTGGGTGCAAAACCCGCCACGCACTTTTTAAAATTCCCGCCTCTCCTCTGGCCGGCGCTTGAGTGACAGCCGCAATCGCGCCGGCGCAGTGGAGCAGGTGTCTGCGCTCCATCTAACAGTACCAATGTCTCGCAAGACAGGCATGCCTGCTCCTGCACAGCGGAGCGGTGCGTCCGTGCATAGTGCCGCATCTCAAGAGATTTGCTAAGTCTCACAAGACATTGGCACTGTTCAATGGAGCACGGATACCTGCTCCACTGCCGCCACGATTGCGGCTGTCACTCAAGCGCCAGCCAGAGGAGGGGCTGGAATTTTAAAAAGTCCAGGGTGGATTTTGCAGCTCGGAGGAGCAGCAAGCACATCATTCATCAGGACTAAATAGCAGCCTACTGGTTTCAATAGGAGGCCAGCGCTGGAAACAATAAAATTTATTTTCTGAGGTATGTGTGGCACGTATGGGCACAGAGGGGTTACTAGAAGCCCATTTACATAATGTGTAAGGTGGTGGGCACAGTTTAAAATGCCCCCAGAGGGTGACAGGTTCCCTTTAAACATGATGTGCTGACAGCAAGAAAAAACTACAATTGTGGAGATATAAATAACAAAAGGCTAAATTATGATGTTTTAATGACCGAGTCAGAGTGTCTCGTAAATGGCATGTCTGGCCTCCTATCACCAATACATCCTAAAATTGGTTCAGGAGCCATTGAACAAGGGTTATGGCTGATAAAGGCTCAATGATGTTCATGGGGGTAAAAAGCCTCAAGCATGGTCCAATATCACATACAAGGTGACAGTAGTTTAAGGTCTCAGTAAGGGCCACGTCACACACACAGATAATTGTGCAGATATTGTTCGCAGATCTCTGGTTGCAGTGAAATCATGGACTCATTGTTCCATTTGTACACAGCCACAGAATGGGACAATCTGTCCGTGATTTCACTGCAACCAAAGATCTGCGAACAATATCTGCACAGATATCTGTGTGTGTGACGTGGCCCTAAGTTTCATTACATTGTGTGTTCCAAGTATGTGCAGCTGCAGATGCGTCACATTGCATTGCTGACTGCTATTCAACATAGGAAGGATCATAAAAAGTAAACCAAGGAGCAACAGAGGACTGTGGTCTGGTGTAATTCACATTGTCTATAACATTATGTGCATCACTTACCTTGGTGATTTAGCTAAATATCATGCATTAACCAAACCGTTCAGAAGGTAACTTATATTCCCCCCCAAAGGGCCCTACTTGGGATCCCAGTGTGTAGAGTGAGATTGCACAAAGTTCCTCGGCTCCTGTCGCAGTCAGAGCAAATTCTTTTTCACTACCTGAAGCCACCACATTCCTTAGAACCATGTTACTGAACGATATTATTACAGTGGTTATTATTCAGCAGTATGTCAGTATGTGGCATTAGTTGGTTAGTGCAAAGAGAGAATGTGGAGGATTGCGGCATCCTAAATTCATGCTGGGTTGCTACCACCAGGAAACTGTAGAACATCAGGCCCTTTAAGGGAACATCAGGGACCCTTCTAAGGGGTTCTGTTAATAAATGTTACTTAGAAAAATTATGACCATCAAAGCATTTTTATTATTCAGTATCATGTCAATGCTTTCAGCATTTGTTTCTTCTGATTCAAATAGAGAAAAAAATGCAAATATAAACGCTTTAAAACCATGTTAAAAAAAAAAGTTTATTTTACGCCGCCTTTTTCCTTATGGTTTTCGATACAGAAAAATCAGCCTCAAATACTTAATGTGTGTACATAGACATAGAGCAGTTTTGCACTGCAATACCAGTGAGGTATTAACATTAAAGTAAGGAAGCTTTTGTATTTAACCCCTTCCCGACCTACGACGTTATAGAGATGTCATGAAAGTCGGTGCGTTCCCGACCCATTACGCCTCTATAACATCCTGGGCTGTTTGCGCTCCTGCAGCTCCGGTGACTGTGCCAGTGACAAGTCACCGGAGCAGTAAAAGCGCAAGCACCTAAACTTTAGCCCTGGGGGTGGCTTAGCCCTACCGTGGCTAAACTTGCTCTGATTGGCAGTTGAAATTCAGACTGCCAATCAGAGCGAGTAACCCCCTCCAGATCTGATTGGAGCTCTCCAATGGCAGGTCGTGGTGGGCGTGGATGCGAGTGTGGATGTGTGCTTGGACTGATGTGTGCATGGATAGATGTGTGCATGTGTGCATGCGTGGATGGGTGCATGTGTGGATGATGAGTGCATGGGTGGATGGATGGATGGGTGCAACAAGGGATCAAGTGTCCTCTTGTTGTAGCCTCTGGGATCATAGTCATGGTGCACTGTGTGACAGATCATTGCCGTACAGTGCACCATAACTCTGACCCCAGAGACTGTAGGAAGAGGACACTTGATCCCTTGCTGCAGTTTCTGGATTGAGCAGAGGTGATCGAGCGTCGTGGGAACCTTCGTTGTGGACTACGTCGGAGGCGATCGAGCGTCGTGGGACTTTAGTTGTGGACTATGTTGGATCCTCATAATAAAGATGGAGTCCGAATTTTGTGTGTGTGTTTTTTTTTTAAAAAAAAAAGATTTTTCTTCGTGTGGTGTATTTTATTTGACTATTTACTAGAGATTCCTAATGGCCCGACATTATGAATCTCGGGCTTAGTGCCAGCTGCCAATAAAAAGCTGGCATTAACCCCTTTATTACTCAGTTTGCCGCTGGCACCAGGGCAACTGGAAGAGCCTGGGTACAGTGCCAGAAAATGGCGCTTCAATGAATACGCCATTTTCTGGGGCAGCTGCGGGCTGCAATTCGCAGCATGGGGGGCCCAGAATGCTTGGGCCTCTCTATGCTGAGGATTCCAGCCCCCAGCTGCCTAGTTGTACCTGGCTGGGCCAAAAATATGGCGGAACCCCACACCGTTTTTTTTTTTTCAGGAATTAGTTCTAGAAGTAAAAAAAAAAAAAAGGCTTCGCTGTATTTTTGGTTGCCAGCCAGGTACAACGAGGCAGCTGGGGGTTGGTGGCAGTCCGTAGCTGCTAAGTTGTACCTGGCTGGACCAAAAATATGGCTGAGCCCCAATGTCTTTTTTTTTCTTTCTAAAATCAGTTCTAGAAATCTTAAAAAAAAAAAAAAAAAAAAAAAAAAAAAAGGCCTTCACTGTATTTCTTGGTTGCCAGCCAGGTACAACTTGGGGGCAGCTGGGAGGTTGGAACTCAGCTTGGAGAGACCCAAAGGTGGGCCCCCACGCTGCAAATTGCAACCCACAGCCACCCCAGAAAATAGCGCATTCATTAGAGGCGCCATTTTCTGGTGCTGTACCCCAACTCTACCAGTTGCCCTTGTGCTGGTGGCACACAGGTTCTCCATACACGACATGGTGTCCGCTAACAATTTCAAAGGAAAATTAGCTCCAATTGTTAGCGGAAACCATATCGCGTATGGAGAGCCCCTCCCTGTGTGCCTGAACATTGGAGCTCCCCCACAAGTGACCCCATTTTGGAAACTAGAACCCCCAAGGAACTCATCTAGATGCACACTGAGCACTTTGAACCCCCAGGTGCTTCACAAATTGATTCGTAATAAGGAAAAAGTACTTTTTTCCACAAACAATTTATTTTTTAATTTTTACGGATTAATTTGTGAAGCACCTGGGGGTTTAAAGTGCTCCCTATGCATCTAGATGAGTTCCTTGGGGGTTCTAGTTTCCAAAATGGGGTCACTTATGGGGGAACTCCAATGTTCAGGCACACAGGGGCTCTCCAAACGTGACAAGGTGTCCGCTAACAATTTGAGCTAATTTTCCATTCAAATTGTTAGTGGACACCAGCGTTTGGAGAGCCCCTGTGTGCCTAAACATTGGAGCTCCCCCACAAGTGACCCCATTTTGGAAACTAGACTTCCCCCCCCCCAAGGGAACTTCTCTAGATGGATGGTGAGCCTTTTGAACCCCTAGGTGCTTCACAAATTAATCTGTAAAAATGAAAAAAGAAATTTTTTTGTGGAAAAAAAAAACTTTTTCATTATTATGGATCAATTTGTGAAACATCTGGGGGTTCAAAGTGCTCACCACCCATCTAGATAAGTTCCCTGGGGGCGTGTAGTTTCCAAAATGGGGTCACTTGTGGGGGAGCGCCAATGTTTAGGCACGCAGGGGCTCTCAAATGTGACATGGTGTCTGCTAACAATCTGAGCTAATTTTCCATTGAAATTGTTAGCGGACACCATGTCGCGTTTGGAGAGCCCCTGTGTGCCTACATATTGGAGCTCCCCCACAAGTGACCCCATTTTGGAAACTAGACGCCCCCAGGGAACTTATCTAGATGGGTGGTGAGCACTTTGAACCCTCAGATGTTTCACAAATTGATCCATAATAACGAAAAAGTACTTTTTTTTTTTCCTCACAAAAATTCTCTTTTATCCTAACATTTTTCATTTTCACATGGGCAAAAAGATCAAATTCATCCTGAAATTTGTTGGGCAATTTCTCCTGAGTACACCGATACCTCATATGTGATCATAATCCACTGTTTGGGCGCATGGCAGGGCTCAGAAGTGAAGGAGCGCCATTTCACTTTTTGAATAGAAATTTAGCTCCAAAAGCCAAATTGCGCTCTTTCCCTTCTGAGCCCTGCCGTGCGCCCAAACAGCGGTTTATGACCACATGTGAGGTATCTGTGTACTCAGGAGAAATTGCCCAACAAATGTTAGGATCCATTTTATCCTGTTACCCATGTGAAAATTAAAAAATTGAGGCTAAAGAACATTTTTGTTAGAAAAATTAAAATGTCCATTTTTTCCTTCCACGTTGCTTTAGTTCCTGTGAAGCACCTGAAGGGTTAATAATCTTCTTGAATGTAGTTTTGAGTAGCTTGAGAAGTGCAATTTTTGGAATGGTGTCACTTTTGGGTGCTTTCTATCATGTATGCCCCTCAAAGGGACTTCAAATGTGATGTGGTCACTATAAAAATGGTTTTGTAAATTTTGCTGGAAAAATGAGAAATTGCTGGTGAACTTTGAACCCTTATAACTTCCCACCCCCTAAAAAATTTTTTTTCCAAAATTGTGCTGATGTAAAGTAGACATGTGGGAAATGTTATTTATTAACTATTTAGTGTCACATAACTCTCTGGTTTAGCAAAGTAAAAATAAAAAATTTGAAAATTGCGAAATTTTCAAAATTTTGCCAATTTTTTTTATTTTTTCACAAATAAACGAAAAAATGATTGACCTGAATTTACCACTAACATGAAGCCCAATATGTCACAAAAAAAACAATCTCAGAATTGCTAGGATCCGTTAAAGCGTTCCAGAGATATTACCTCATTAAAGGGACACTGGTCAGAATTGGCAAAAATGCCATGGTCTTTAGGGTCAAAATAGGCTGGGTCATGAAGGGGTTAACATACCTGTTTCCACTGGGATATTGCACCACAATGTCATGATCCTCATCAATGCCGCACACAGTCCCCGTGGTAGTTAATGTTTCAAACATGCCATCCGTCCATCCACCGTGGCCATGCTGCAATGACTGGACGATTTCCAATTCTAAATCAATATTTACAAGGTCTCCAATAAGGAGGCCTCCAGGGTTACGATTACCGTTTTGCTCACCTAAATAACACAAATATAATGATACACTCCTTAGAAAGACAGGCTTAATTTACTCAAGGGCAATACTTATGATAATTCATTGATGAAATTGAAAAAGCTGAAGATTCAAGTTCTGCTATTGCAAGTAAATGAAATATAACTGGACTAGTGTAGCAAGTGATTAATGACAATCCTTTCACAACTATATAGCTTATTATGAAATCTAGAAATATGTCAATATAATTATATTTAGCATGGAATGGAATCCAGGTGGAGGTGCTTGGGTAGAGTTACAATCCTTAGTATATAGGAATAAAATCAGCACTCAGGAAAGATCTTATGAATATGGCGAATATTTAATAGTAACAATCTGAAATCCGACAGTATAGATTTTATAAGGTTTTGGTCTACAATTACCTTTAACAGATAGGTTCCTGTGGTGGGCAGATGTGAGTAAATACACTCAGTCTAGCAAAGAAACTGTTCCTGTGGACTGTGCCGTCTAGGACAACTGCAGAGATTCGGGAGCATATGGTGTTGTGACTTATCACAAATGGAGATTAATAGCTGTATTGGACAGTGTGTTTCGGTCCGCGCTGCCTTGCAAGGGACAGGCTTAACTAAGTGAGGGAATCTCTGTGTGTGAGGATCTAGGTTGGAGTAAGCCTGAATGTGCAGTGTTGTCTGGATATACATACTGCAAAGGTCTGTGACAAGACTCAAACAACTCTGGGAACGGCACCTGTTGGTCACCTGTGGACTGTAAGTAACCACATCGCTAGTGGTGACCAGGCAGCCGCTTAGTTAAGCCCGCCCTGTGAAAGGAAGCGTGGACCGAAACACACTGTTCAATACAGCTATTGATCGTCTCCATGGTGCACGTGCAAGTGTAGTCCTGCAGCAGCTTAAATACGCATATATACCGGTTGTGGCTCCCACAACCGGATCAGGTGAGCATTGTCCACCCCAGCCAGCACTTATTTCTTGAAGATAAGAACCTATTGCACTTGTTTGTCTCCTATAAAGGTTAACGTTTATCACAAATGGAGGCGCAGGAACAGTTTCTATAGCCCCCGTCACACTGAGATCGCTAGCGAGATCGACTGCTGAGTCACAAGTTTGGTGACGCAACAGCGAATCTCGCTATGTTTGACACTTAGAAGTGACCAGGCCCCCTGCTGTGAGATCGCTCTTCGTGTCAGAGTCACCTGGACCATTTTTTTATTGTGGGGTCCCGCTGGGCAGCATGCATCGGTGTGTGTTTCAACAACCAACAACCTCAATACTACAGGTCTGAAAAATGTGTCCCAACGACCTCTGTATCATTCCAGATCGTTGCTGCATCACTGGTGAGATCTGACTGTTTGACATCTCACCAGCAACCACATAGCGACGCACCAGCGATCCCTACCAGGTGGTATCGTTGTTGGATCACTGGTGCGTTGCCAAGTGTGACGGTACCCTATGCTATGAGGTTAGAGGTTGATGCCAGTCATTCATATTATTTAGTTACAATTGTATTTTTTATGACTGAGCTCCCTCCTTATCCCCCTACCCCTGCCCTGTGACCAGCTGAGGTCTCCATTTTGTCTAACACATACTTTTCTTGTTTTTAATCAGAATAGAGGCATATAAACCCATACATTTCACATCACCATTAGTCATAGCGTTAGGACCCGGAAAAGCGGAAGCACCTTGGCGCTGGTTTCGGGCACTCCGCAGTAGCTACTGCTGAAGCTAAGTCTTCCATTTTGCATTGTATCTAGAGCAGTGATTGCTATACCCTATTCACATTTGTCTGTATTAGCTGTGCAGTTCAGCCACTGCTGGCACTCATTTAAGTGCACAGTGTTTAGTGTCGCGGCAGATAACTCCCTTATATTAAATGTACTTTTTCTGTTGCATCTAAACTTAGAGGTTGATGCCAGTCATTCATATTATTTAGGTACCCTATGCTAGACTGAGTGTATTTACTTACATCTGCTCTAACACAAAGCATCCTATCTGATGAAGGTCAATTACAGATAAAAACATTATATGTAATTTATGCTATGGATTTCAGATTGCCAATATTAAATATTCACCGTATCAAAAGAACTTTCTTGAGTGCAGTTTATTACTATCTTGAAATATAAGATATAAGGTCAGAAGTAAGTCACTGGCAATCCTTATTGGGCTGTGCATGTGAACAGCGTCTAACTATAGAAACAGTCTGTAATGGAGCTGGCAATTACATCTAGCAGTCTACAGACCAGGAGAGAGGCAGGTGGTGGAGGCGGCCGCCCTGCAGGGTAGCACATTTATCCGGTGGAGGAAGAAGAACGGAACATTTATTAATATTTCCAAAGACATACAAATAAGGAGTGTAAATTGTGAGTCCAAATGGGGACAGTGATGGACATGACTGTAATGTGCTGTGTAATTAATACAATAATACAATATGAGTAAATACATTACTGTTAGAGATATTTATTTATCAGCAGAACAGACGTGACAGCAAATGACCACAACACTCACCCAGGACAGGACAATGGTCTCTGTAAAATGAACCTCCTTTAGCATCTTGCACACACTTCAGGTCAGACTGTAAGAAACATTAACACAGTAAATAAATGCATAAAAAGATAAAAACAACACTAAAATATATAATGAAAAACAAATGCTGAGCTGGATATGTCTATAATGCAATAGATACAGAGAATAGCTATCATATACTAAACACAAAAAATAAAACGATGGCCACAAAGATTTAAAGTGAACCTGCATGTAAGCTGCGTCCACCACCAGTAAGGCCTCATACACGGCATTCTGTAATATTGTATACAAGTCCCAGACCGTTCTGTACAATGTAAAAAACAGCTTTTATTACACTCTCCCAAGGGCGGTATAGTATGATGGGTGTTATAGGTCTCAGTTTGGCTCCTATTTTTTTATTATGAATGCCGACCTCCTTCTCTGCTTTGTGTGGGTGTCTGCCGCACAGTCTCCTCCACTGCACTCCTACACACGGCACTATGCACTGTCCTGCTGAGGGCAAACCGAAGTACTATAACTGCACAGGCACGATGGAAAGGTCAAAGAACACCCACATAGTGCGCACTACGCAGGCGTTCTTTGACCTGTTCCTGCAACTGTGCGTTACAATACTTTGCTCTGGCCTTAGCAGTACAGAACGGAGTATGCGTGCACAGGAGTGCAATGGAGGAGACCGTGTGGGAGACACCCACAGAAAGCAGAGAAGGAGGTCGGCATTCATGATAAGAAAATAGGAGCCAAACTGAGACCTGTAACACCCAAACTAGACCGCCCCTGGGAGAGTATAATAAAAAGCTGTTTCTTACATTATGCAGATTGGCCTGGGAACTACATACAGTATTACTGAATGCCATATATAAGGCCTTACTGGTGATGGCTACAGCTTATATACGAAAAAAACTGCTTACAGGTTCACTTTAAATCTCAGTCATTCTGCAGCATTCTAGTCAGTATTTTGCATCAGCAACTCTAAATCAAAGCAAAGAGTGGTGTCTCAGAATGGAATAGGGAACTAATCTTTCATTTGTTTTTTTCTCTGTCGGTTTCCCCACTTAAAAAAATCTTGATATTTTATTTATGAAAGAAGGTGTTTTCTCCTCATGAAAGCAGCACATTTAGGCCTCTCCGGTGGCTGGAGTACAGGTCTCTTCACTTGCTATGGGAGGTAATACTATGCACTGTCCAGGTAATACTATGCTGTTGGAGTGTCCTTCACAGCTCAGCTCCCCGTGGCAAAACTCTAGGGGTATGGAATTACTCATGATTTTGGTGCTACCATTCCATACTGCGGAGGGTCAGGCACACAGTTTGTGGCTTGGAAGTCATGTTGCTCTGGTTCTGACTGGCAGCCAATATAAACCAACATGGAGGAGAGCACTTGTTCAGCCTTCTCTCTCCTGACTATCAAGCTCCACTCCTTTGTGGAGGCAATTACATGTAGAGAATGATGTGTGGCGCCCCTGCGGGTATGCGCCACAGAGTGGTATTGCATCTAACATCTATATGTAATATATTGTAAGTTGCTAGGTTAGGATTTAATGCTTATGGAGTCTATTTTTAGCACTCACTTAGGACCGCACCACTAGAGTAGGGGGAACTGTAATATAGTAGGTTCCACAGGTGGTGGGCGGAGCTTAGGATAGAGTAGAGTGACAGTTGAGAATTTACCTCAGTCGGTGCTGGGAAGGCAGACCGTGTGGTCACGCCTGGCGGCTCAGCTGAGTGGAGGGTACCCCATCTTTATGAGGGGGCCCAGGACAGATGGCAACGGACCAAGACTGGTAGGAGCCAGCTGGTCATGTTCAGGGTACACAGGTGACACGGACTACCGAGGCAGCCAGGAGTTCAGCCCTGACTGCGAAGCCGACGAGCTGCAGGCCCAACAGGACGGGTTGCTGACAGCCCCACAAAGGTACCTCACCCTCATGCCCAAAAGACGGTCCTACACTAGTGAGGAAAGACTGAAACCCGGTGTCAGGTGGGAAACTTGTGCGTTCCTGCTGTTCCCATTTGGACCGGTATAAGTCAAGCTAAGCCTAAGACACAGACTGCAGGACTGGCGGGTGAGCTCTTCAAAGGTGGAAAGAAGGAAAGATCTGGAAAGAGAATAGAAACCCTGAAAGACAGAGAGAGAACATCTAAAGACTCCTTAAGAGAAATCCTGACTTGGTAACAACACCCTAAACCAAACTGTACCGTGTATTGTTATGTCATCAGCCGGGTACCGAGTAAAGCAAAGTTAAAATGGAAATGGTTTCTGTTATTCTTCCTGCCGCAGCTCAAAGGACGTAACATCATCAACATCAACAGCAGAGGGGTAAGAACTGCACCACCATTAACATCACTGTCCTCCCTCACCGTCTCACCACAGCTGCCCTGAGGTAAAGCTCCACCTGTGGGGAGCTGTACCACACACTGCTGCCCCCTCCATCACCTCAGCGGCCGGCTGGCAGCGCCGGTACCACCTTACCGGACCCTACAGGTGGCGTCACGTCCCCCTGTAAATAACCCCTTTTACCCCCACCGTTTACCATCAACACCTGGTATAATTGTTCGCCAGGGCACGGCACCGGGGATACAGACCACCCGTGACATCCCACACAGAAGCCCCGGTGACCGAGTACCTCACGCACCCCAGGTCTGGTTGAAACAGATGTCCCCACAGCACGGAATGGGATAGGCGTTCTGGGAGCAGTAGTGCTTCCTCTCTTTACTGACTAGACTGACCAAACCTGTTTGAACCAGTTAGAGGAAGTGAGAGGCCTGAGATAGTGGCTCCTCCCCCCTTTGTGTGTGAGAGGTCAGAGGTAGAGGCTCCTCCCACCATTGCTATGTATGAGAGGTCTGAGGTAGACTCCTCCCACCATTGCGGTGTGAGAGGCCTAAGGTAGAGGCTCCTCCCACCATTGCTATGTGCAAGAGGTCTAAGGCAGAGGCTCCTCTCACCATTGCTATGTGTGAGAGGCTGAGGTAGAGGTCCTCCCACATTGCTACGTGTGAGAGGCCTACGGTAGAGGCTCCTCCACCATTGCTATGTGTGAGACCTGAGGTAGAGATCTCCACCATTGTACGTGTGAGAGGCCTACGGTAGAGGCTCCTCCCACCATTGCTATAGCAGCTAGTTATAAGGAGAATCATCTGTCATACACACACTGACCATTAGAAGGCAGCAAAGTACAATGCACAATGCACAATGTACATTTATCAGTCCTCACTGTACAAACTTCACATCACAACCTATTCATGACAGACTTCATAACTCACAGTGCGTGCCCAAAGTATTTCATGCACACTGGAACAAACCTACCACACGACAAGTGTTTTCCTCAGCAGAAGTAGAACAAGTACTGGGATATCACAAAATCATCAATTTCTCATTTTTCCAACATCATTTTCCAAACAATTTTTTTTTAGGGACTACATCACGTGAAGAGACTGAGGGGCGCTGTGACAGAAAAAAAGTGACACCATTCCAAAAACTGCACCCCTCAGACTGCTCAAAACCACATAAAAGGTGTTTCTTAACCTTTCAATTGCTTTATAGGAACTAAAGCAATGTGGAAGGAAAAATAAAAATGTTACTTATTCCACACAAGCTGTTACTTCAGCCCCAAATCTTGCATTTTTAAAAGGATAAGAGAAAAAGGACACGAATGTTTGTTGTGCACTGTTACTGGATATATGGTGTAAAAGAAGGGAAGGAGCGACATTTAATATTTGGAACCCAAAATTGGCAGGAATTATTAGCGACACTGTCATGTTTGGAGAGCCCCTCGTATGCCTAAATAGTAGAAACCCCTCACAAATAATCACATTTTTGGAAACCAAACCCCACCTAAGAACCTATCCAGATATATGGCGAGTACCTTGGACTCCGGGGGCTTCACACAATTTAAAAATGTGGAGTAAAAAACAAAAATCTTAATTTTTCCCACAAAAATGTTGTTTTAGACCCAAAATGTCTATTTTTACAAGGGTAAAAGTATAAAATGCACCATACAATCTGTTGCACAAGTTCTCTTGAGAGCATCAATACACATATGTGGTGGAAAAATTTGAGGCACCGTGCAAAGCTCAGAAGGGCAGGCGCACCATATGGATTTCAGAATTAGCTGGAATGGTTTGCAGGTGCCATGTCACATTGGCAAAGCCCCTGACACTTCAGAAATGCACCCTCCAACCCCATCAATGACCCCATTTTACAAATTACACCTCTCATTGAAATCGGGAACATCTTTTGAGCTACAGTGCAGAGTTCAGAAGGGAAGGAGCACCTTATTAGACTTCAGAAGTTGATGGAATAGTTTGCGGGTATCATGTTACTTTAGCAAAACCCCTGAGGTGCCAGAACAGCCAAAATTCTCCCAAAAGCTAATTTTACAAACTCAATGAATTAATCTAGGGGTACAGTAAGCATATTGACACAACAGGTGTGTCATAAAATTCTATACCATTCGGTGGTGAAGAAAAAATAATTACCGTACATTTTTACCACTAAAATATAACCCCAAATTTCCAATTTTCACAAGTCAATTTTCCGGCAGTGTGACAATTCCCCACGTCACTGTACAGTACTGTTTGACCACACGGCAGGACACCGGAGGGAAGGAGCATCATATGATTTTTGGAGCACAGGTTTTCCTAATATCGTTAGCGGATTCCATTTGCAGAGCCCCCTCCCCCCAAGTGCCAGAACTGCAGAAAAGCCCTTAAAAGACCACATTTTGGAAATTACACCCCTGTAGGAATTCATCTATGGGTGTAGTGACCATGTTGTCTCTGGAAAACACCCATGGAGTCAAACACAGTAAATGTTGCAGAATTAAAAATTGCAAATAAGCCTTTTAAGGGCCCAGTACGTTGTGCCCAATTTGTGGATCTGGTTACAAACACCCGTAAATTGAGCAAGCTTCCTTATTACAACGGTGCTAAAACTGTGGTTTAAACACATTGTGGTACTAAGAAGGGAGGGGGACATTCGCATTTGGGGGCGCAGGCTTGCCAAAGCCCTTGTGGTACCAGAAACGTGGAAGCCCTCTATATTTCCGTTAATATTTTTATTTATTTTTTTTTAAAGATTTACACATAACCGTCAATATAAGCACCCAACGTAGAGCGCAGAATAAATGTGAGCCATGACTTACTACAATTTTTAGGAGGCAGAATGAACGAATCAACAGCAGTTGAAGAATTGGCTTAGTTACTAATTTTAAACCGTTCACCTTGCCGTATAAGTGATTTGGCGGCTTTATCACAACGATGCTAGATTTATATAGGTTGTTTGTTTTTTTGTTTGTCAACTATCACACTAAAAATGCTCTTTTACTAAATAATAAAGTTTTTTTGCATCACTGAATTTTGAAAGCTACATTTTTTTTATCCTGCCGATAGTGTCATGTGAAGGCTTGTTTTTGCAGGATGAGTTGGAGTTTTGATTGGTACCATTTTGGGCCATTCATTCTTGATGACTTTCTATTCTGCTTTTTAAGAGGTAGAATAAAAAAAACATTCTGGGTTTTTTTTTTTTTTTTTTTTTTTTAACACCACTCACAGAGTTATAAAATTGAGAAGATAGCTTTATTTTTCGGTTCAGTATAATTACAATAAAACAACATTTATAAATATATATTTTTCGATGGTTTGCCACTTTTACACCATAAAAATAATTTTTATAGAAAAGGAAATTGTTTTTGCATTGCTGTATTCTAATAGCTTTTTTGTTTTTCCTTTCCCAGCCTCATAAATGCTGCAATTGCTACTGATTGCAGCATTAAGGTGCCTTCACACTGCAGATGCATCTGCAGGTTTTGCAGTGCATCTGCAGTATCAGCATTAGACCGCGGTCCCTATGTTTATAAAGGGGACCGGTCTGAATGCTTCATTGATTCTATATGTGAGCGTAACAGTTCTGCTGAAGATCACACACTCGCCGCACCTTGGAGCAACATCTCGTCATAAATTGATTGTCCAGCAGGCATCGCTGCTTACGCTCAATATAGGAATCAATGAGAGCATTCAACACGGCGTGGTCTGCATGCTGATACTTGCAGATGCATCTGCAAACGCTGCAGATGCATCTGCAAGTTGAAGCAGCCTTGGGTTAAACTGCCCAGGGCTGCCCAGGCGGTCAGATTTTGTGAAGGGTTAAGGATAATTCATCTAGAAATAAATTAAATTAAAATTTATGCCCAACTTGTATAGGAGCTTAAAGGGGTCCTATAGAGTGAGTCCATAGAAAACCTATGGCTCAGTGAGTCACTGTGTAGTTTCATAACTCAGTATCCAGAACCTCAGTGACCGGAGGGCCTCAGTATGAAGCCACTGTATGCATGCTCCTACCTAAATACCCTACCCTCATAATATAATATTAGTGTATATATAAAGATACATATAATACAGTAAGTGATATGTGGAGCCCACTGGGACGGGGTACTCGGTGCCGGACCGGGGTACTGCTGGGGGATGTCACGGCGGTCCTGGTCCGGACCATATCCCGGGTTCGCACAAGTAAATGGGGTGTATTTACAAGGGATTAGGTTTGTCGTGACGCCACCCACGGGTTGTGGTCAGTTAGGGGACCACCGCTGCTGCAGAACCTCATGCCTCATGTTTTGGCAGCTTTAGATGGAACGGCTCTCCGCAGGTAGAGCCTAGTTCCCTGTGGCAGTTGCAGTTAAAGTCTGTGATGGTGGTTACAGATGTTGCAGGAAAGTAGGGGTTGTAGTAGAGATGATGAGATTGGAGGCAATGGCAGTTTATGAGGGAAAAGTGGGGCTTCAGCACAAGGATCACACATGCTCACATTTGTTGTCGTTTTCCAAGTCTTTACTTTGCGGATGGTATAACAAAGTATTGTCCACGGAGTCTGTACAGGGGCTGGGTTGCTCCCACCCTGACCGGGTCCTTGGCTTCCTACTTCTGCGCTTTGTGTGTGGCCCTGCTGCCGCTTTCAGCTGAACTGCTGGCCCTGTCTCCCCTCACGGGTACCAATCTGCTAGGCAACTTGAGTCCTCTGTGTCACTGACCCCTCCGTGTTGCTTTGCTATGGTACAGTGAAGATGGTGGACCTTCACTATCCCGGTATTCACTGTCCTGTGTCTCAGGCACAGCCTCGGATCTGGATCCGTCCTAAGCGCCTCTCCGGGCGAGTTTAGGGTA
This sequence comes from Allobates femoralis, assembly GCA_033576535.1. Taxonomy (NCBI): domain Eukaryota; kingdom Metazoa; phylum Chordata; class Amphibia; order Anura; family Aromobatidae; genus Allobates; species Allobates femoralis. Next base: position 151,650,473 of record JARQOC010000005.1, read on the forward strand.
ACTCCTTGTCCTGGGTATGTTCCTCTGACTCCTTTCCTCAGACCTCTCAGGACCTCCACTCCAACTTGACTCCCTCTTCTTCCTTCTCACTAACTCAAACTAAAAACTACTAAGGCTGCATTCACACATTGCGTATTTTGCAGCGCTTTTTTACGCGCGCTTTTCAAAATACGCAATGTGCCTTTGGTCTTCCAGCAAAGTGAATGTGAAATTCACTTTGCAGTGCAGACATTGCGCAAAAATACCATTGCGTTCTCCCTCTGATGTCACAGAGGGGAGGAAGAATCCTGCTTCCTCCTCCCCTCTGTGATACCTGTGACCGCCCATTAGATTTCACAGTGTATTAATATACACTGCGAAATCTAAATTAAACAAAAGCAAGTGTATGAAAAATAAAAAAGAATTAATACTTCACCTCTCCAACGCCTTTTCCCGCTGTCCGGTCTCCGGTTCCAAGTGAGAGGTCCTCTGCCAGAACCTGTGGTGACGTCAGAGGGGCGTTCCTGGGCACTCGCGGTCATGTGAACGTAACACATGACTGCGATCAGCCAATCAGCGTCGGGAACGCCCCTCTGACGTTATACAGATCCTGGCAGAAGACATCTCACTTGGAACCGGAGACCGGACAGCGGGGAAAAGGCGTCGGAGAGGTGAAGTATTCTGTTTGTTTTTTTTTCCCATACACTTGCTTTTCTTTAATTTAGATTTCACAGTGATAATACACTGCAAAATCTAATGGGGCTGTCACAGAGGGGAGGAGGAAGCAGGATTCTTCCTCCCCTCTGTGACATCACTGCGCTTTCTGGAGTAAAGAAAGCGCAGTGTGTGAAAGCCCTGCGTATTGTTGGCTTTTGCGGCGCAAAAAACGCGTCAAAAAAGCGCGCACAAAAAAAGAGCAGCAAAATACGCAAATGTGTGAACGCAGCCTAACTGTCACTCCTGCTCTGAGGTAAACAACATTAGCTCCTCTCACTTTCTAGTGTAGTGTTGTGTGGGGAGTAAACCCGTGTTGCTGTTTCTGTGGCACATTAACCCTTGGGGTGCCACAGATACATACACACAACTATATTATATATAAGCAAGTGGGACTGTCTGATTTGAAATCACAGGAGGTCTGGAGTTTCTGAGCCACAGATTATGTGTACAGAGCCTTATGTTACAGAATTGGGAAAGCAAAGTGTTTGGTAAAGTGTTTATCTATGGCAGTTGGTTCACATGAAAGGACATGTAAAAGTAAGTAGTCAACCTCTTTATGTAGTGGTTGTCCAAGTAATACTGTAGATAACTCCTTTAACTTCACAAGTGCATTTTTGTTTTGCTGTACTGAAAAGTGTAAGCCCCATGTTATTTAGAATACAAGCTGTAAATACTGACTTTAGCATACATTGGCTTTCAAGAAAGCCAGTACAAAGATATGTTAACAATGCGGCATCTGATTGAATATTTGTTAGTAACACAGCTGCCAATACATCTGGCAGGAAAATGTGAGACATAAATCAACTGCATTAAGAAAAAAGTGGTGTGAACACAGCCCATCTGTGACTGACCTCAATACCTCAACTAGAGCAATCTTCAGTTCCTCTAACAAAAGATTTATCCGCTCCTCTCCACAGAACAAGGCTGTATTGTGTCTGGACTGTAACCAATTCACAATCCAGCAGATGAGCGACTGAGTCCTATCTGAACGCTGCCAGATGACAGCAAGTCTGTCTGTGGTGGCTGCCTTCACTAATCATTTACAGCACATTATTGTACAACTTCCCTTTACTTCCAGATTTAAAGGGATCCTGGCTGGTCCATAATGCTGCTCTGAAGCAAGACGTCAAGAAGTATACAAATGGATATTATTCCAGAAAGCATACTTTCAGAAATCATATACGTAGTAAGTCTGGAAGGCTGAGAATTCATCCTTTATTCAGGTCTTTAAAAATCACACAAATGGCACAAAAGACAAAACATAGTACATCAAAAAGTGCTAGGCTGCACCTTAATATCTCAATGCAAACTATTCAGCTGCATCTCCAAATCCAAGAATACAGTGCAACAAGGCTGACACATCAATACGGGAATTAATCGGCATTCATCACAATCATCATCAGACAAAAACTACTGGTAGTTCACTTGAATGATCTGCAGTAAACTGGATAAGTCAATCTTGTAGCAGAAAAAAGGTCAATTCTCATATTTATTATTGTCACATTCTTATAGGGTTTCACCACAAAGGGAATTAGACATTCAATCCAGTGAACAGTTCCTCTCCCCTAGGGTGGGGCTGGTAATTTACTAGAGGGCTCGACCTCTGCTAAGGACACCATACACAGACTAATGTTGCCTGAATCTGCTAATATCAACACGTTCGACAGATGGTCTAAAGTGTTCAGTGGCCTCGTCTGACTATGGTTGAGAGGGATGTCAATCAGACATGCCCGATTTCAGACTGAGTGAGCACTCCGATGTATGGGAGTATCGGCTGAGATAGCTGATAATGATTTGCTTGAGGATGCTGTCACTCACTTTCCTTCAATCCACCGCCCCCTGAGGATGTCTCATTTCAGGGAACAAAGGTTATCTGGAGGTGGAGACTGAAAATGCAAGGAACGACTGGAGACAGAAGTAGTGTCACAATGGGGGGAAAGTGGGGGTTGCGTCTTGTAGTCCAGATTTACAGAGTGGGGCTGTGTCTGTGGGGGAGGAGGGGCAACGGCAGTGAAGTGGGTCATTGACAGCGGTAGCAGGCTGAAGAGCACCTGCCGGTGACCTCATGGACCGACTCATTAAGCTACTTTAATATTCACTGCTCTCCCACGCTCAGCACCTCTCAGTACTGAAGCCGATGCAGAGAGGTGAACGAGTGATGGGCGCCACATATTATATTAGCTTAAACAGGGAATCCACATGATCAACCGATCACATATGCCCGCAATTAAAGAATGGATATTCACTGCTTCCCATACACACTGAATGGGAGCGGTGAATAACCCGGCAGGCAGCAGCGGACAAATTATACTCACCGTCCATCTCTACCCCCAGCGCAATGCATTCTCATGCCAGCAGCTGACTGCGTGTGGGGCACATTGCTGTGCGCTTATAGTCTAGTCAGCTGCCGGCATGAGAACATGTCGCCATGCTCAGGGCTGTGTAGTCGGTAAGCCAAACATCCGACTCTTCAATTTCTCTGAATCCGACTCCAACTCCATGACTCCGAATCCACAACCATGGCTGTGAAGTCAGTAAGCCACACATCCAGCTCCGACTCCTCAATTTCCCTGAATCTGAATCAGACTCCACTGCCCTGGCCATGCTTCTTTATTTGTTTCTGGGGGCCATATTCCATAATAGGGATATATATATACCAGGATGAGGGCTATACACTGTGTGCAGAATTATTAGGCAAATGAGTATTTTGATCACATGATACTTTTTATACATGTTGTCCTACTCCAAGCTGTATAGGCTTGAGAGCCAACTACCAATTAAGTAAATCAGGTGATGTGCATCTCTGTAATGAGGAGGGGTGTGGTCTAATGACATCAACACCCTATATAAGGTGTGCTTAATTATTAGGCAAATGCCTTTCCTTAGGCAAAATGGGACAGAAGAGAGATTTGACGGGCTCTGAAAAGTCCAAAATTGTGAGATATCTTGCAGAGGGATGCAGCAGTCTTGAAATTGCCAAACCTTTGAAGCGTGATCACCGAACAATCAAGCTTTCATGGCAAATAGCCAACAAGATCGAAGCGTGTTGGGCAAAAAAGGCGCAAAATAACTGCCCATGAATTGAGGAAAATCAAGCGGGAATCTGCCAAGATGCCATTGCCACAGTTTTGCCCTATTTCTGACTGCAACTTATGAGTATCAAAAACACAAGTGTATGATACCAGACATGCAAGTAAGGAAGGCTGAAAAAAAACCTTGAACAAGAAACATAAGATAAAGTCAAGACTGGGCCAAGAAATACCTTAAGGCATGTCCACACAACACACACACAGATTCTGTTCAGATATCGGGCACGTCTCTGTTGCAGTGAAATCATGGAACATTCTGCATTTTGTGGCATGTGTACAAAGTGGAGAATGCATGATTCACTGCAACCAGAATCTGTGACAATATCTGCACAGTATCTGTGTGTGTAACGTGCCTAAGACTGATTTTTCAAAGAGTTTAATGGACTGAATGAAATGAAGTGATCTGATGGGCCAGATGATGGGCCAGAGCTGGGTCAGTAAAAGGCAGAGAGCCTACTCCGACTCAGACGCAGCTAGGTGGCGTGGGGTACTGGTCATGGGCTGTATAAACAAAGATGAACTTGTGGACGGTTTCAAGTTGAGGATGGAGTGAAGCTCAACTCCCGGACTACTGCCAGTTTCTGGAAGACAACTTCTTCAAGCAGGGTACAGGATGAAGTCTATCGTCAGAAAAACATGATTCATGCAGGACAATGCTCCATCACATGCATCCAACTACTCCACAGCGTGGCTGGCCAGTAAAGGTCTAAAAGAAGAAAAAATAATGACATGGTTCCCTTGTTCACCTGATCTGAACCCCATAGAGAACCTGTGGTCCCTCATAAAATGTGAGATCTACAGGGAGGGAAAACAGTACACCTCTGGGAACAGTGTCTGGGAGACTGCGGTGGCTGCTGCACACAATGTTGATCGTAAACAGATCAAGCAACTGACAGAATCTATGGATGGAAGGCTGTTGAGTAAAGAAAGGTGGCTATATTGGGCACTAATTTTCTTTGATGTTTTGTTTTTGCATGTCAGAAATGTTTTTCTCTAAATTTTGTGAAGTTATATTAGTTTACCTGGTGAAAATAAACAAGTGAGATGGGAATATATTAGGTTTTTATTAAGTTGCCTAATAATTCTGCACAGTAATACCTGCACAAACACACATCCTCCTAAGATAGCCACATCTAAAAAAAAAAAAAACACTCCAACTTCCAAAAGAATTAAGCTTTGATATTTATGAGTGTTTTGGGTTGATTGAGAACATAGTTGTTCATCAATAATAAAAATAATCCTCTAAAATACAACTTGCCTAATATACCAGGATGAAGGCCATATACCAGGATGGGGAAGCATATATACTAGGATGGGGTATCATATATAAAAATGGGGATATATATATCTGGAGGGGGCCCAGGATGTGGGACATTAACCCCATAACAGTATCAGCAGGAGTTCCCTTTCCCCCCTATCACAGTGAGACATGAGCACAATTTTTTTTTTCTTCAGGATTTATTTTTTTCCCTATTTTCCTCCTCTAAAACCTGGAATCGTCTTATAGTACGAAAAATACAGTAATTATAAACCACTTTATATGTTTCAGGTAGCTCCTTTTACAGAAGGCGCAAAATGCAAATATGAATGGCCCCTAATCCTGTTTTATAAACATCACTAGAGTCACCTACACTGCATATATGTCTTCCTCAGTCATTTGCATGTGTCACCACAGATAAGTTCATGAATCAAGTCAACAGCGGTGCATTGAACTTTATATGACAGAGATGGGTGCAATTATAGTCATGGCCTGTTCCTAATTCTACTTCCTGGCAGGATCAATACAAGAGCCTCTTATTAACCATTTTGTGCATATAATTTGATTTTAGCTCTAGTGACATAGGTGAACAGATAATATTTTGAGTACTGATTTTTGAATACAGACTTACAGGTTACTATTAGCCTGTTGCATTCATGACCTTATTGTGAAGTGCTGTAACAGTAATACACAAGACATAATAGGGTTCTTGACATTGACTAATCTGCCCACAGATGCCATATAAGAAGTTCGCTGATGTCTACAAATACTGGCAGCCCCTGTGCTTGCCAATCATTCACCTCTTCAGCTCAGCAGTAGGCCTGCTAACAGAAGCAGAGGATGGAGTCTTTCAATTCTTAGGGCCGCTTTACACACACAGATATCTGTGACCAACTTCTGAACAGATCTCTGGTTGCAGTGAAATCATGGACACATTGTTACATTTGTACACAGCCACAAAATGGAACAATGTGTCCATGATTTCACTGCAACCAGAGATCTGTTCAGAAGTTGGTCACAGATATCTGTGTGTGTAAAGCGGCCCTTAGGGTGCTTTCACACAGCAGTTTTCTGGGATCCGTGGCTGTCCGTTGTAAAACAGACAGCCACGGATCCGATTTGGCCCCCATGTTACTTCATGGGCACAAATTGGATCAGATTTGCCTTTAATGGCATCCGATTTTTGTCGGGTCCGATTCTGTCCGATTTTTAGCTGTGCCCAAAATCGCAGACTGGTGCGATTTTGGGCACAGCGGGTCAAATCGGACCAAATTGGATCCGACCTGATCCGCGCCAAATAACATGGGGCCTATGAAGCGCGGGTCCGAGGAAACAGCTGATCGTTCCTCGGACCCGATTTTAGTGTACTGAGCATGCTCAGTACACTAAAATACCTCTGTGCCATCTAATTTAACTTCTGCAATGTATATTCATACATTGCAGAAGTGACATCTAGTGAAAAGAAAGGGTTAAAAATAAAAATGAAAAAAACTTTATTCTCACCTGTCCCGCGATCCCCCGATGCCTCCAGCGCTCGATGCTTCTAGGACCTGGCGTGACGTCACAGTCACATGACCAGTTACCGCGGTAATCGGTCATGTGACTGACATCACGCCAGGTCCTGTGGCTCAAAAGAAGACAGCTGGAAGCACCGCTGGAGTCGTGGATAGGTGAGAATAAGATTTTTTTTTATTTTTTAAGGTCTGGAAAAGGGGGAAAAAGAGGGGACAAAGAGAGCAGAGAAAGGAGGGGAGAAAGGTGACAAGAGGGATAGAGAAGCGAGGTGACAGGAGGGAGAGAGGAGGGGGACAAGGTGACAGGAGGAGCTGGGAGAGGAGGAGAGCGGCTCCAAACTGATGCTGCAAAATATCAGGATCGGATGCCTATTTGGCATCAGATTAATGGCATCAGTTTGGATCCGTTGCTGTCCAAGGGGTCCTACAAAAAGTCGGATCCCCTCGGACAGCACAAAAACGCTGTGTGAAAGCAGCCTTAGACCCTCCCCACCATGTAGTCTTGTCCATAGGAAAGGTGTCCACAGATAGATGTAATCCATGCAATCATTACAAAGTTTAATTATTCTCCTGTACTTTAGGTTTGGAGGTGGGGGGTGTTCAGGTGACAATCACACATACTAATGTATCCAGATGAAATCCAGTACCCTTGGGTACAGACTATTCTGGCCTCAGGCTTGTTTCATACACACCATTATTTTGGCTACACATGCTGCAGCCCTATATTATGTTAAAGTATATTGTAAAATATAAAATGCACTATATGATAAGGCTGCTTTTACATCAGCGTTTTTCACATTTTGTGGCAGATTTACAGCATCTGACGCATAACAGCCGCACTTGCGGCAAGCCCCATGCATTGTCTAAAGAGCTTGCTGTAGCTGCAGCAAGTGCGGTATTGCCGCGGTTCCAGCACTTGTGGTCAGCAGTGGTTTTTTTTCGCAGCCGCAACTGTCTTAACTGCGAAATTGCAACTATACCGCACTTGCTGCACCTGCCGCAAGCCCCTTAGACAATGCATGGGGCTTGCCGCAAGTGCAACCAATATGCAGCAGATGTGGTAAATCTGCCACATGAAGTAGTTCCTTAGTTCATCATCTATGATTGTACTGTACATTCAGGTTTTCAACTTGTCAAAACTCTCAGACATCTTTGTAGAAACCTTATAAGGCTGCTTTCACGTTGCGTTTTTGTGCTGTCCGGGGGAACATCCTTTGTTTTGTAGGACCCCTCAGGACAGCAACGGATACAAACTGATGCTTGCAATCGGAAGCCAAACAGGCACTGGGTTGTGACAGGTCCTGTAAGGATCATAAGATAGCTGGTGCCACGCGGGGGGGACACGTGGACGGGTGAGAATAAAGATTTTTAACCCTTGCACTTACTTAATTTCACTTCCGCAATGTATGTATATACATTGCGGAAGTGAAATTAGACGGTTAGGAGCAGTTTTAGTGTACTGAGCATGCTCAGTACACTAAAATCGGGTCCGAGAAACCATCAGCTGTTTTCTTGGACCCGTGCTCCATAGGCCCCCATGTTAAAGTCCTCGGATCATGTTGGATCCGATCCTGTCCGATTCGGTTCGATGCTCCCAAAAATCGCAGCAGTCTGCGATTTTGGGTGCAGGAAAAAAATCTGACAGAATTGGATCTGACAGAAATTGGATGCCATTAAGGGCAAATCCGATGTGATCCGTGGCCCATAGACATGCATGTGGGCCAAACCGTTTTAAAATGGACAGCCACGGATGGTAAAAATATGCAGTGTGAAAGCAGCCTTAGATAATGTCATCCATCTGGAATAACTGGTGTCCAATGTGTGATGGATCGGACACAGATTTACCCACTCAGTCTAATCTCCTGTGGGATAATTGTTCATAAACTTGTTTATTTACAAACAAAAGTGTATTTAGGTCCCATTAATTAAATCCTGACATATTTCACAGACGATTGAGGAGAAGAAAAAATGTTGTGATGCAATTCTGCAATCTAAAACATTAGACGGAAGCAACAACATTGTACAGTCACACAGATAGGCGGTGAGCTCAGGGATAAAAAATAAGTATAACAATGATAGAACTGATGGTCAAAGGGTGGGCTGAATGCATTCAAAGGAAGTGTGCTTTTCCTCCAAGTAAAATCTGTGGCCATAACAATAAGGGCTGTAATTAGATCAAAAGTTACACTGGAACAGCTGGAAGGGTCCAAAGTCCACTGATGCAAGACTGCCGCCCCATTGTAAATGCATCTCAGTGGGAGAGTATTACAAAAGAGCTTCATGAAATCACCCGGCCAGCATTTGCACACAACAAAGGGTTTAGAAGAAGACCCCTCTGCTTAATTCTTGCAGGAATCGTCATTTCTTAATCACTTACCATGCCTTCAAATCCAACTCTGTATAGGTTTTTAGCTCCATTGTCCCAAAGGACATAGGCAGCACTGTGTGGGCTTGATGCACTCCAGTCCTGGATCTCAGTCACCTAAAACAAGATTAAATTACAAGATGACGTAAAGTGATCAGATAAAATGGTGAGAGACTGGCAGAAAACAATCGCGTAAATATGGAGAGGATTTTAGTTCAAAGTATTTTCCTGATTTTTAAAGCTTGGCATCTATAATGGTGGCACCAAGCTGTGCGATCGACACCCCAGAGGGAGAGGAGGGTGCAGCTCACACAGGACAAAGGAGCACCATCTATTATTATGCAGAAGGATAACAATCTATCCAGATGGACACTTTATAGGTCTTTTAAGAATATCGGCTAGTAAGGTTGCAAGATCAAAAGGACAAGTCATCGCCTTTTCACGCACTTCTGAGCTATTGTTAGCACTGATCAGGAAAAACACAAAAGTCCAATCAACAGGTCCTTCCTCCCTTACAGGCGACCAAATCTGAACATTTTTTTAAAAAAAAAGTAGGGATGTGGAAGCTGGAGAGACAAAAAGGCGCTGATAAGACCTGACCCGGGGGCAGGGGTGGGATTAAAATTTTTAACAACAGGTTCTCTGTTTTTTGTTTGTAAACCACGCCCATTTTAAAACCACACCCTGTTTAGGTGCCACACCCATTTTGTTAGCCACACCCATTTTTACACCCACACGTTCCTCAACCAGAAAATACAAATCATGTTGGTTTAAAAGAAAAAGACCTTTCCCCTTCTCACCCTTCCCATACCTTCACTGATAATCTCATTAGCTCCTTTCAAGTACCAGTTGTTCCAGTTACTGACAGTCATTTCTTAGCTTGGCTTATTGTATTAAAGGATTTTTCTACAATTTTTGAAAATTAATATTAAAGAAACCGTGTCATCTCAACTGTCTGCTGCACCAAATCTCTGGTCTCAGCAGCCAAAAGCCAAATATGTGCAATTGACCGCCGAGGCTGAGGGATGACTGGAGCAGTCAGGATATCACCCCATACAGAGAGAACGCTTTTCCACTCCTGGACAAGACCTTTCAATGTCCCTAATGTGTCTAATAAAGTAAGCGTACCTTATTATCGTTCTCCCAGATTGCAGTAATTGAGAGCAGTGGCCATCAATCAGTGAATGGTGGCACACTACAGCGCTCATGTGACAGAACAATGTTGTGATATTGCAGTGTACACAGCACTTGTAGTGGAGTCCCCTTAGGAGGTATGGCTTTTTTTTATTAGACACATTAGGAACATTTAGAAAGGAGTTATACACTAGCAGGCAGCACTTTTCAATGAATTATAGTCCTCTTAGGCTACGATCACACGTAATGTTTCTTTTGCACTTTTTGCCATGTTTTGCGGCCGCGCAAAAAAATGTGGTGCAATCACACACACCTCATATTTTACAGGCTCACTTCTCCCCCCGAAAGCGCAGCGGAGAAAAAAATCCTGTGTTCCTCCTCTGTGTGACATGTGTGACAGCCCTTTTTTTGTTTCGCAGTGTATTAATATACACTGCCATATAACCTAAATAAAGGTCATCCAAATGGTATTAAAAATAATAAAAATTGAGGACTTACCCTCCGCCGGGTGTTCGGGGAGCCGAGACAACCACATCTACCGACCTTCCAGGACCTGCCAAGATCGATCAATGACCGCTCGCGGTAATGTGTGACGTACATATCACATGATCGCGAGTGGCCAATCACAGATCTTGCCAGGCCCTGGAAGCAAAAAAGATGTGAATGTCTTGGCTCTGGGTAACCTGAACACCTGGCGGAGGGTAAGTATTCAATTTTTATTATTTTTTATACATTTGGATGACTTTTACTTAGGTTTCGCAGTGTATATTAATACACTGCGAAACCCAAAAAGGGCTATCACAGATGTCACACAGGGGAGGAACACAGGATTCTTCTGCCCTGTGTGACATCACATCCTGCAGCACAGACATTATACACGCTGAAATTGTGCATTGTCTGAACAGCAATGCATAATTCCAGCAGTTATAATGGCTCCTATGGGAGAAATTGCGGGCACACTCGCGTAAAGAATTGACATGGTCATTCTTCTTATGTGTGCACATTCTCACATTAAAGCGCCGCGTATATTTATGCAGCTTCTGCATAGCAAAAGTGAAAGTCCATTCACTCTGCCAGCAGACGCAGGTGCGTGTTTTTTTTTTTTTTAAAGCACGCGCAAAAAAGCATGATGTGTGAATGTAGCCTTAGGCTGGTTTCACACTTCAGTTTTTTCCCTGATCAGGTTCCATCGGGTTTGTGTGCCGAAACCAGGAGTGTCTCCAAAACTCAGAACAGGTGCCAATCTTTCAATTATAGTTTTTCTTTGCAAGTTCCTCTCCTGGTTCCTCTCCTGGTTTTGGCACACAAACACTGATGGAACCTGATCAGGAAAAAAACTGCAGTGTGAAAACAGCCTTAGACAACACTAGGACTACAAAGGCATTTGGTGTGTGAGGAGGCGCCACCAAAGAGGCAAATAGAAGGTGACAAAACCCAGCACTGTGAGTCAATGATGCATTCAGAGTGATGGAGGCACTAAAATGTGTCAGTGAGCCTTCTGACCCACTACATCCTGGCCCTCACTGACTCTCTCACCTTCTGAATCACTGCATATCAGCACTCACTGACACTTTTAGGGTGTGTGCCCACATAGTGGTTTAGTGACGTTCAAATCGTCAGTAAACCGCTGGAAAATTCAAGGAGCCTAGACTCCTGAGCTCAGAAGTCACCAGTGGTATTCCAGTGGTTTTCCAGCAGTTTCTCAGCGTTTTTTTCAGCGTGTGCACAGCGTTTTACAGTCGGTTTTTCCAGCGGTTTTTCCGGCGGTTTTCTATGGAGGATTTTGTCCATGGAAACGATCAAAAACCGCTGAGAAGAATTGACATGTTGTATGCTCCTAAACCGCTAGGAACCCGCTCAACCTCTGGCAGATCCGCTCACATAAACCCACTATGTGTGCACAGCGTTTTCTAAATTACATAGGGTTACTTGTAAGTCCTAAAGTTGCTAAGGATTTACATAAATTTAAATAAAACCTATGCTAAACCGCCGGCGGTTTTCGCTGCTAAACCGCCACTAAACCACTATGTGGGCACACACCCTTATTGCTTCCTGACCCACTGTATGTCAGCCCTCACTGATCCTTTTTCTTGACCTCTGACCCACTACATGCTGGACCCCAACTCTGGAGGCAGTCACTCAGGGCCAGCAAGGGCTGGTATGTGGTGCATCAAGAGGCAGTTCAAATCTTTTAATAAAAGGCAACAAAGGTCAGGGTATTGGGTCTGGGAAAGGGGGTGGGGGTTACTTGATGGGAAGAGGGGTCAGGGAAGCACCTATCTAGTGGTAGGAACATATGATGGGCATGGCCTGCTGTGTGGACGGAGAGGTTGGCACATTATAGGAGGTAGAGACAGTAGTTTCAATACTTGGGGCATTTTATTCAAACCACCCAAAGTGGTAAAAGGCCCTCCAAAACTATAGATTACTTCAGAGCAAAGATTCAATAGGAGTAAGGCCAAATCATTTGCAATAACAATTTATTAAAAGACAACAATACACTATGTAAAATGACAATGTCAAATGGTACGCAGAAGGAAGACCACATGAAACAATAAAACCATGATCCAGCTTAATCAAAAAAAAAAAAAAGTGTAGTTCCACAATTACCGTAGTTTTTGGTTTTTTTTTTTTATTTACCATGTTCGTTATAACGGTAAAACTGACCTGGTAATATGATTATACATTTATACAGATTGGAATTAGAATGCAGATGCAGATTATGTATAGGTTTTTTTTTTTTAATTTAAAGTAAACCTGTGTAGGGATCAGTCTCTATTGCAGCAGCAAGTAAGGCAGTGACACTCAGGCTCAGTCCAAAAACAAGTGTGTTTTATTTCACACAATGGCAAAACAAACAAAAGAAAGTCCTTACATAATAGCGTCGGTCCTAAACCTGCTCCTCCTGGAGCTCGCCTAGGGGTCCTACCCCACCTTGGGGTCTGGTACACGCTCTCTGTGCTCTCACAGGCTACTTTTTCCCCAGACTGAACTCCTCTCCAGTCTGATCTCATCTCACAACACCTTCACAGCCGTCTCTTCTGGCCTAACCTTTCTCACCTGTCTTTCCCTCCCAGCTACTTCAAAAGCCTGGGGCGGGAGATGAGGAATGGAGGCCCGCCCAAACACCTTCCCCCATTCCTCATAGATGAGGTCCCATAACAGGCTTTACCAACAGCCACCGTTCTCAGTAACGGGGGCCACACCTACCTCACCTATGCTCATGTAAGCATCTCCCGTCCCATACATGCAGTAGCTCACCATCCTTGGGGAAACATAGCGTCCCTCTACTACCATTCCCCTTGCTACCTCACACACCCCCCCCCTCAGTTCAACCCTGGGGGGGTGAACTCCTGCCACCAAACAGTGAGTCCGGGACAAGGCATCGGCATTGCCCTGCAGCCTCCCGGCTCTGTGTTCCACCGTGAAGTTAAAGTTCTGGAGCGACAAGAACCACCTGGTGACTCGCGCATTCCTCTCTCTTGACTGGCTCATCCACGTGAGTGGGGAGTGGTCAGTCACCAACCGAAACCGTCGCCCCAGCAGGTAATACCTCAACGCTTCCAAGGCCCATTTGATGGCTAGGCACTCTCTCTCGACCACACTGTAATTTTTCTCTGCAGGCGTGAGCTTGCGGCTCAGGTAGTTAACGGGGTGTTCTTCCCCATTCACCTCCTGAGAAAGGACTGCACCTAGCCCTACTTCTGATGCATCTGTCTGAACGATGAAGGTTTGGGTGAAGTCAGGTGTGACAAGGATGGGAGACCCGCATACACCGTCTTCAAGACCAGAAAGGCATGCTCGGCCTGGGGTTCCACTTTACCATAACGGGCCGTCTTCCTTTCAGAAGGTCTGTCAATGGGGCTGAGAGGGTGGCAAAATTGGGGATGAACCTCCTGTAGTATCCCACAATTCCCAGAAAGGCTCTCACCTGCTTTACTGTCCTTGGTTGGGGCCAACTCTGGATGGCTTCGACCTTGTTGACCTGCGGCTTAATCATACCTCGCCCTATCACATACCCCAAATAGCATGCCTCCTCCATTCCCAGAGCACACTTTTTGGGGTTGGCAGTCAGCCCCGCTGCCCGGAGAGAGTCCACCACAGCCTGTACCTTGGCCAAGTGGCTCTCCCAGTCGCTGCTGAAAATGATGACGTCATCCAGATAGGCCGAGGCGTACCTTTGATGAGGCTTCAACACGATGTCCATTAATCTTTGGAACGTGGCTGGAGCCCCATGTAAGCCAAATGGCAACACCAGGTAGTGAAACAGACCCTCCGGGGTGATGAACGCGGTCTTCTCTTTGGCGCTATCCGTAAGGGGTACTTGCCAGTATCCCTTAGTTAGATCGAGTGTGGAGAAGTACCGGGCTTTCCCGAGTCTTTCAATGAGCTCGTCTACTCGTGGCATTGGATAAGCGTCAAATTTAGAGACCTCGTTCAGCTTCCGGAAGTCGTTGCAAAACCGTATCGTCCCATCGGGTTTGGGAATAAGCACAATGGGACTAGCCCATTCACTTTTCGACTCCTCAATAACCCCTAACTCCAGCATTTGACGAACCTCCTTTGAAATGGCCTTTCGCCGTGCCTCAGGTACTCGGTAGGGCCTCATCCGAACTTTTACCTGGGGCTCGGTGACAATGTCGTGTGTAATCAACGAGGTACGCCCTGGCAGCTTTGAAAATACATCCGTATTCCTGGCCACAAACTCACGAGACTCTTGCTGCTGGTTTTTCGTGAGGGTTTCGGCTATCGTCACTTCTGCCACTGCCCCCTCAGGCACCACCTTGGCCTGTAAAGTCAGTGCAGGAGGACGGTCAGCTGGAGACCCTTCTGTACCCAGACCCTCTCTGTCTTTCCAGGCTTTTAGCAGATTGACATGGTATATCTGCTCGGTCTTTCTCCGACCCGGCTGATACACCTTGTAGTTGACCTCCCCAACTCTTTCTAGGATTTCGTAGGGCCCTTGCCACTTCGCCAAGAATTTACTCTCCACAGTAGGCACTAGTACCAGGACTCTGTCTCCCGGGTTAAAAGTTCTGACCTTAGCGGATCTATTATATACCCGGCTTTGAGCTCTTTGGGCTTCCTCTAAGTGTTCTTTCACTATTGGCATCACCGCTGCCATCCGGTCCTGCATGGTCGCGATGTGCTCTACTACACTTTTGTGAGGGGTGGGTTCCTGCTCCCATCCCTCTTTGGCAATGTCGAGCAGGCCCCGGGGATGTCTACCATACACGAGTTCGAACGGAGAAAAACCTGTTGAGGCCTGTGGTACCTCCCGAATCGCGAACATCAGGTATGGTAGAAGACAATCCCAGTCCTTCCCATCCCTGGATACCACCTTTTTCAGCATGCTCTTTAGGGTTTTGTTGAATCTTTCAACTAAGCCATCTGTCTGCGGATGGTAGACCGAGGTGCGCAACTGCTTTACCCGGAACAGTTTACATAGCTCCTTGGTAACCTTGGACATGAACGGCGTCCCCTGGTCCGTAAGTATTTCTTTAGGGATTCCTACCCGGCAGAACACGGCGAGTAGCTCTTTGGCTATCAATTTCGCCGAGGTGTGCCGCAGTGGAATTGCCTCTGGATACCTGGTAGCGTAATCCATGATTACCAGGATATGCTGATGCCCTCGGGCAGACTTGACCAGAGGACCCACCAGATCCATGGCGACCCTTTCAAATGGTACGTCTATAATGGGCAGGGGTACCAAGGGACTACGGAAGTGCGGCATAGGAGCGGATTGCTGACACTCGGGGCATGATTCGCAATACCGCTGTACCTCCCGAAACACTCCCGGCCAGTAAAAACGCTGCAGAATTTGTTCCAGAGTCTTTTTATGGCCGAGGTGTCCGCCCAGCACATGCCTATGTGCCAAGTCGAGCACCGTCGGGCGATAAGGCTGCGGAACCACCAGCTGTTCCAAGGTCTCACCCCGCACTCTGTCAACCCTGTATAACAGATCCTGGTTGACAGCCATGTGGGGAAACACCTGGTCTGCTCCTGGGTACTGAAACACCCATTAATACAAATAACGTTTTCCCTTGCCCTATTTAACGTCGGGTCTTGGAGCTGTGCAGTACCAAAATTGTCACGGGGAATTCCCAACTCTGCGAACTCAGGTACTGACCCGAGCTCGTCGGCTTCCCCCGCTAATACCTCTAGAGGGGACATTGTTACTCCCACGGCTGGCACCCCTGAGTCGGGATCACGAGGTTCAGGCTCAGGGTCCGTGACATTCTGGACTTGTTTACCCCTTAACCCCGGGTTTCCCGGTAACAGAGTCCAGAATAGAGGAAAGTCTCTCCCAAGGATCAGTCCATACGGCAGGGACTCTAACACTCCCACCTCATGACGACACTCTCCCTTCGGGGTTTGGATAGTGATTATGGCGGTAGGGTACTCTTTCAAATCCCCATGAATGCATAAGACCCCCACATTACGTCCCGTGTAGGATGCAGACCCAGCCAAGGTGGCATGCACCAGGGTGATAAGGCTTCCCGAGTCCAAGAGGGCAGCTGCAGGACATCCCGCCACCGTAACCTGACACATGGGAGAGATAGGTGCAGGCTCTGGGGAAGCAGCGGTATATACCGGGAAGGCATAGAGGGAGACACGCCGGGCCACACTGCAGTCCATAGGATCGGTGGTGATAGGGCAGTTTGCAGCAATGTGTCCTCGCTCTTGACACCTCCAGCACACAATAGTCTCTAGCTTCCTTGCCTGAGGGCCTGCAGGGGTGGGGGTGCGTGTCAGAGTCTTGTATTTCTCAGGGTCGGTGACCTTGCGGGATTTGGGGAGCACACAGGCTGGGGAAGAAACTTTTAACAAGTTCTGGGTGGCCTCATAACGTGTTCCACCAAACCGACCAGCTGGTTGGCATCGACAGGGTCCCCATGTCCCACCCACTGCTGTATGGATGGGGGCAAGGCCCGCACAAACTTGTCCAGTACCACTCTTTCCACCATCTGTGCTGCGGACAACAGCTCCGGCTGTAACCATTTTTTTACAAGATGGACGAGATCATACATCTGAGACCGGACCGCTACAGTCTCTACATAGGCCCAGCGATGGACTCTCTGGGCACGGAGATACACATTCACACCTAATCGAGCTAGAATCTCGGCTTTTACCTTTTGATAGTCCCGGGCATCCTGCTCGCTCAGGTCGTAGTACGCTTTCTGGGGCTCTCCAATCAGATATGGCGCTACGACCTCCGACCATTGGTGTGGCGGCAGACTCTCTCGCTCTGCCACTCTCTCGAACCCCGCCAAGAAAGCTTCAACATCGTCCCCTGCGGTCATCTTTTGGAGGGACGCACGAACCCTCTTCTTGATGTCCTGCTGTGGATCAGATGATGCGCTTGACCTCAGGGCTGTTAACTGTTCCATCAGGAGTTGGTTAGTTTGCTGTTGAAGTCTCAGGGCCTCCGTATGGCTGTGCTGCTGGGCCTGCAGCGCCTCAGCATACATCTGCTGTTGCTGCTTCTGCTGCAGGTTGGCTTCAATCAATGCCTTTACAACGTCCTCCATTGCTGAGCGCTGCTTTAGGGCTTGCTTCACCCAGGACATACAACTCGTCCTCTACAGCGGTTAGTGTATGCCTTACTGCATTGCCCGCATTCTCCACCATATGTAGGGATCAGTCTCTATTGCAGCAGCAAGTAAGGCAGTGACACTCAGGCTCAGTCCAAAAACAAGTGTGTTTTATTTCACACAATGGCAAAACAAACAAAAGAAAGTCCTTACATAATAGCGTCGGTCCTAAACCTGCTCCTCCTGGAGCTCGCCTAGGGGTCCTACCCCACCTTGGGGTCTGGTACACGCTCTCTGTGCTCTCACAGGCTACTTTTTCCCCAGACTGAACTCCTCTCCAGTCTGATCTCATCTCACAACACCTTCACAGCCGTCTCTTCTGGCCTAACCTTTCTCACCTGTCTTTCCCTCCCAGCTACTTCAAAAGCCTGGGGCGGGAGATGAGGAATGGAGGCCCGCCCAAACACCTTCCCCCATTCCTCATAGATGAGGTCCCATAACAGGCTTTACCAACAGCCACCGTTCTCAGTAACGGGGGCCACACCTACCTCACCTATGCTCATGTAAGCATCTCCCGTCCCATACATGCAGTAGCTCACCATCCTTGGGGAAACATAGCGTCCCTCTACTACCATTCCCCTTGCTACCTCACACCTGTCACCAGTTTTTTTCATATATAAGCTGCGGCCCCACCAGTATGGCCAAATATACAGCATTATATACAGAACGCCGATTTGTGGACTCACAAGACTGCAGTCACATAGATATAGCTAAAAGTGGGGAAACAAAAGCGCCAATAGGGTATTATCCCTTTTAACGTAGTTTACAAAGTGCTCACCTGATTTGGTTGTGGGACCCACAACCGATATATGCATTTGGTAAAGCTGATGCAGGATCCACACTCCTCGGCAACATGGTGGTGGTCAGCACAAACACAAATGGACGGTGGTTTTGTGATCCCAGCAAAACTAAGTTGAAAAAGGACTACAAGGGATAAAAGGAAATGGTGCTTTATTTTACGTGTTTCAGAGCGTATCCTTGCTCCTTCATCAGGAATACAATCATAATTTTCAATTTAATTATGGTTGCATTCCTGATCAAGGAGCGAGGACACGCTCTGAAACATGTAGAATAGAGCACCATTTCCCTTTATCCCTTGTAGTCCTTTTTCAATGTACAGTTTGCACAGATCACAAAACCACCGTCCATTTGGATTTGCAGTCACAGAGTGACACATAAGGGGATGTCACACGCGTCGATATCGCTGTCAATGTCGTTCATACGTCACGGATTTTCAGTCGCTCAAGCGACATAAAAGTGACGCAGGAGCGACATTGAAGCGTGTGACCAAGCGATGCAACCAGCGATATGTCGCTGATCGCAGATCGCAGGTTTCACTGCCAGATGTAAAACCTGTCGCTCATTGCTCAGTAGACCTTGTGCATCGCTGCGTGTGACACTAAACTCAGCGACGTATTTTCTATTTTGACAACGTACAAGCGACTAAATAAAATCGCTCGCAAGATGGCGACATCACCGCATCGCTGGGTCATATTGACGCCTGTGACAACTTACCTGCGATAATTCCACATCGCTCAGGCGATTAATAATTTGTGACGGATGAGCGATATCGCGGGCGACATTGACACGTGTGACAGGCCCTATAGTGACTGCAGGCTTAAAAATTTAGACTGGGCAACCCCTTTTAGGCAGTGTGCAAACAATCAGGAAAGGCAGTGTTTTGCCACTTTGTCCATAACGTGGCGTTGTACAGTACAAGCACAGGGGATGGGATTTCTAGAAATCTCATGCCCACTATGCTTTTTCCCACCGCAGCGTGTTTTCAGGTGCGGGTTGTCAGACTTTCCCATCTCCACAGCATGTTCATTTCATGCTGTGGAGACAGGAGCAGATAAATGCAAAAACCGCCCTGCACCAAACGCAGATAATGGGCATAGGCCACTTGCAATCTCCCTGGGCTCACGTGCAGCTATCCTAAGGTCTGGAGAAGCTGTGTCCAACACATAGTGCCTCCGGATCGTGAGAACATACTCTTAAAGGCAACCTGTCGGATATTGTAGACTCCCTAACCCATCACTACATGTCACTGCAACTTCCTACAACACCTCTAATCATCCCTGTCTGAGCTAAAATTGTACTATAATGGTTGTGAAAAATGAGTTTTTCACTTACATGTCTATATGAGAATTAGTCCTCTCGACTGCTGTATGTAGTTACACTCGGCGTTCTCCATGGCTCTATCTTCCCCCCCACCTTGCTGGTGGTATCACGCCCCGGTAGGCGTAATCATTCATTCTGAAGTGTGCTCCCGATTTAAAATTCATGGTTCCTCCTTCCAAGTATGACCAGTTAATCTCTAAAGGGGGATAATAGAGAAAAAGAGCCGGCGCAGATCTAAGTGTAGAGATTATTTGATCTTGGTCTAGGTGGTAATGATCAAAAATGCTCACCTTTTTGGTGTCTTTTGTTCATACAGTATAAGGTTTTCTCTTAGGCTTGCAGCCTTCCTCTCCGGAGGGATCAGGTCTTCTCAAAGGAGCCTGGTTCGTCAGTATATGGTTTAAATAGCACCGGACTTTGAGGAATAGCGCTTCCTTAAGAGGCACAATAATTTCTTCCAAGAGTTCTTTATTTAAAAGTCATATATTGCAGTACAGTACAGCTCTTTAACCAGGTTTTGTAGATGGAGATCAATAAAGTGAGAGAGAAAGCTTGTCAGAGAGTTTATCCCTGATATAATCGGGCGACCAGGGGGTATGACGTGCAGACCGAGCGTTGTCGCTGGTACAGCGCAGTGTGGGGATGTATTGGCCATACAGGCCGGCTCTGGAGAATGCACAGTGTGCATTCTGAAACTGGCCCATACACCAGATAATCCTCCACAATGCACCAGTCTGGAAATGATGCATGGCTGGCACTTCCTACCCGGAAGGAGGAGCCCTGAATTTTCAATCAGGATCGCGCTTCAGAATGAATGATCACACCCACCGAAGCATGTAAACATGCCGAGGGGGAGGGGAGATAGAGCCGTGGAGAATGCCCAGTGTGACTACATACAGCAGGCAAGAGAACTAATTTCCATATGGTCATGTAAGTCACGAAATCATTTTCACAACCATTATAGTACACTTTTAGCTCAGACAGGGATGGTTAGGGGTGTACTAGGAAGGTGTAGGGACAGAGTGTGATAGGTTAGGAGGTAAATGATCTGATAAATTCCATTTAAAAGTGTTATCTGGGATTAATATATATAAAAAAAAAATGTTCCCAAGCATAACTGGCATGTAAGCCATCATTTACCTGCCTGTTGTTGGTGGCACCATTCACCAACGTTCACCCCTGGCACAGAGCTCAAGCGATCACAGACCTCTCCTGCCGGGGACAGCACAGCGGCATAAAGAGAGCAGAGGCGGCTTTTCTGCTCTGTGTAGAAGGGCGAGATGGCCAATGTCACGCTGATTGACAGCCATATCCTCGCTACTTGATTTGGGGAGCCGGCAATCAATAAGCGGAATATCGGCTCTGACACGCGTCGACAGAGGAGAGACGCCGCCCCTCTATTGACATGATGCCAGCAGAAGCACCAAAATCGCTGACAGGAGCGGTCTGTGCTCGTTGTGTCACTGGTGAACAGTGCCAGGCACAAGAGGTATTGAGGTGCCAGCTACCTGCCTACTGGTGCTTACACACTTTTTTTTTTTATTTAACAAATCCTGGATAACTCCTTTAAGAAATTTGATTTAGGAGACAGCCAGGGACAAGCAAAAAATACACCATGTTCCAAATTATTATGCAAATGTTCTTATTCTTTGATTTTCCTAAATGGTCGGTGCAAATAACAGTCAGTGTAATAAAAGTCACCCATTAGAGTAAACATCAAATTTTATTGAAGAAACCTCCCAATGATAGCAGTATAATCTTCAAAATTACAAAAAACTCTAAATGCACTGTTCCAAATTATTAGGCACAGTAGAGTTTCTAAACATTATATATGTTTGAAAGAACTGAAAATGCTCATTTGTTGAATTTGCAGCATTAGGAGGTTACATTCACTGAAATAAAAAGCTATTTAACTCCAAAACATCCTAACAGGCCAAGTTACATGTTACCATACGAACCCTTCTTTGATATCACCTTCACAATTCTTGCATCCATTGAACTTGTGAGTTTCTGGAGAGTTTCTGCTTGTATTTCTTTGCATGATGTCAGAATAGCCTCCCAGAGCTGCTGTTTTGGTGTGAACTGCCTCCCACCCTCATAGATCTTTTGCTTGATTATACTCCGAAGGTTCTCTATAGGTTGAGGTGAGGGGAAGATGGTGGCCACATCATGAATTTATGCCCATAGCAGCCAATGACACAAAGGTATTCTTTGCAGCATGAGATGGTGCATTGTCATGCATGAAGATGACTTTGCTCCTGAAGGCACGTTTATGCTTTTTGTACCATGGAAGAAAGTTCTCAGTCAGAAACTCTATATACTTTGCAGAAGTCGTTTTCACACCTACAGGAACCTTAAAGGGGCCTATCAGCTGTCTCCCAATGATTCCGGCCAAAAACTCGACTCCTCCACTTTCTTGCTGACGTTGCTGCCTTGTTGGGACATGGTGGCCATCCACCAACCATCCACTACTCCATCCATCTAGACCATCCAGGGTTGCTCGGCATTCATCAGTAAACAAGACTGTTTGAAAATTAGTCTTCATGTATGTCTGCTTGTGAGCACTGTTTAGGGCTGGCTGAATAGTAGGTTTATGCATCACAGCAAGCCTTTGAAGGATCCATCACCTTGAGGTTCGAGGGACTCCAGAGGTACCAGCAGCTTCAAATATCTGTTTGCTGGTTTGTAAGGCCTTTTTAGCAGCTGCTCTCTTAATCCGATGAACTTGCCTGGCAGAAACCTTCCTCATTCTCCCTTTATCTGCACAAACACGTCTGTGCTCAGAATCAGCCACAAATCTCTTCACAGTACGATGATCACGCTAAGATTTTCATGCAATATCTAATCTTTTATCCCTTGTCGAAGGCATTGCACTGTTTGTTGCTTTTCGGCAGCAGAGAGATCCTTTTTCTTTCCCATTGTGTAAACACAAAAGAGACAAGCGAGGCGCAGAATAGTGCTCTATCAATGATGACACTTATTAGACATGGTGATATGTAGTGTCCACTCACCTTTTTCGGTTGTGTACCCCCACAACTAGGCTTGAGTGCCTTAATACAGCTGCCGCTGGACCTCCACCGCCACTGCACAAGTAAAATCAATGATCTGTAGTTGGAAAAAGGTGTACTACGGTCTGCGCTGCTGTGACATAAAAGGATCATAGAGAAGACAATGCTTCAATAAAAACTCCTTTATTCTTTCTCTCCTTTATTCTTTCTGTCCTTTCCTACGCGTTTCGCAGCCACATCCGAGCTCCTTCCTCAGGTATATCAAGATTACAATGAGAATATTCCATATTTAACCTGGTTAAGGCACCAAAAAAGTGCAGTGTAATGCTGATTGTGACGTCAGTGAGCAGGGAGGATCCCTGAGTGACGTCACTAAGTTTGTAAACAATACTCCATGGACATTAGCCCCAGCTTGAGGAATAGGCACATAAATAATTCACTAAAACAACATCACACAATAACAATTACATTAAAAACAATTTAAAATACAATTACATTATTACATTCTAAATAGCTAAAAATTCCTTAATATGAGTATCCGATGTCAAAGGGACTTGAACTCATGAAGGACAAAAAACTACTATGGTAGTACACGTATCAAAGTATACATATGACTAGCCTGCGACTGTGTCCAGAGTTTTTGTGGACCCATTATAAAGGGTTCTGTTAAAATTTAGTGAGTTGATGATAAATAAACCGTAGTGGTCCATAAGGTTTGTACTGTCAGAAGTGCACTATAAGAACTGGGAGCAAAACATAATGTAGAGTAGTTTTTTTTTAAATTTTTGCTGAATATATAAAAAATATATCACTATTTAATTTTTTATTTAATGTTAATGATTATTTACTCACTATAAAGATACATATCATGAGTTGACTTTTATAATTTTTGATATCTGATTTTTTACATTTTTCAACCTTTTGATATTCACATTTTTATTAAGACAAATTCAATATGATATTTTAGCTCACAATAAGGGGAATAAATAACAAATAACCCAGCATGCCACCCCCACCGGGGCCGCTGGAAGAGCTGGGTAAGGCACCTGGAAATGGCACTACGATGAATGTGCCATTTCCAGGGGTGGCTGCGGTTTTCAGTGTGGGGGGCCCCAAAACGCTTGGGCCTTACCACGCTGAGAATCACAGTCCCTAGCTGTCTGGTTTTACCTGGTTGGTGATCAAAATATGGCCATAAATAATTAAAAATATATATTCTGCCATGTTTTGATCGCCAAGTAAAACCAGACAGATGGGTGGCGTGGATTTTCAGCATGGTATGGTCCAAGCGTTCTTGGTCCCCCCATGCTGAAGCCCACAGCCGGACTCCATCTTTATTTTGAGAAAAAAAAAAAAGCTTTCAGTCTGACGTAGTCCACAGGCAGAGCAATGTTAGCTCTGCTTCATCACTCTGAACAGACAAGCGTTTGCCCAGAGTGACAAGCAGTCTGACACTGACAGTGACAGTGACAGTCAGAAGTCAATCGAGTTCCATAGCTGAGCCATGAACTTGGGTGGCCCCTGACGTTGCCGCAAACATTGGCAAGAATTGTATTGTATTAAATTTAAAAGGAATGCAGCCCTCCACGTAAAAAAATTTTTATGTGCGGCCCACCTACCCTGCCGAGTTTGAAACCCCTGGTGTAGAGAGACAAGAGGCAGGAAGACACAGCAGACCGACAGATGTCTTATACAAAGCCCTCTCACCTGTCCATTTCCTGTGTCTTCCTGCCTCGTCTCCCTGGCTGTCTCTCTCGTTTCCTGCCTGTGTTTTGTGTCCTCCTACCTCACTGTCTCCTCTCTCTCCTCCTACCTCACTGTGCTCCTCTCTTCTCCTACCTCACTGTGCCTCTCTCTCGTGTCCTCCTACCTCACTGTCCCTCTCTCTCGTGTCCTCCTACCTCACTGTCCCTCTCTCTCGTGTCCTCCTACCTCACTGTCCTCTCTCTCGTGTCCTCCTACCTCACTGTCCTCTCTCTCTCGTGTCCTCCTACCTCACTGTCCCTCTCTCTCGTGTCCTCCTACCTCACTGTCCCTCTCTCCCTCGTGTCCTCCTACCTCACTGTCCTCTCTCTGCCCTCCTACCTCACTGTCTCTCTCGTTCCTCCTACCTCACTGTCCCTCTCTCCCTCGTGTCCTACCTCACTGTCCCTCACTGTCTCCTACCTCACTGTCTCTCGTGTCCTCCTACCTCACTGTTCTCTCTCTCCGTGTCCGCCTACCTCACTGTTCCTTCTCCTCTCAGTGTCATCCTACCTCACTGTCTCTCTCGTGTCCTCCTACCTCACTGTCTCTCTCGTGTCCTCCTACCTCACTGTCTCTCTCTCGTGTCCTCCTACCTCACTGTCTCTCTCGTGTCTTCCTACCTCACTGTCTCTCGTGTCTTCCTACCTCACTGTCTCTCGTGTCTTCCTACCTCACTGTCTCTCGTGTCTTCCTACCTCACTGTCTCTCGTGTCTTCCTACCTCACTGTCTCTCTTGTGTCTTCCTACCTCACTGTCTCTCTTGTGTCTTCCTACCTCACTGTCTCTCTTGTGTCTTCCTACCTCACTGTCTCTCTTGTGTCTTCCTACCTCACTGTCTCTCTTGTGTCTTCCTACCTCACTGTCTCTCTTGTGTCTTCCTACCTCACTGTCTCTCTTGTGTCTTCCTACCTAACTGTCTCTCTTGTGTCTTCCTACCTCACTGTCTCTCATGTGTTCTCCTACCTCACTGTTTCTTGAACTTGTTTGATCTTTTCTCTCTCGTGCTGTTTTCATTTTCTTATGCCTATTTGTCTTCCTGTCTCAGTCTCCGCCCCCTCAGAGTAGCCCGCCCCTCCATAGGACTCCACATTCTGCCTGATTTGTAATGACCATGCCCCTCCATTAGCCCCGCCCTTCCGTGTCGCTGGCCACCCAGTCCTCTTGCTGTGCTGCTGATAGAGGGGAGGGCTCTGCTGCCTGGCTCTGGTCACCGCTGGCGCAGGACAGGTCAGTATCTCTGCCCTGTCGGGACGCTCCTGACAACCTGTAGTCAGCGTTTTCTCAGTGAGCGGTTCAGTCACTGCTCCTGCTGCAGGAGGATTGTGCCGCTCACTGAGAATCAGCAGCTGATCAGAGACACTGGTTCTCAACAGTTCTGCAATCCGGCATGATTTTAACATCTGGTTCGGGAGAACTGATGAGAACCGCGTGAATCCCAGCCCTGCCCGGGGATGATTGGGTAAGAGAATCCAGAAAATAACTGCTAACCTTAGGTAGCTGTGAACAGTCAACACTACTACTATTATTTTTATTTATTTATTTATATAGCGCCATTAGATTCCATGGCGCTTTACATATGGAGAGGGCAGACTAGGACAATTTCAATATATATGGACAATCGGGTCGTACAGATTCAGGAGAGGAGAGAGGACCCTGTCCGCGAGGGCTCACAGTAAGGAGCAAATGTTGAAATTATTGGTTAAAATAATCCCCTAAATATACAATAATTACATTATCTGTCAAGGCTCACTTGAATTTCATCACAAGGCCTTTTCCTCCTGTACTTAAATGTGTAGAACAAAGTAAAGGCAATTATTTTTGGTTCAGACTAGACGCCCCTATTTCAATAATGTAGATATACAGAAACAATAGAGATGGTTTCTCCCAGAACTACACTAAAGGTGCTGTCACACATAACGATCGCTCCAACGATCCCGACAGCGATAACGACCTGCCGGGATCGCTGGAGCGTCGTTACCTGATCACTGGGGAGCTGTCAAACAGGCAGATCTCCCCAGCGATCAGGCCATGGGAGCCACCTCCCACATCGCTCCCTGCTTAGCGCTGCCTTATAGGCAGCGCTAGCAGGGAGAACGCTGGTAACTATGTAAACAGCGCGGTATCCATGGCAGCGCTCGCTGCCTAGATACCCGGCTCTTATCATAGTTGCCAGCATTCTCCCTGCTTAGAGCTGCTGTAAGCAGGAGAACGCTGATAACTATGATAAACACGGGTATCCAGGCAGCGCTCGCACTGCCTAGATACCGCTGTTTATCATGTTACCAGCTTCTCCCTGCTTACAGGCAGTTCTAAGCAGGGAGGCGCTGGTTAACCATGGTAAATGCCGGATATCTAGGCAGCGCGTGCTGCCTGGATACCCGGTGTTTACCATAGTAACCAGCCCTGTGAGGTCACTGATCGCTGGTTTCTTGCGGTCACACGCAGCGATGCGTGCTGACCAGCGGGAAACCAACGATCTAAAAAATGACCCACAGCACTTTGCAGCGATCAGCGACCTCACAGCAGGGGCCTGATCGCTGCAAAGTGTCACACAGAACGACATCGCTGGAGAGATCGTTGTAACGTCACAGTTACAACGATCTCTCTAACGATATCGTTATGTGTGACTGGGGCTTAAGAGATATATAATTTAGTTGTTTAAGCGACAGATAACTTGTCAGACAAAAAATGTTTACAGGCCAATATAACCTCTGGAGATCAAAAATGTTATTGCTATGAAAGGTATAGTCCTATAATACATAAGAAATAATTAGACAAAAAACAAGTGATATGTTATAGACTTGGCTGTGTTTTGCTGCTTCAATACAATACGTTTTATCAACAGGAGATTATCACTAATGGACATGCAACCCCATGCATCGTAGACCAACCATGCCCCCAGCCACATAAATTGCTGAGATCTGATGGGCTGAAATACTTACTGCCAAGTTAAATGTCTATATTGGCTTATCCTGAGTGCCAAAACAATAAAATGCTCATTTTAACCCATTAAGGACCAATGACTGCTATATCTGCCATGGCTTTGAACTGTCACTGTGTGTAAATACTCTTTGGTCAAAGAAACGCAGAAAATATCATCCTAAATTTACCACTAACATGAAGTCCAATGTGTCATGAAAAAGCAGTCTTGGAATCACTGGGATACGTTGAAGTGTTCTAGAGTTATTAATTCATAAAGAGACACTGGTCAGAATTGCAAATGAGGCTTGGTCCTTAAGGGGTTAATATTAGGCAGAGAAACCTTCAAGAAAGACTAGATGACCATTTTGACTTGGATTTTAAAAAGCAAGCACACAAGCTTCATCTTGTCCACTTAATAATGTAATGTACAAGAGGATCCTCTGACCACTGCCTGCCGCACCAGTTAACTAGAGCTAGGAAGGGGTGAAGACATAAGTCTCAAATACAGTTGCATGTCTCAACATGCATGGCATATGAAGCTTAATACAAGGTACATGCTGGTGATGCTAGAACAGGACACATGTAAAAAATACAACTTTTGTTAGACAGAAGAGCCAAAGACCAATCTGAAATACATTGTGGGCACAAAGGCAAATTAAAGCGGGTCAAAAACCGCAACTAGAATTAGGAGTTAAGAATTTGTTCAAACAACACAAACTGCGCCATGTATATCAGCCTCATGATTAATTCATGACTAGTCCACCTATTTACCAGGAGTTTTTTTTTCTGGGGACTATATAAGAAACACTCCAATTACTTTAGAACTAAGTAGCACCCACTCAGGAGTTAAAGTTTCTATATTAATTTATAATTTTATTAATTTATTAAAAGCTCATACACAGGCCCAATGGATTGTCAGGCTGGGCACTAGGGCCCCTTTGGGCCTCAACGAATCCCTGAGTTTTGCCCCCTTCTTGTGATTCCTCCTCCCCCTTGGTAATTGATCCCTCAATTTGAAGTCCTTCTTAATTGCTGCTTTTATTCTGTGCCTTTCCCCCAGAGCCTTTCTGTAATGATGTTTATGTTTGCCCCTCTCTCACACTCTCTACGTAACTAGCAGAACAATTCTTGCCCAGGATTCAAACAAATTACAGAAGCTGGTCTTCCATGTCAATACACCCTGCAGGAAATGTGTATTACATAATGTGTTGAATACCTGGTTTTGTTTATATTCACATTGTTTCTGTAGTTTTGCTTTGTTATGTGCCCGTTTGTAATTGCTGTGTTCCCCTGTGGCCCCGCCCACCGCGTGATGTCACTGTGACACTTCCCCTTCTGCTCCAATGTCTGGCTGATGAGCTGTGCATAGTGAGGGTTACTGGTGACGCGTCCCGGCCCCGCACAGGTGCACTGAGCCACCGGATGTAGCGCTGAGCATTATGGGGATTGTAGTTCAGAGACTCATGTGGTGGTTGCTGTGGTTCTCACAGGTGAGGGACATCAAGCGCATTAAGGGCACATAAAAGGAGGTGTGTAGGGGTTAGTAGCAGACACAACTTGGACTGGGAGACCTGGCACCCTCTTTCTTTCCTTACCTTGTCCCCTGAGGAAGTGGACCTTCGGGTCCATGAAACAGCTGTTGGGCGGATCTTTCTCTAACACTCAGGGGTACTCCCTTTGCTAAACAGCACCAGCACTTTAATGGTATGTGCAATGTGTAGTATGATGTAGGGCTCCCTGAGATTCAGTGATGTCCCTAAGAAGCTTTACTATGTTTCATTATAAGCAGGCAGTTACAATCGTCTATAGGAGTGGACTCTTTATGCCCTATCAACTATAATTTGTGTATTGTTTATTGGTTCTTTTATACCTGTAACAGCAGTCTGATTGTTGAGGGTACTGCGCTACCCCCATTTTTACGTGCACATAACCTTATGTACCTGTCCTGTATGCGTTTTTGTTAACATTTGTAATTCTCTCTTTACTACAAAAATCGAACTACTTCATTGTTTTTGTTTTGCTGTGTGCTGCTAGCATTGTCCATGGTCAGTGTCAATATTCTTACCAAATGCCTTTTATTTTATAAATAAATAAAAAAACGTAACGGATGATATACTCTTGCCTGTTTCAACTCCTGTTCTCTCATTAATGCTTAAAATTAAGAGTTGTCGCCACAGCACTACAGATTGTGCTGTTGCATTACATGTGGTAATTTTCTATGTTCCACATAAAGACAATACAAAGTACTTTGTGAAAAATTCAAAGGTTGGTACCACAAATCAGGCTGCACCAACACACTCTTAGCCATGGGATGACAATATCTACATGGACGTGCACCATTCACTCCTCTCCATTACACTCACCCATATGTCTAAGATGACAGATTCCAGATCCACACTGTGCCCAAGTGTCCTGACCTGTGGTGACCACACAGGTAGGGGTAGGACCTGTGCGTAGTCAGTATGATACTTACAGGGCCTGTGCCCCATGATTCTGAGTTTATAATGCCAGGTCCTGAAGTACTGTACCCGACTACCCACAGGTCCTACTGATGCCTGGGAGGAAGACATCACCGGGAATCACCGTAGGATTGCAGGGAGAGTAAATAATTGGATGTTAGTGGTGCAGACAGCGCACCAGAAAAACGGAGAACAAATTGACAGGATCATTATTTTCTGGATGTTGCTTTCTGCACCACTAAGGCCCCTTTCACATCAGCGTTTTTTACATTTTGCTGCAGATTTACCGCATCTGCCGCATAACGGCCGCACTTGTAACACACTTACGGCAAGCCCCATGCATTGTGTATGGGGCTTGCGGCAGGTGCCGTATAGTTGCAGTTTCAGCCCTTGTGTGCAGTTGCAGCCACGAAAAAAACCGCTGCTGACCGCATTTTTTTTCGCGTCCGCAACTGCCGCAAGTGTCAGAACTGCAGCTATACGGCACTTGCCGCACCTGCCATAAGCCCATAGAAATGCATGGGGCTTGCCAATCCTCCCACTCCCGGCTCCAAGACTTCTCCAGAGCTGCACCAAATCTCTGGAATGCTTTACCCCAAGAAATCAAGACTATCCACAACTTGCATGGCTTCAGACGATCCCTAAAAACGCATCTTTTTAAGGTGGCCCGTATCATACTCCCAAATAGAAGTCCATTGTACTGTAGACAGTGAATGGGCTATCCCTCTGGACATTACTCTTCTACAAACTCCACCAAACCAAAAAGGTCTACACAGACTGTATAATGACCATCCATGTAAGCTTAGTCCTATGCCCCATTTCCTCAAGATGCCTGGACCATCAGTGCAATAAGCTCCAGTACCTTATGCAACCCCTATCCCGTTGTAGATTGAAGCTCTTTTGAGCAGGGCTCACCTTCATCTCTTGCTTTATTTATTGTATTTTTTTTTTCTTTCACATTGATTGTTTTGTATCCAATTATTGTACTTTATTTGTTCTCTACTCTAATTACTTACTGTATATTTTCTGTACTCTAACCCTACATTGTAAAGTGCTGCGGAATATGTTGGCGCTATATAAATAAAGCTTTATTATTATTATTTATTATTATATATAGTGTGTTACAAGTGCAGCCGTTATGCGGCAGATGCGGTAAATGTGCCGCAAAATGTAAAAAACACTGATGTGAAAGCAGCCTAACAGCAGTCAAAAACGCTGACATCTGCACAGAAAATTAAAATCCCATTCACTTTGCTGGCAGATGTTTTGAGTGATCAGTTTTTGGAGCAGTTAAAAAAAAAAAAAAAAAAAAAAACAACTCAGGTCTGAAAAAGGATCAGTCACTTATAGAAATCTCATGACCACTGCACTTCTTTTTGAACATAGCGTAAACTGACATGCGGCGCAGCTTCCCAAGCAGCAGTATTCTGTCAATTTATTCTACAGTGTTGGCCAAAAGTATTGACACCCCTGCAATTCTGTCAGATAATACTCATTTCTTCCTGAAAATGTTTGCAATCACAAATTCTTTGGTATTATCATCTTCATTTACTTTGTCTTCAGTGAAAAAACACAAAAGAGAATGAAGCAAAAAGCAAAACATTGATCATTTCATACAAAACTCCAAAAATGGGTCAGACAAAAATATTGGCACCCTCAGCCTAATACTTGGTTTCACAACCTTTAGCAAAAATAACTGCGATCAACCGCTTCCAGGGAACCATCAATGAGTTTCTTACAATGCTCTGCTGGAATTTTAGACCATTCTTCTTTGGCAAACTGCTCCATGTCCCTGATATTTGAAGGGTGCCTTCTCCAAACTGCCATTTTTAGATCTCTCCACAGGTGTTCTATGGGATTCAGGTCTGGGACTCATTGCTGGCCACCTTAGAAGTCTCCAGTGCTTTCTCTCAAACCATTTTCTAGTGCTTTTTGAAGTGTGTTTTGGTCATTGTCCTGCTGGAAGACCCATGACCTCTGAGGGAGACCCAGCTTTCTCACACTGGGCCCTACATTATGCTGCAAAATTTGTTGGTAGTCTTCAGACTTCATAATGCCATGCACACGGTCAAGCAGTCCAGTGCCAGAGGCAGCACAGCAACCCCAAAACATCAGGGATCCTCCGCCATGTTTGACTGGAGGGACCGTGTTCTTTTCTTTGAATGCCTCTTTTTTTTCTCCTGTAAACTCTATGTTGATGCCTTTGCCCAAAAAGAGAGAACATTCTTCCAAAACGTTTTAGGCTTTCTCAGGTAAGTTTTGGCAAACTCCAGCCTGGCTTTTTTATGTCTCGGGGTAAGAAGTGGGGTCTTCCTGGGTCTCCTACCATACAGTCCCTTTTCATTCAGACGCCGACGGATAGTACGGGTTGACACTGTTGTACCCTCGGACTGCCGGGCAGCTTGAACTTGTTTGGATGTTAGTCGAGGTTCTTTATCCACCCATCAGCACAATCTTGCGCTGAAATCTCTTGTCAATTTTTCTTTTCCGTCCACATCTAGGGAGATTAGCCAAAGTGCCATGGGCTTTAAACTTCTTGATGACACTGCGCATGGTAGACACAGGAACATTCAGGTCTTTGTTGATGGACTTGTAGCCTTGAGATTGCTCATGCTTCCTCACAATTTGGTTTCTCAAGTCCTCACGACAGTTCTTTGGTCTTCTTTCTTTTCTCCATGCTCAATGTGGTACACACAAGGACACAGGACAGAGGTTGAGTCAACTTTAATCCATGTCAACAGGCTGCAAGTGTGATTTAGTTATTGCCAACACCTGTTAGGTGCCACAGGTAAGTTACAGGTGCAGTTAATTACACAAATTAGAGAAGCATCACATGATTTTTCTAACAGTGCCAATACTTTTGTCCACCCCCTTTTTTTATGTTTGGTGTAGAACCATATCCAAGTTGGCTTTAGGACAATTTTTTTTGTGTTTTTTTAATTGAAGACAAATTAAATGAAGATAATAATACCAAATAATTTGTGATTGCAATCATTTTCAGGAAGAAACTGAGTATTATCTGACAGAATTGCAGGGGTGTCAATACTTTTGGCCAACACTGTAGCACAGAGGCCAATGCTCTTGGCGGGAAAACAGCAAAAATATTCTGCGCCCAGAATCCCGAGTGTGGACACGTACAGCGCGTTCTCCCATACAGGGCACTTGCGTCTCCGCAAGAGAAAACATGCTGCGTCCAGAACACAGTGTCTCCTGATCGTGGGCACTTCGCCTACATATTTCCTGCTGGGAAGGGCAATGGTGGCAAAAAAAATGTTTAAATGTGAATATACAATAATGCAAACGTATGTATCAATCAGGGAAATGTATAACAGCCATTAGAATTCAAGAGGTTCACAACAAAAAATGATGCAACACAAAATGTTTCAAATCTATAGAAGGCTGCCAAGCTTCAAGAAATGGAAGACAAAACAGCAAGTGAAAAGATGAAGTCATGCCAAAAACCATAAGCATTGGCCCTAAAAATCATTTCTTCTCTGCTACATTGTATGAATTTAAAAAAGCTACCAATTTGCCTAATAGCAAAACTAACCCTTGCCCTATGTGAAAGTACAGCCCATACAAATGCACAGTATGGTGGGGGGTCTCATCATTCTGTATTCTGTAAATTACCGTATATTTTTAATAGTTCCCATTCACTCTTTGGCCCCGATGCGAACACAGTTTATCACCATGTGGCTTTCTAGTGGCATACTGATGTATGGACGTATTATGATAACAGCACTTAAGAGCGGTGTTGTAAGACAGCTTACCTTGCCTCTCCTGCCATTACCACCATCTTGGTCCTCCCACTGCCAATCAACTCCTCGTACCACCCGGGCACCAGCAAATATTCCTCTTGCCGTTATCTTTTTTGACTTCCGACGTGATTCCAAAAGGACTCTAAGATTTAAAGAACAAGGTGTACAATCAATATGGAGATCATACAATATCTAATCATTCTCTACATTGACAATTCCCTCTTTATAGGACACCATAATCTTATGACTTAATAATAATGAATTTATATAATGACCTCGGACTGATCAATAATGTTTCTTCACATTCCTGCTCGATATGGAGTAAAAAGGTATGATAAAATGAGCGCTAGGGACAGAAACAGGCACTGGGCTCTTATCGAATATTACCTTTCAAATTTATTGTGAACAGTAGATGTTATAGGTCTCCTCGCCACAACATGTTTCGACACTAAAGGTGTCTTTCTCAAGTGATCCACTTGAGAAAGACACCTTTAGTGTCGAAACATGTTGTGGCGAGGAGACCTATAACATCTACTGTTCACAATAAATTTGAAAGGTAATATTCGATAAGAGCCCAGTGCCTGTTTCTGTCCCTAGCGCTCATTTTATCATACCTTTTTACTCCATATCGTGCTCAAATCCTCCCTTTGGGGAGTGTGGTTTGAGAGCAGCTCTGGGACAGGATTTGGTCAACACAGAGGAGCTGCCCTTCCCTGGGCTCGTGATCTCTGGGAGAGACATTGAAGTTCCATAAGGAAAAGCTTCTCTACACGTAGCAACGGATTTATGCCTGCGGTTAATTCTCACCTCAAATCATCAACCTAGTTGTGCAGGGGGCGCACCTAGAAAAGGTGAGTGACATATTAATATAACCCCTTGCTTCGGCTAATTTGCACAGTGTGGCGCAACAAATTTTTGGTTTTTCTTCTTCACATTCCTGCTGACATAGGATTCCTCATCCCTTATAGATATCTTGACTAACTAGTATAGTGCAGGGTCAGTGAGGGCCAGCCATCGGTAAGTGGGGGCGCCACAACATGTCTGACATAGGGGCCAACCTCCACAGGCAGGTAGGGGATAGTGATGGGGTTTAATGCTTAAATCCTTTGCCTGCCCTATGCTAAAGTTACTATTGTTTCTTATGTTATGTGGTAGGAGTATTTTAACTTTTATATTCAATAAAATTATTTTAATGGGCAGTTGTGTTAATTTTGGTTTCTCAAACCCCCTAATCTTCCCTGAGTGATCATAGAAACATTTCAGCAACATTGTTAAATTATAAAGCTGTAATTAACCCTGAGGTTTAAGACTGAACCCATAGGAGATATTTCTAGAATTCAATTCCATAGTGCAGTCTGCTGCCGTTTTATCAACAAACCAGGACTTTTGTTGTACACAGACTATTTTACAGTAAGACTATGTGCACATTGAGTATTTGGTGCACAAATGTTCTGCCCCAAGCCTGCATCCCCTGGCAGAAAAAGTACCAAAAACGCGGCACTTTTTTATCTTCCATTTTTTTAAATTGAAGTGAATGCCTGGAAGCCCTAAAAAAGGCTAACACCACGCACCAACAACTGACATGCTGCAGAGGTTTTCTACAACCAAATAAGCAAGTAAAGGATAAGCAACATGTGCACAACACATCAGGATTCTCATGCACTTTGCTGGCATAAGGACAGGCATGCAGATTTGTGACAAAACTGCACCAAAACGCAGTTTGTGCACATGACCTAACAAGCATACTTTATGAATACATAGAAATATACTCAAGATGGTGAATACGGCTGAAGATGCACCAGAAACATAAAATGGGGCATGTAGCAGAAGAAATTTGGAACAACTCTCTAGTCATGTTAGGCACTGTTCACCACCTCATGGATACATACATGTACAGTATATTAGAAATAATCAGGCGGCATGGTGGCTCAGTGATTAGCTTTGCAGTATTGCAGCACTGAGGTCCTGGGTTCAAATCCACCAAGGACAACATCTACAAGGCGTTTGCATGTTCTCCTCATGTTTGTGCTGGGTATCGTATTGATTCTCCGGTTTCCTCCCACACTCCAAAGACATATAGTGATAGGGAAGATAGATTGTGAGCCCGATTGGAGACAATGAGATATGGTTGCAGTTTCCAGAAAAATTATGAAACCCAACTCTCAGGATATCTTTGCACCTGGGGGTGCCGGACAGGAAATATTACCATCATCTTTCCCATCATGAATTTATCTGTGCGTAGCCATGCCATGTTTCCCATCTAGTCAATACTTATTTGGAACTGATAGGGATGTCTCACAGTTATGAAAATATGCATGTTCTTCCCCTTTTAGCCCCAAAACTGAAAATGTATTTTCCATGAGGGTAGGATCTATGCAAACCCCAATATTCATATCTCTACACTGGAGACCAAGTGACAACCAAAATTCTTTGATAGTAGCATGCTGATACAGTAGGAAATGCAATTCACCGCCTCTTATCGAACAAATCTCAGATTGGCTGTCTTTCCTACCAGTATTAATTACTTGTCACCACCAGGGGTCATAGCTTCAGTGAGGTCATGTGCAGTTAGATTGTGAGCTCTCTACCCCTCAATTATAATAAGCTTCATGTGCTGCACACTACCGTTCAAAAGTTTGGGGTCACCCAGACAATTTTGTGTTTTCCATAAAAACTCATACTTTTATTTATCAAACGAGTTGTAAAATGAATAGTAAATATAGTCCAGACATTGACATGGTTAGAAACAATGATTTTTATTTTAAATAATAATTTTCTCCTTCAGACTTTGCTTTCGTCAAAGAATGCTCCCTGTGCAGCAATTCCAGCATGGCAGACCTTTGGCATTCTAGCTGTTAATTTGCTGAGGCAATCTTGAGACATTTCACTCTAGGCTTCCTGAAGCCTCTCCCACAAGTTGGATTGGCTTGATGGGCACTTTTTGCGTACCATACGGTCAAGCTGCTCCCACAACAGCTCAATGTGGTTGAGATCTGGTGACTGCGCTGGCCACTCTATTACAGATAGAATACCAGCTGCCTGCTTCTTCCCTAAATAGTTCATGCATAATTTGGGGTGTGCTTTGGGCCATTGTCCTGTTGTAGGATGAAATTGGCTCTAATCAAGCGCTGTCCACAGGGTATGGCATGGTGCTGCATAGTGGAGTGATAGCCTTCCTTATTCAAAATCCCTTTTACCTTGTACAAATCTCCCACTTTACCAGCACCAAAGCAACCCCAGACCATCACATTACCTCCACCATGCTTGTCAGATGGCGTCAGGCACTCTTCCAGAATCTTTTCAGTTGTTCTGCATCTCACAAATGTTCTTCTGTGTGATCCAAACACCTCAAACTTTGATTTGTCTGTGACTCACCATTGCCGGGTTTTCAGATCTCAGGCGTTGCTTCCCTCGTCACGGTTCCGCGTCTGAGGCTGTGGGGCCCGGTGGTCAGATCAAAAGGGGATGAACGGATGGGGTTTGTTTCGTGTTTGTCGTGACGCCACCTGCGGGAGTCCGGTGATTGCTCCGGCGCTGCTTGGGCCTCCGGGGGATGTGCGGCAGCTAGATGGAACGCTCCCCACAGGATGAGCGGGAGTCACCGGGGCCTGGAGCTGCACTCGCTGGAATACGGCAGCTCAGGTAGTTTCTTAGTATGTGGAGATAAAACAGTTCTGAATGAAAACACGGACACCAGATTCCTCTGTAACGGGTCTTTATTGTAAGCGGTAGGATGGTACAGGGTATACAGCCTTAGGTAACAGACCGGGTGGTCCCAGCAATGACTGGTGTTAGTTCAGAGCTCCCGGTGTTCCTCCTTTTCCTAACTTCTCTAAATTGGTTGCCGGTGCTGCCTTAGTGTACCAGGTCAGGGTACTAGGGAGACTTCTAGTGGAGGTTCTGACTGAATATAAGCTGCAAAAGGTCCTGTATCCCAGTGGTGAGTCCCTGCTGGCAAGACAGCTTTAGTTGCGGCAGTGGTGAGGTGCCTCTTAGAAGCGGTTCTTCACCCCGGTTTGCTGAGCAGCGGTGGACATCTGCTCGCCTCGGAACCGGTGATCCAGTGGTTTTTGGGCATGGGTGATTTTGAACCCGTTTGGTAGCTGCCCGTGTTCCGGTCTGCGTCACCGCTTAATGGTGCCAGCCGGTAAGTGGTCTTCAGGGCTGTACGGCACTGTGCAGCGCCCTGCTTCTCCTACGTTACTCTCCTCACGACTCCTACTCCTCTCCTACCTTTCTCCCACACACTACACCTACACTCCTCCCACCAGGACCTGATTTGGCCCTCTATTCTAAGTGGTGCATGTGGTGTATGGAGCTCTGAGTTTAACCATGTCATCACCGAGACGGAAGATATTACATCTTCTGGCAGGGATGCAATACCTTCCTGTGACGCACTCGTTGCGGGGCGCCACATCTGTCCATAACACTTTTTTACAATTTCCTCTGTCCAATGTGTGTGTTCTTTTGCCATATTAATCTTTTCCTTTATTAGCAGTCTCAGATATGCTCCAGATTCTCACTAGCTCAAAGGAAGGGCAGTCTCAGATATGCTTTTTCTTTGCTACTCTGCCTGAAGCCACATCCCAAAGTTGCCTCTCTTGTAGACGTTGACACTGGCGTTTTGCAAGTACTATTTAATGAAGCTGCCAGATGAGAAGATGTGAGTCATCATTTTCAAACTAAACACTCTAATGCACTTGTATGTTGCTTAGTTGTGCAGCGGGCCTCCCACCATTGCTGTGTGTGAGAGGCTCCTCCCACCTTTGCTATGTGTGAGGCCTGAAGTGGAGGCTCCTCCCCCTATGTGTGAGAGGCTGAGGTAGAGGCTCCTCCCACCGTTGCTACACTACCGTTCAAATGTTGAGTCACCCAGACAATTTTGTGTTGTCCATGAAAACTCATACTTTTATTTATCAAATGAGTTGCAAAATGAACAGTAAATATAGTCCAGACATTGACAAGGTTAGAAATAATGATTTTTATTTGAAATAATAATTCTCTCCTTCAAACTTTGCTTTCATCAAAGAGTGCTCCCATTGCAGCAATTACAGCATTATAGACCTTTGGCAGGTACTATTTAATAAAGCTGCCAGTTGAGGAGCTGTGAGGCGTCCATTTCTCAAACTAGAGACTCTAATGTACTTGTCTTGTTGCTCAGTTGAGCAGCGGGGCCTCCCACTTCTCTTTCTACTCTGGTTAGAGCCTGTTTGTGCTCTCCTCTGCAGGGAGTAGTACACACCGTTGTAGAAAATCTTCAAGCTTCTTGGCAATTTTTCAAATGGAACAGCCTTCATTTCTAAGAACAAGAATAGACTGTCGAGTTTCACCCGAAAGTTCTCTTTTTCTGGCCATTTTGAGAGTTTCATATAACAAACAAATGTAATGTTCCAGATTCTCAAATAGCTCAAAGAAAGGTCAATTTTACAGCTTCTCTAATCAGCTAAACCGTTTACAGCTGTGCTAACATACTTGTGCAGGAAACCCTAAAAAACCCTTGGGCCGGCTTCACACCACATGTTTTTTCGGGTCCCGATTTTGGACTAATGCATGCCTATGGTGCTGGATGGCAGTGATTCTACATCCGGTTTTGTCCCTGTCCGGCAGCATCAGGCCGCATTCAATTTTTGTCCCAGGACCAAATCGGATCCTCCCAGATCCGGTGCGATCCAGCGCCCCCCCCAACATGGAAGGCTATGGGCGCTGGATCGCATCGTATCCGACAAAATTGGATCCGGCTGCTGAAGTTCAGCAGCGTTCGGCCTGAACATCAGCACCTGGAGAGCTCCCGGCAGAAATTTCAGAACCGCAGCTAGCTCCCCGCTAGACGCAATTTTGAAATTTCAGCACTGGACAGCGGCAGTAGCCTCGCAGTGCCGATTCCGAGAGAAAACAGGATCGGAGGCATATTTGCCCTCCGGTTCTGTTTGTCCGGAGCTGTCAGGCTGTGTCGATGCATCCAGCAAAACACCGGACACAGCCTGACAGCAAAAAACTGTGGTGTAAAGCCGGCCTTGCACATCCTTTAGCCTTCTTACACAGTTAGCAAACACAATGTACCATTAAAACACAGGAGTGGTGGTGGTTGGAAATGGGCCTCTATACACCTATGTAGACATTGCATTAAAAACCAGACGTTTGCAGCTAGAATACTCATTTACCACATTAACAATGTATACAGTGTATTTCTGATTCATTTAATGTTAGCTGTAAAAAATATGCTTTTCTTTCAAAAATAAGGACATTTCTAAATGACTCCAAACTATTGAACGGTAGTGTATGTGCCTAACCAGAGAAATGTCTTATGATCTGTAGTCATATGCATAAGGGCCACGTCACACACACAGATAATTGTGCAGATATTGTTCGTAGATATATGGTTGCAGTGAAATCATGGACACATTGTTACATTTGTACACAGCCACAAATGGAACAATGTGCCCATGATTTCACTGCAACCAGAGATCTGCGAACAATCTCTGCACAATTATTTGTGTGTGTGTAACTGGGCATTAAGTCTGAGGGCAGATCTGAATAGATCTGCTGGACTCTTCCAACTTTACCCAAAGTCTAGAATATGCAAAAGCATAAAATGCAATAAATATAAAATATGGAAGAAAAGCAAAACAATTTTTGCTAGCTTAGGAGGCGTTTTGGAGGTGACAGGATCCCTTTAAACCGCCTATTCAAAACACCACTCCAGCATTTGTGGGGGGGTTTACCGCTGGAGTGATTTTTATACCTAAGTCCTCTGCCCTCAGACTTAATGTCAGTTACACACACAGATAATTGTGCAGAGATTGTTCACAGATCTCTGTTGCAGTGAAATCATGGACACATTCTTACATTTATACATGGCCACAAATGGAACATGTGTCCATGATTTCACTGCAACCAGAGATCTGAGACCAATATCTGCACAATATCTGTGTGTGTGACGTGGCCTAACAATAAAGAACGTTTATGGAAATACCGTACATCAAATATTGGTATATATTAAATGATCAATAAACTAATTGTAGCCTAGAACTACAACAAAAGTTTTGACTTTAGCTACAAGAAGAATTTACATTTTCGAATATGTTTGCATTGACATTTGCACTTACAATTGTGATATTTATTTCATTTTACAACATAATATAATTATAAATACTATGCTATATGTCTAATGTACAGCCATTTTTATTACCTAAGAGTTTATCGATCATTTATGGTATACCCAGATTGAAGTGTTTTCCGTAAAACTTTCATTGGTATGAGGACCCACATTTTGTAAATGTGAGTTTGTTGTTATTTTTTTTAAATATTTAATAAAATTACATTTGCATTTATCTTTTTGATGGTTCTGTAAATGTATAGGTTGTTGTGTACTAAGTATACAGTCCCTTTTTTTTTGTATATTATTAGAATTCTTTTAGACAGCTTCACATCACGTTTTTCGCCACTGCCACATCTGTCGCGTAACGAAGCATGTCAGCAAGACTGCTTTCAACGAATTATTCTCTTATGGGACTTGCGGACAGTGCGCACTTGCAGTTTTGCATTTATGGCAAATCAAAAAACCACCGTAGCAGGGTGTTTGTCCATTGCCGCAAGTGCTGGGAAATGGCGGATCATGGCAAAACTGCAAGTGCCGCACGTCTGCAAGCCACGCAGGGAATGCATTAGGCCGAATGCAGTCTTGCCGCAAGTGATCCGTTACGCAGAAGACGCACAAATTGATAGATCTACCATGAATGGCGAAAAACACTGATGTGAAAGGAGCCTCAGGTGTTTTTCGCTACCAGAAGACTGCAAAAAGCCTCTGAAAATATGAGCACAAAGTTTTTTCAGACATTGGCAATAACTTATATACGTCTTACAGACACTGGCATACTTATATACGCCTTACTATATACGCCTTACAAACACTGGCATACTTATGTCTTACAGACATTGGTATACTTATATAGTCTTAGCAGACAATGGCATACTTATATAGGATGCTTAGTGCGGCGTCACAACGCTAACATATTTGCAAAAATATCGCTGGAAAGTGTCTGATTTGGCATCGCTCCTACGACATTGTTGCGTGTTACAGGCCGATTGACTAGCGATAAGTGGTCAGATCGTTATATACAGATATGGAACCGGACCCCATATCAGACGATGTGATCATCCAATCTGCTGCATTGTTCTGTGTGACACCGCTATAACCGATCTCCTGACCCATTTCTCCCATTCATATCATTGACAAGCCTCGTCGCTGGTTGTGTGAACAATCCCTGCACGTAACATCGCTGCTGCATCCTGAATGTTATCTTACATGCGACACCTCACTAACATGTTGTCCACAAGTGCACACCCCTGAGTCGTTATTGAGTCCCCACACAAAATCGTAGTGTGTGACGCACCGCCTTACAGACATTGGCATACTTATATACCTTTTGAAGCAGATGTTCAGAAACACCCGGCAATATATTTAATGACAAGCATCTTGTTTGATGTTAATTTGGAGGCTTTTTATTTTTCATATGTTGATTACAAAGTGTGTCTACAACCTGAAGGGGCATGTCAAAATATATTTTCATCACAAGTCCCCAAGTCTTGTCGCATTTTACACTTATGTTTCATAGGTTTCTTAGGAAATATGGTTCAGAGCCTATAGTAATCGAACATGTAGGGGCACACCAGTGATTTAGAGTTGTTTGGAAGAGTGCCATTCCTCTGATCCAACCATGAGCTCGTATAGACCAATAGTAGACAGAGAAAAGGTACAGCACTGAAAAAGGCAGTTCCTTCACTCTGTCTACTGTGGTTCAGAGGCCAGAGCATCACAGATGCCACATCTGAGAGGCTCACAAGAGGTCTTAGGAGAACAAACTTCAGAAATTCACTTTCTTTAAAAAATAAGAATTTACAACTCTCACACCTCAGGTCTATTTCACTGCATATTCTACCTTATATAAACTATGGTCCCACAAACCGCATGCATAATTGTGTAGATGGGAGAGGAATCTAAAAGAGATCAGGGGACCCTATTGCGGGAGAAAATGTGGCTTAGGGTATGTGTCCACAGGACGTTTTTTAAGCCGTCCTAAACGCAGCAAAACCTGAGGATCCTAGATTCCTTGACAGAAGATTAGCTATGATCTTGTCTGCGTTTTCTGCACGTTTTTACTGCGTTTTTGCTGCTGCATTTTTGCCATTGACTGCTGCAAAAACGCAGGAATATTTAACATGTCAATTCTCTCCCATCCGCACCAAAAATGCAGGTATTTGACAGTTC
This sequence comes from Allobates femoralis, assembly GCA_033576535.1. Lineage (NCBI taxonomy): Eukaryota > Metazoa > Chordata > Amphibia > Anura > Aromobatidae > Allobates > Allobates femoralis. The sequence goes on from JARQOC010000005.1 coordinate 151,693,406, forward strand.
AAAACACTTGCAAAACCCATGTGTGGGCACAGCGTTTCTGTGAAACACATTGGTTTTGCTTGGAATCAAAACCGCTGGAACAAATTAGCATAAATTACCATAAAACCAATGGTAAACTGCATGCAGAAAACGCAGCAAAAACTTCTTGTGGGCACATACCCTTACTATACCAAAATGCTCAATTAACATTACCTCTAGAGTCGGCTCACAAAGTCCTAATGCGGTTGTATTTGGTATCTACCTGGATAGCTTACTCATCCTCCTTTTAGAAGTATCCTTAACTGGGCAACATGCATCATACTTGGTGGACATGAAGAAAACTAACCAGATTGTGGTCCTGAATCTAGGGCATTATACAAACTCTCTTTACTATCATATTACTAAGTATCCCTGCTAGCCTTATTATGGTATATTAGGTGCTGAACCTCACTCGATCACAATTTCCACTCATTGTTTCTGGGTGACGAATAGGCTAATTCACATATATGGAAGCAGTTACCTGTTCCCCTACAACAAGTCAAATCAGAAATGGAAGGATTTACGAAAAATAAAAAAAATTATCCAGGGTTTTAATCGATAAACATAATGGACACTTTACATGCGGCAAAAGGAAGATAGAAATCGGCAGGTGTCGGAGACAATTGTACCTTTTACCTTCAAAACACCATGAAGTGGCTGCGCGTAATTCAGGTATCTGCAAGGTGTTTTGAAGGTAAAAGGTACAATTGTCTCCGACACCTGCCGGTTTCTATCTTCCTGTTGCCGCGTGTAAAGTGGCCATAACAAATTTGTTTAGGTTAGGACACCATGGATCAAATATACTTACCCACATTCACCATCTTACACGTTGGACTGACATAACATCCATTCAAGTATTTGAGCTTTGCTCATTGGTCACAGGGATGACCCCACATCCACCCTTTTATTTTATTTTCTTTCTTGTCTATTATCCCCTTTCCTTTTTATTTCTACTTGATACATTTCATTATAGCTACAAACCCCCATATATACAAACACTGTTGATGAGCTTGACTTCAGTCGATTTTGGCTCTATACTGTATATAGTGACACTTTCATTTCATTTTCTGTTTCAACTGTTGCACAAGTTATGTCAGACAATGATTTTTCCATTATGTTGTTTTCCATCTATTGCCGATGTTATGCTACAGTTTATCTGTAATTTTTATAAAATCATAAGTTTCTAATAAGGAGTAAGGTAAAAATGTTTGTACCGTGTTAGCCAGTAGATAAAACAATTTTGGAATCTGAGAGTCCTCAGTGGTTGATACCTTTTAATGGCTAACTGAAAAGATGGTAAACATAGCAAGCTTTCGGGACACTGTGGCCCCTTTGTCAGGCTGATAATGACACAGATTCTGAAGACACATACATATACAGTTAGGGCCAGAAAAATTTGGACAGTGACACAATTTTCGCGAGTTGGGCTCTGCATGCCACCACATTGGATTTGAAATGAAACCTCTACAACAGAATTCAAGTGCAGATTGTAACGTTTAATTTGAAGGGTTGAACAAAAATATCTGATAGAAAATGTAGGAATTGTACACATTTCTTTACAAACACTCCACATTTTAGGAGGAGGTCAAAAGTAATTGGACAAATAATTATAAAAATATTTTGTTTGGGTTATTTTCAATATTTTGTTGCAAATCCTTTGGAGGCAATCACTGCCTTAAGTCTGGAACCCATGGACATCACCAAACGCTGGGTTTCCTCCTTCTTAATGCTTTGCCAGGCCTTTACAGCCGCAGCCTTCAGGTCTTGCTTGTTTGTGGGTCTTTCCGTCTTAAGTCTGGATTTGAGCAAGTGAAATGCATGCTCAATTGGGTTAAGATCTGGTGATTGACTTGGCCATTGCAGAATGTTCCACTTTTTTGCACTCATGAACTCCTGGGTAGCTTTGGCTGTATGCTTGGGGTCATTGTCCATCTGTACTATGAAGCGCCGTCCAATCAACTTTGCAGCATTTGGCTGAATCTGGGCTTAAAGTATATCCCGGTACACTTCAGAATTCATCCGGCTACTCTTGTCTGCTGTTATGTCATCAATAAACACAAGTGACCCAGTGCCATTGAAAGCTAATGCATGCCCATGCCATCACGTTGCCTCCACCATGTTTTACAGAGGATGTGGTGTGCCTTGGATCATGTGCCGTTCCCTTTCTTCTCCAAACTTTTTTCTTCCCATCATTCTGGTACAGGTTGATCTTTGTCTCATCTGTCCATAGAATACTTTTCCAGAACTGAGCTGGCTTCTTGAGGTGTTTTTCAGCAAATTTAACTCTGGCCTGTCTATTTTTGGAATTGATGAATGGTTTGCATCTAGATGTGAACCCTTTGTATTTACTGTCATGGAGTCTTCTCTTTACTGTTGACTTAGAGACAGATGCACCTACTTCACTCAGAGTGTTCTAGACTTCAGTTGATGTTGTGAACGGGTTCTTCTTCACCAAATAAAGTATGCGGCGATCATCCACCACTGTTGTCATCCGTGGACGCCCAGGCCTTTTAGAGTTCCCAAGCTCACCAGTCAATTCTGTACCCAACTGTTGATTTTGCTACTCCAAGCATGGCTGCTATCTCTCTGATGGATTTTTTCTTTTTTTTCAGCCTCAGGATGTTCTGCTTCACCTCAATTGAGAGTTCCTTTGACCGCATGTTGTCTGGTCACAGCAACAGCTTCCAAATGCAAAACCACACATCTGGAATCCACCCCTGACCTTTTAACTACTTCATTGATTACAGGTTAACGAGGGAGACGCCTTCAGAGTTAATTGCAGCCCTTAGAGTCCATTGTCCAATTACTTTTGGTGCCTTGAAAAAGAGGAGGCTATGCATTACAGAGCTATAATTCCTAAACCCTTTCTCTGATTTGGATGTGGAAACTCTCATATTGCAGCTGGGAGTGTGCACTTTCAGCCCATATTATATATATAATTGTATTTCTGAACATGTTTTTGTAAACAGCTAAAATAACAAAACTTATGTCACTGTCCAAATATTTCTGGCCCTAACTGTATATCTAATATTTTTCTAATAAGGAGTAGGTACACATGGTAACCAGTATGATGTAAGGGTTCTCACAGACTTCCACTAGTTTAAAGGGGTTGTCCAAGAATTTAACTTTGATAGCCTATCTTCAAGTCTGATCGGTGAGAGTGTGACCCCCTGCACCCCTGCTGATCTCCAGTCATGAGGCTGCAACCACCCCCCTACTGCTCCACCCCCACGCGCGCTGCACAGCTCAGTCAACTGTATAGTGGCCGTGACCAGGTACAAGATGTCGCACTCCCACTGATCAGACGTTGATGACCTATCCTGAGGAAAGGCTTTCAATGTTAAAGTCCTACATAACCTCCTTAAAGAACGAAGCAACCCTATATATCTCCTTATCCTGTGTCTGTAGGATTTCCAAGTTTCAACAACAATCTTACCGTTCACTTCCTGGAGTTGTAATTCTGTAAAACCGATGCCTTAAGTGATGTTTGTCACCATGATAGCAAACTGTACATAGGTCATAGTTTGTGCACTCGGCGCACTTCCACCGGATTCCAATAATAGGCTGTTGTCGGCAGGTATCACACATCGTGCCATCATGTTTGACACCTTAAAAAGAATAAAGGATCCTCTGAATAAGAATAGTCAGTGGTAGCATTTGTTCAGTCATTTTTCATACCTTAAGGATTTCAGACCATCCTGATCATCGTACACGGTTGGGTTGTAAACATTGTTATATTCAACAACAATCAAAATAGTAAAAATCAGCAATCACCGATTCATCGCTGCCAAGATCTGGGGTCTGGGCTCCCACTTACAAGATCCATATTTGTCATAAATATTACAGCATGGGTTAAGCCAGGTGGAAGACATGTATTTATAGTGACCTATTAAATCATTTGCCTTTATTGTATTTTTTTGTGTTGCCACAATATATCTTTTCTGTACCAGTCAAGATTTTAGGGGGGTTTTATGGTCAAAAAGTACTGTACTATGAAACCATTGATATAACTGTAGCATTTACTGCCTATGTTTTCAAAATGTTCAGAAATTTAATTCCTTTTGCACACTCTTCAGGCTCTGTGCTTTCTCCCAAGGGAACCAGCGAATAGAGAACGAAGAGCTTTTCCAAGGAACCACAAGTTGTACTTTCTTTCCTTTATCAAACGCAGTTACACTATGTGGCCACGCTCCTATGACTGAAGGATGGAGGCTGCCGGGAGCCAGGAGGAATGAATGAATTTCCTTCAGCAAGCTGGGCTCTCACACTGCAGATTAACCCCATACATGACAGGTTGCCTAAAGGTACCGTTACATGGCACAACGTTGAGATGATGTCGCTAACGATCTCTTGGGCACGCGGTAGTTTCCGACATCGTTTTGACATCGCTGGTGAGATGTCACACGTCTAGATATCGTGGACGACTCACCAACGATGTAGTGAGCAGCTATCATTCGCACAACCCAGCGAACGATCCCTGCTCATTGCTGTGAATGGGAGAAGTCGGCAACGACATCGTTATTGCAGTGTCACACACAGCGATGCAGCAGGTTGGCTGATCGTGGATTGTGTGATTTGAGAACATGTTCTCAAACCTGCGATCCCTGATCCAACAATTTATTGTTACAACATTGCAGAGTCACATGCAACGAGGTCGTATCTATGTCACTTGAACGACTCCAAACCAATATCATTAACGATGTTGTGCCATGTAACGGGGCCTTTAGAGTGCGACGTGCAATTTTTGTATCAATTCTTTGAGCCAAACATAGCAATGGATAGAAAATAGATGAATCCACTTCTTCACTACGTACTTTGCCTCCTAGACCTGTCACAAAAATGACATCTATGACTTCAGCCAATATTCCCTTACCCTGAAAAAACCATCAGAGGAAGAATAGACCTGCAAGTAACTAGCCACAGGATACATCTGTAAATGGACTACCTACAGGGGCCCTATATTGGTGGTAATAATTCATATAACAGCCTTTCTGGCAGAACTGAAGGACTTGCAGTATTTGCACTTTGTTTCCCAATAAGGGGGGGGGGGGGCGCTTTGTAGTCCGGATGGAGGGGAGGGAGCTGTGCTATGGAGGGGGGCTTGAGAAGACAGGAAGATGTCACTTCTGCAGGGGGAGTGATGGAAGGTGAGTCTGGTCGCTTAATTTTTTTAAGTGTGCATAGTGATGGGGGCCATATTTACCAGGTTATGGGGCAAAGACCAGGAAGGCGGATCATATATACCAGGACAGGGACAGGGAATCATCTATACTAGGATGGTGGTAGGGTGGGGGGGAGGGAAAATCATCTATACCTGGACGGTGGGGAATCATACGTGCCACGACGGGGGATCACGCGCCAGGATGGTGAACATATATACCTCTAAAGGGCCCTGGATGGTGACACACTGAGAATTTGAGAATATTACCCCCATAAGTGCCAGCAGCAGATCCCCCCCTATAGCAGTGCATCATGACCACATTTTTTGCTTAAACTTTATTTTCCTCTTCTAAAACCTAGGTGCATCTTATGAGCAAAGTACGTCTTACAGTCCAAAAAATATGGTATATCAGATATTTGTTATGTAATATGTGTAGTTACCTGATATGTTAGTTAGGTTTTTATTCACATGTAAATAATTGTCTTCGCCATAAATAGCCTACGTTTTACTCTGTAGCTCTACGTTTGTTATCATTTCTCTATGTTTATTATATGAATCTGCTCTTCTCCCACAGCTCTTGCAGTCACCTTCCTAAACCATGCCATACGCAGTACAATAGCAGACGTGTTTGCCGGCGTCCCTGGCTGCTTACATGATTGGTCATTACAATTTAAATTACAGCCATTGTTTGCTATAAAGCAGAGGACAGCTGCTAATATCCACAGCACGGGAAGGGGTGGAGGGGGTAAAGCCAGGAGACTGCAGCCCTACACTGAACATATCCATCCTGTAATCCCAAGGATTTATGTTGTGTATCAGAACTATTGGCTGGTACCTAGAATAACCAGATCAGCAATATTTTCTATACTGAACTGTTCTACACATAACAGGTATCACTAAATATAATTATATAATATGACAAAGAGCCATAATGCCACATTCATATGCACATTTTGACATTCTGATTGTTTGCTCCATGTTTCGAGACATATCACTACCGTGTTTCCCCGAAAATAAGACCTTGTCTTATATTTTTTTGGGGGCCATGAGTGGCCCCGTCTTATTTTCGGGGGGGGGGACGACGTATATTGGCAGCCACGTACACACACATACACGCATATGCACCGCTTCTTACCTTGTCCGGTGCTGTCCGGTTGTGTCCCCGCTGTCATGCCCCGCTCCTCCGGCCGTCCGGTGGTGTCCCCACTCCTCTCCTGGTCTGCGGTACGGTGTCCCGGTCCAGTTGCATGCTGATCAGTGTGGAGCCCGGCCGACTTCCTGCTTCCTCCAGCAATCCCCGCCCAGGTCATGCCCTGCGCCAATGACAGCGCAGGACCTGTGACGTCAATCACAGCCCAGCGGCGGCTTGATGACGTCGGGCCAATCAGAGGCCCCAACGTCATCTGGCCGCGTCTGGGCGGTGATTGACGTCACGGGTCCTGCGCTCTCATTGGGCCTGACCTGGGCGGGGATTGCCGGAGGAAGCAGGAAGTCGGCCAGGCACCGCACCGATCAGCATGAAACCGGACCGGGACACAGCATCGCAGACAAGGAGATGAGCGGGGACACCACCGGACGGCCAGAGGAACGGGGCATGACAGCGGGGACACTACCGTACAGCATCGGACAAGGTAGGACATATTTCGCAGCGTCCCCCCCCTGACTTATTTTCGGGGGGGAACTTATATTAGCAGGCCCTCCCCAACTTATTATCGGGAGGGGGGGGGGATGGGACTTATTTTCGGGGAAACACGGTAGGTATATATATACACCAATATATAGTACAAAATTGTCACTGTATATATAACATACTGAAATACACCACGTATGATCATGTACAGTGGATATGAAAAAAAAGTTTATTAAACAGTATAATTTCAGAATCTGAATTTTTTTCCACCTTTGTCTCCTATGATCTGCACAAATCCAGAGAAACAAACTACAATCATATTAAGGGGGGAAAACACTAAAATATTTAGTTTGTATAAGTGTAAACACCCTGTTATACCTGAATGAATGGTGGAGGCAGAATCATGAATTGGGATTGTTTTTCGGAACCTGAAGGTGAGGATTTAGTCAGGGTGGAGGGAATTATGAACGGTTGCAAACATCAGTCAATTTTCCATCAAAACCTTCAGATCCCTGCAAAAAGCTGAGGATGAATTTCACCTTTCAACAACAACCCCAAGAATCCCTCCAAATCAACAGAAGAACGGCTCCACCAGAAGATCAGCATTGTGGAATGGCCCAACCAGAATTCAATTTGAGGGTGACCTGAAGAGGGCGCTGTACACAGGACATACCCTTGCACACTGACATCTTTGGAACTACAAGGATGAGTGGGCTATGATTGGCAATTCTAGATGTGCCAAGATGATACACCCCTACCCACAAGACTGAGGGCCGCTTTACACACACCAACTTCTGTGTCCAACTTCTGAACAGATCTCTGGTTGTAGTGAAATCATGGACACATTGTTCCATTTTGTACACAGCCACAAAATGGAACAATGTGTCCATGATTTCACTGCAACCAGATATCTGTTCAGAAGTTGGTGTGTGTAAAGCGGCCATTAATGCCGCCATAAACTCAGAGGGTACCTCAGCAAAGCATTAGTATAATGGTGTGCATATTTATCCAACCATGTTTTTGGTTTTTAATTTTCCACCTGAATAGATTTCAGTTTCTTTCTCAATGGATTTGTACAGAATTATAGGTGACTTTGATGCAATGTGCCGGTGTTGCACAAGTGATGCAGAATTTTCTGCCTCAAATCTGCATTTGCTTTTAGCACTAATTCTGTATTACACTTCTGCTAGGTAATATCTGCTTTCTTCACGTACAAAACTCTGCATTCGTCCCTGCTGTCCCCACCATGTTGTACGGCACTTATCTTGCACACCGGCAGACACGTCTGGGATTCAGCCGCATCACACACGGGTCACCGGCTCCCTACTCATGTGATGTGCAACACTACTGAAACCTGTAAGTGCCGGGCTGTACATAAGGTAAGCGTGTAAAAGAATTCACATGATAATTATTCTTACAGATCAAAAGTTAAGCAGCTATTAGGCTGGCTTCACACTACGGCTGGGATCCGATGCGTGGCTGCCCGCTTGAGCCAGAAAGCCCCCGACTGAATCAGCACACAGAACCGGAGGGCTAATTTGCCCTCGGGTCCGGTGTGCAGCCAAACGCAGCTGCAGCCGTTCATAGGTCAGGACCGCGACTAGCTCCCCTGACCCATCAGCGGCTGCAGCTGCGTCCGGCTGCACACTGGACCCGAGGGCAAATTAGCTCTCCGGTTCTGTGTGCTGATTCAGTCGGGGGCTGTCTGGCTCAAGCGGGCAGCCACGCATCGGATCCCAGCCGTAGTGTGAAGACAGCCTTACGCAGCGCAAAACGTGCAGGCATGGGCACAGCACTGGCAGTGTCACATTGACTCTGCTGCCTGGCCTATAGACCATGCACATTTGCTACACATTTTTACAAATCTGCTGTACAAACAGCTCATGCGCTCTCCATGGCACACAACCTAAAGTGAGGAAATGATTCCTGGGGCCATTGTTTCAAAAGTCAGCATTTTATCTGGGGTGTGTAGATTTTTTCTATCCACTATCATGCACACTGATATCTACCACATGTGATCCCTATATATAAACACCACAACACACACACACACACACACCACAAACGTGGTCCAGGCACACAGTGGTGGCACAGACTGGGCACACAGTCATTGCACAGTTTGGAACGTGTCAGGCAACAGTCGGCAGGCACATGTCGGCACACCATCGGGCGCACAGTTGGACGTACACACAGTCTGGGCAGGCACAGTACGGGTACACACAGTCTGGGCAGGCACAGTACGGGTACACACAGTCTGGGCAGGCACAGTACGGGTACACACAGTCTGGGCAGGCACAGTACGGGTACACACAGTCTGGGCAGGCACAGTACGGGTACACACAGTCGGGCAGGCACAGTACGGGTACACACAGTCTGGGCAGGCACAGTACGGGTACACACAGTCTGGCAGGCACAGTACGGTACACACAGTCTGGGCAGGCACAGTACGGGGTACACACAGTCTGGGCAGACATCGGTACACACAGTATGGGCAGGCACAGTCGGGACACACAGTCTGGGCAGGCACAGTACGGGTACACACATTTGGGCAGGCACAGTACGGGTCACACAGTACTGGGCAGGCACAGTACGGGGCAGCACACAGTGGGCAGGCACAGTACGGGGGAGGCACACAGTATGGGCAGGCACAACAGTCGGCGGGCATAGTCGGGCAGGCACAGAATGGGCACGCACAGAATGGCACGCACAGAATGGGCACGCACGAATGGGGCAGCACAGTCCAGGCACACAGTAGGCAGGCACAGTCGGGCACACAGTAGGGCAGGCACAGTCGGGCACACACAGTATGGGCACACAGTTGGCACACAGTATGGGCACACAGTATGGGCACACACAGTATGGGTAGGCACAGCCTCTCACCGGTGGGCGCACTGTCCAGGATCCGCAGGTCGTAGGCCCCGGAGCAGCGGTAATTGGCCGCGGTCCCGTTGTCCCAGACCACCACCACCTCTTCGGGGCTCTCGAAGCTGCGCACGGTGCCCACATGCCCCTCTCCGCCGTCCTGCTTCCCCCATTTCCAGTCCGGGCCCCTGGACACCCGGGCCCCGACCCCCTCCACCATCACCCGGTTATTGCGGGAGCCGCTCATCCCCCGGGAGGGATTCAGACACTCCGGGCCTGACTGCCGCACTTTCCTTCTGTTCTCCAGCCGACACCAAACACCGGAGCAGCGGGGGAGGAGCGTGAGGTCCCGGGAGCGGCGGAGCACGGGAGGACGAAAGTTTCCACACAGACAATTAGGATAAGGCCACAGACAGCTCCGGCCGCCATACACAGACACCACTGCGCCTGCGCGGAGGAGAGGGGCGAGGCGAGAAACGGGAGCGAGCCGAAAGGGCGGGAGCTAGCGGATAGAGGGAGCGGGGAGGGCGGAGCTACGGAGGGGGCGTGGAGGGACGGAGCGGAGGGGGCGTGGAGGGAGGAGCTAGCGGAGGGGGCGGGAGGGACAGGAGCAGGGAGGGGACGGGAGCTAGCGGAGGGGGCTTGGAGGGGACAGGAGCGAGGGAGGGGCGTGGAGGGAGCAGGGCTAGTGGAGGGACGGGAGCGAGCGAGGGGGAGACGGGAGCTAGCAGGGGGCCGGAGCTAGTATAGGGGGCATGAGCTAGCGGAGGGGCATGGAGGGACGGAGCGAGCCGAGGGGGGGAAGCTAGCGGAGGGGGTGGGGGACAGAGCGGGAGGGGCGAGCAGCGGGGGGCTGGAGGGGACGGAGCTAGCGAGGGGGCGTGGAGCGGGACAGAGCTAAGTGGAGGGACAGAGCTAGCGGAGGGGGCGTGGAGGGGACAGGAGCTAGCGGAGGGGCAGGAGCGGGGGAGGGGGCGGGAGCGAGCAAGGGGGGGAGGGGGGGCGGGAGCTAGCAGAGGGTGGGAGCGAGCGAGGGGGTGGAGGGGACGGGAGCGAAGCGAGGGGGAGAGGACGGGAGCTAGCAGAGGGGGCGGAGTTAGCGGAGGGGGCTGGAGAAGACGGGAGCGAGCGAGGGGGTGGAGAAAGGGAGGAGCAGGAGGGGGGAGAAGAGGGAGTAGCAGAGGGATGGGAGCAGCAGGGGTGGGGTGAGTGAGCTAGCAGAGGGGGAATGGGAGCTAGCAGAGGGGTGTGGAGGTACAGGAGCGAGCGAGGGTGGGGATAGATAGCGGAGAGAACGGTAGCGGGGGAGAGTACAGAGGGGGTGGGGTGGGAGCTAGCAGAGGGGATGGGAGTAGACAGAGGGAGAGAGTGGAGCTAGCAGAAGGGATAGAGGCAAGCAGAGGGGGAGGGGGCGAGAGCTCGCAGGGGGCGTGAGGAGCGATGAGCGGGGGGCGGGACTAGCAGAAGGAGGGACGGGAGCGAGCAAGGGGGAGAGGACAGGATGGGGGGGAGCAGCAGAGGGGATGGAGAGAGAGGAGAAGAGGAGCGAGCTGAGGGACAGAGAGCGAGCAGGGGGGGGAGAGGACAGGAGCGAGCAGATGGGACGGGAGCGAACAGAGGGGGAAGAGGATGGGAGCGAGCAGAGGGGGAGAGGACGGGAGCAAGGAGAGGGGGAGAGGTCGGGAGCGAGCGGAGGGGACAGGAGCGAGCAGAGGGGAGAAGACTGGAGTGAGCATAGGGGATTGGGGAAGGGAGCAAGCAGAGGGGGAGAGGACGGGAGTGAGCGGAGGCGACTGGAGAGAGCAGAGGTGGCAGGAGTGAGCAGAGGGGGTGTGAAGTAGACAGGAGCGAGCAGAGGGGGCACAGAGCTTACAGGAGCGAGCAGTGGGGATAGAAGCGAGCAGAGGTGGCAAGACTGAGTAGAGTGGGAGGGGATGTGAGCAAGCAGCGTGGGAGAGGACAGGAGTGAGCAGAGGGGCTGCGGAGGGGACGGTAGCGAGGCGAGCGGAGGGGAAGGGAGCGAGCAGAGGGGGCGAGGAGGGAGCAGAGGGGCTGGGAGCAAGCAGGGGGGGGGAGCGAGCAGAGGGGCTGGGAGCGAGCAGAGGGGGAGAGAATGGGAGCAATCAGAGGGGGCGCGGAGATGAAAGCAAGCAGAGGGAACGGGGTCAAGCAGAGTGTGCATGGAGGGGACGGGATTGGGCAAGGGGACGGAAATAAGCAGAGGGGATGGGAATGATCTGTGGGGGCGTGGAGTAGACGGGAGTGAGTGGAGAAGACGGAAGTGAGTAGAGGGGGCGAGAGCTAGCGGAGGGGGAGAGGATGAGAGCAAGTAGAGGGGACCGGAGCAAGCAGTGGGGGCGCGGAGGAGATGGGAGCAAGTAGAGGGGGCACAGAGGGGACGGGATCGAGCAAAGGGGACAGGAGTTAGTGGAGATGGGATGGGAACGAGCTGAGGAGGCGTGCAGTAGATGGGAGTGAGCGGAGGGGACTGGAGTGAGCAGAGGGGAAGAGGACGGGAGTGAGCAGAGGGGGAGAGGGTGGAAGCGAGCAGAGGGGATGGGAGTGAGCAGAGGGGGCATGGAGGGGACGGGAGCAAACAGAGGGGAAGAGGACAGGAGCGGGCGGAGGGCACAGGAGCAAGCAGAGGGGGAGAGGATAATAGCGAGCGGAGGGGACTGGAGCTGGAAGAGAGGGAGAGGATGAGAGTGAGCGGAGGGGAAGAGGATGGGAGCAAGAAGAGGGGGCGCGGAGGGAACGGGAGTGAGGAGGAGGGAGAGGACGAGAGCGAGCAGAGGGGGAGAGGAGGGGATGTAGTAAGCAGAGGGGGAGAGGACCAGAGGGGGCGCAGAGAGGACGGGAGCAAGCAGAGGAGGAGAGGATGAGAGCGAGCAGAGGGAGCGTGGAGGGGACGGGAGCGAGAAGAGGGGGCTTGGAAGGTACGGGAGCAAGCAGAGGAGGAGAGGATGAGAGCGAGCAGAGGGAGCGTGGTGGGGACGGGAGCAAGAAGAGGGGGCTTGGAAGGTACGGGAACAAGCAGAGCGGGAGAGGACAGGAGTGAGCAGAGGAGGCGGGAGCAAGCCGAGGGGGAGAGGACGGGAGTGAGCAGAGGGTATAGGAACAAGCAGAGGGGGAGAGGACGGGAGCAAGCAGAGGGGGAGAGGACGGGAGTGAGCGGTGAGGACTGGAGACCGGCTACCTCACAGCTGGCTTCCCATTCCTACCATTTATTCCCAGGGGGCGCTATCATACAGCTCAGCTCTTATAAATTGGGCACTTTTTTCAAGTGTCTGTGCAAACAAATTAATGTGTCCCTATTTTTTCAGAGGCTGATGATTTGTGAGCAGCTGATCACCATCGTAAATGCTGGCGATGAGCTGTCAGTAAACCAAGGCTGGTTTCACACTGCAGTTTTTTCCCTGATCAGGTTCGATCAGGTATGTGTGCCAAAACCAGGAGTGTCTCCAAAACTCAGAACAGGTGTCAATGTTTCAATTAGGGCTTGGACACTCTCTCCGAGTTACATCCGAGTTTGACGGACGAGCCTTGGAACAGGCTGGAGCAGTGACCATGAACGGCCTCTCCCTGTCTGGACGGGGAATGACAGCTGCTTGTGTTTCTGTGCAGCATCACATTGCATTCCCCATCCACAGAGGAAGAGGCCGTTCAGGGTCACTGCTCCAGCCTGTTCCGAGGATCAACCGTCAAACTCGGATGAATGTGTCCGAGCCCTTATAGTATTTCTCTGCAAGTTCCTCTCCTGGTTTTAGCATACAAACCTGATCGAACCTGATCAGGGAAAAAACTGCAGTGTGAAACCAACCTTAGGTTGGCTTCACACCACGGTGAAATCCGATCCGGGGCTGTCAGGGGTGAACCTGACAGCCCCGAAACGGAGGGCCAATTATGCCCTCCGATGCGGTGTGTAGCCAGATGGCTCATTTGCAGCCGCAGCTGTTGATAATTCACGATCGCAGGGAGCGAGCCGCGGTCCTGAATTGTCATCAGGGGACAGCTCCGTGGTGCTGAAGTTCAGCGCCGAGCGCCACTGAGCTTCAGCACCCGGGTACGGCTCCAATGCAATCCGGCGCCATAGACCCCCATGTTAGGGGCGTCGGATCACACCGGACCGGGAGCATGCGGGAGGATCAGCTTTTTTCCCCCGAACACAAAAATGCTGCATGCAGCATTTTTCTGTCCGGGAAAAAAATTAAAATCCTTCCAGATTCTCCTGGACAGATGGAAACCGGAAGGCAGATAGCTGCCATTCGGCTCCATCTGGTTCCATAGCATACTATGGGGGGAAATCCGGTCTGGGGCTGTCAGGTTCACCCCTGACAGCCCCGGATAGGATTTCACCATAGTGTGAAGCCAGCCTTAGGTATAATCTGCACATGGTTAAGTATTCCAGCCTGTCAGTAAAAATGTCTGTGAATAGTGGCTAAAAAGTCCAGAAAAGATCAAGCATCAGGTTGGCGGTGACTGGCAGCTCCTAGGTTGTACCTTTGCCCCATTCACACCTTGTTTTGTGGTGTTCGGACATCTCTGAATCAGACACCACAGGTATTTATTAGGACATGTTCACTAGCCCTTGATGGGTGAAGCCTATGACAAGGTTTCTGTTTAACATTGAGTTTTTGAAGGATCAACACAGTGTAGACTGTGCTTTCTTATTCATTAAAAAAATGGAAGTTAGGTTGGATCCACAGTGCGTCTGTGCCCAGGGTCAGGGCTCATACAATCAGGTGGTAAGTACCCGCCATCGGGCACAGCAACAATGGATGCCAAGGCCCCCTTATAGGGAAGAGCAGTCTGCTGATCTTCCCTGTACACACAGGGTGCGCAGGGCGTACTGGCCAGATGGCGGACCAAAGCATTCACATTTACCTCCATCTAGTGAGTGGGTCGCTATGGCAACATGACAGTATACCAGGGCAGCGATGCAGTCAGTAAGCCAAACCTCCGACTCCTCAGTTTCCCCAAATCCAACTCCACCAAAATGGACCCTAAGGCCATGTGCCGCCAGTGCATTTAATGATGCATTTTTTTGTCATTAAACCGCCTGTGTATCCTTCCCCCAGCAAAGCCTATGAGAACTCTGAAGTGCTGTGCCAGAGATAATTTTTTTTCCTTGCAGATTTGCAGCATTTTTTTTGTCCAGAGAAAAAAAATGAGCATGTGAATTCATTAGGCACATGAGCAGTGTTGTTCTGCTCTTCCTGCCATTGAGAATATGGAGGGAATAAGACCAAAATCTGCACCAAAAACACATTGTGTATTTGGTGCATTTTTCTGGCACAGGGGGCAGTTTAGCCGCATTGTTGCTGTAGAAAATTTCTGCACCCAAAAAGTTGTGTCAGCACAAAGCCTAATGGCCACTTTACACGTCGCGATATCGTTTCGATATTGTTTACAACGGCACGGGAGCGCGCACATTTTTGGCACTAATCCAAGATCGCATAGGAGATGTTACACAGCGCGATATCGGCAGGCAACGCAAATACGATGTCGTACGCCCCTTTTGCACACTGCGTCTCATCAACTCGGGAATGACCAGTTAACAATGTAGTGAATAGGGGAAGTTGTGCTCCAAATCGTAGTCGCGCTGTCACACAGCACGATCCTGCCAGATCGTCCATCCAATATCGGCCAGTTGGAGAGCCTGCTCAATTCTCCCCCGATATTATTTTGGCATCATTCTTGCATCGAATTGCACATTCACACCACACGACGCACGAACAATATCGGGGCCAATGCACGAACCACGTGACTTTTTATCAAAGTTGGACGACGATATCGCACCGTGTAAAGCGGTCATAAGGGCCGCTTTACACACACCAACTTCTGTGACCAACTTCTGAACAGATCTCTGGTTGCAGTGAAATCATGGACACATTGTTCTATTTGTACACAGCCACAAAATGGAGCAATGTCTCCATGATTTCACTGCAACTAGAGATCTGTGACCAATATCTGAACAGATATCTGCGCGTGTAACATGGCCTTCATGCCGACTTCCTACGTCTGCAGTATACAAAAGGAACAGCTCCCCACATACTATTGCATCTCAATGAATAACAATATTATAAAAAATCTATGTAATATTGCCATGGTTCTGGGAACCTGGAACACATTGACTGAGGCTGGCTTCACACCACGGTGTGATCCGATCCGGGGCTGTCCGGTGTAAACCAGACAGCCCGGACTGGTTTTTGGCCCCATAGTAGCCTATGGAGCCAGATGGCCGTTCTCTGCCATCCGGTTTCATCTCTCCGGATGAATCGGGAGAATTCAGATTATTGTCACCATACACAAAAATGTTGCTTGCAACGTTTTTGTGTCCGGGGAGAAAAATCTCCCCAAGTAGCCGGATCCCAGATTGTCCCGGATTCTCCCGTATCTGGGGCAATACGGTTGTCCCTAACATGGGAGCCTATGGGGCTGGATTGCCCCAGTCCGGGCGAATCTGGATACCAGCGGCTGCACTCTACTGTTGTTTCAGGACAGCGGCTAGCTCCATGCTAGCCGCGGTCTTGAAAAATCAGCGGCTGCAATTACAGCCATCCGGCTACACACAGGACCGGAGTGCACATTTGGCCCTCCGGTTCTGTGTGCTGATCCAGTCCGGGGCTGTCAGGTTCATGCCTGACAGTCCCGGATCGGATCACACCTTGGTGTGAAGCCAGCCTAATAAATCATTATTATATTCACTCTTTGTTGTCTCGTGGAATATATCAGCACAGTTTTTAACTTTTCATCTTCCTTACTTTAAATTTCTGAGATAATGACCATTGGGTTTTCATTGGCTGTAAGCCATAATCATCAACATTTACAGAAATAAACACTTGAAATAGATCACTCTGTTTGTAATAACTATATAATATTTGCATTTCACTTTATGTATTGAATTACTGAAATAAATTAACTTGATGAGTAATTTGATGATATTTTAATCTATTGAGATGCACTTAGGGTGCCTTCATACTTGCGTTCGCCTGCGCTGCGCATTGTGGTGGGCGAACGCAAGCCGAGGTCAAGCACCGCGCATCCCTATGTTTAACATGGGGACGCATGGTGCCTGCGCATACAAATCACACATGGCGGGCAATGGGTGCGCACGGCCATCCGCAGCCGATGCATACACCATGCGTCCCTATGTTAAACATAGGGACGCGCGGTGCTTGCGCTTGGCTTGCGTTCGCCCGCCGCAATGCGCAGCACAGGCGAACGCAAGTGTGAAGCCAGCCTTAGCTTTGCACTTTTCCTATTTTCCTTCACTTTAAAATACAAGGAACATTAAAGTGTCTCTTTTTAAATCCATTTTTCCAAAAGCAGCCACATCTGCTATCCTTACCCTAGCCCCTTTTACAACAAAAGTATCCAGGTTTTTTTCATGCTTGCTTTAAAATACTTTTGTTTCTGTCAGATTCACAATAGATCCATTTATTTATTTATATTTGCTTTGATATTCCTCTGGACTTGATCCAGTGACATTGTCCTGCATGATCAGTTTCCTTCCTTGCTTAGCCACAGCCTATTCACAGATGAAGCTCCTTCGATCAGGATTAGCAGGATTTTAGACTTCTAAATATGCTGCGTTGTACACTACAAGTACAGTGGATGGGATTTATAGAAATCCTATACTCCCTGTTCTTTTAGTGAATATGCAGCACTGTGTCCTGACCCGCACATGTCAATTTATTCTTGCGAACACAGCAAAAATACAAAGTGCCCACAATCCTGATTGTGGTCACAGATGTTGCATTCTTGCGCACAGAACACTAGCGTCTCCGCAGGATTAATGATACTGTATCTAGAACACAACATCTCCTGATCGTGGGCATGTATCCTAAGGGTACCTTTACACGCCGCCACAGGAAGGCAGTAACTGCCGGGCACTGGGGACAATTGTGCCTGTTGCCATGCATTACTACGAAAAGGGGCGTGTAAATAGGGAAATTCCTCCCTGCGCCCTGCAGTTCCTTCGAATACCTGTTGCTGAGCCGTGCTCAAAAACAGGAAGGCACAATAGCTATGGTAGTGGCGTGTAATCGGGGCACAGGCAAGGTATTTGCGTGGCCTACGAATTCCCAGGGGCGTGACACAGACTCATGGATACCGCGCCCCATCCACCCGATCATTGGTGGAGGCTCCTGCGTTACGATTGGCTCTCCCTTCACAGGTCGCCATCTTGGACAAGCTGTCACTTCAGCACTAGACGCATAAGCCCCATCTGCACGATCCGATACATCAGTACAATTACGCGGCCACCCAATAGCACAGGCAAATGTATAGTGCTGTATAGTCCTATATAGTGTGCACATTCTCATACCACATACAAAGGAATAAATTGCTGTACACAGCGCACATGCCTGCCGTACGTAGCGGCCTGCGTTGTGTTTTTTTTTTTTAGTTGACGCAGAAGTGTTTTTGCCTGTGTCGCACTGCGCGTACGGCGACTTAGAATTTTGTTACGCCCCGCAAGCGGCCGTTCTGGTGTCATGACACTTGTTTCAGTTTCATTCTGCCTGCAAGGTGCCAGCCCCTCCCCTGCACATAGCAGCATAGTCATGGCCGCCATACAGCGTGCTGCAACGTGGGGTATGGAGGAGCTTCTGATCCTCATAGATCATTGTGACCGATATGGCTACTGGGGCCACCATCACCCCAGCACCCCAGGCTGCGCAATCGCAGCATCCTGATGTGGATCAAGCGGGCCCTGCTCCACAAACTGGGGGTGGAGAGGAGCCCCAAACAGATCCAAAAAAAGATTGCGGATCTGAAGCAGAAGTGCCCAGGCCCCATAGTAGACATCCATGCCAGGATTGCCAGGCTGCGTGGTGAGTAATTGTTGGCCCCAAACACACACCTGCACATGTACATGTACCAAAGTACACAGCAATGTATAAAAGCATATTAGAAGGAGAGTGTGGGCCACGGCATGGCTGCTGCAATGTGGTAACACATATTCAGCCTAATTTGGAGGGGGTGCCTACACTTCGGCCTAGTGGTGCAAGCTAAAACACTTCATTACAGAGTTCAATCAGTAGAAAAATGAGCGTCAATCATCAGTATGCATCTTTAATTTTAGGCAGCATGGCAAGGAGAGGGACTGTGGAGTACAGGTGACTGTACACTCCCTCCCCTTGCCATGCTGCCTGTAACCTGCCTTTAATAAAATTAAAGATGCATACTGATGATTGACGATCAGTTTTCTAAGGAACAATAACACAAATGTATGTTAATTGGCCAACATTTAACAAATGTGTATTGACCCACCATTTGGATGTGTCAACAATGTGCATTGCCTGGTTGTTGACACCCAAACAGGAATATGGCCTAACCTGACTCCACATAGTAAATGTGATCTGGAAAAATCAGTACCATCTTCAACACACACATGACACACTGGCCCACACATGTTGCCCCCTACTCAGGGGACAATATAGACACACCATGATGTTATAAGTGAACTAACAATAGTACCTGAACAATAGGTGTACGCAGCCATGGGGCAAACACCAGTGGCTTCTGGCCCTTCATAAAATAAAACACACATACACCTACCATGTGTATGTGTGTTTGCCCACAAGCAAACATATCTTGCCAGTGTAGTGGCCCTCCTGTCAGTAAACATACTGTGTCCTACCCACAGTACATGCATACGACATGAATATATGCATCCAACATGACCTTCTACCCTATTGGTAATGCTGGAACTACTTAGGCACACAATCTAAATGTTTGACAACAATGTGTTTAACCTTTGTACTCAAAGCTCTGTGATTGTGCTTTCAAATACAGATTGTGAGGATTCTTCCTCCGAAGATGAGCACCATGCCCCACCCACAGGTGGCCCAGCGACCCCACCGCCACAAGAGACTGCAGTGAAACCATCGCCACCTGCCAATCCACAGTACCCAGGGCCTGAGTATGAGGATCTGCCAGCACCTGCAGGGCCGGAGCATGATGAGGAGCTGCCATCACCTGCAGGGCAGGAGGAGCCTGGGGACCTCCCATCAACACAATGGCCAGAGGAGCATGAGGACCTGTCATCCCCTGCATGGCTGGAGGAGGATGAGGAGCTCCCATCACCACCATGGCCAGAAGAGGCTGAGGAGCTGGCAGCACCTGCAGGGCCAGAGGATGGTGCGCCTTCGAGCCCAGGCCCCCTTGTGCCACACAACCCCATCATCTGGCCACAGACCCCCAGCCCTGGAGTGACCCCACCTCCCACTGTGTCCAGCTCAGTGGCGAGCCCAGGGGTGGCCAGGTCCCCAGAGCCTGCTATGGAGCCAGCCATTGATGACTATGGTGGTGTGTATTTTTGGGGCATACGCCATGCACACTGTAATCAGTGTTGTTTTTTCCTCCCTCATTATTGTCTCACTGTTTGGTTTAAGTTTTGTTCTACTCTTTGTGCAGATGGAGAACGTGCTGGGGCTGCCGGCTGGAGTCTTAGCCCATCCCCATCACCCCCTGATAGTCCGGATGATGTCGAGGCAGAGGGTAAGGAGCATATTTTTGTGTGAACTACCTAAACCTCCCCATGGACTGTTGGAAACTAAATGTAAATTTATTCCCAAAACAGGTGTCCCTACTGTGGAGGAGGTGATCCTGGCCCACTATGAGGTGTCCCAAACCTTGCACAGGGCACACCAACGCGGCCTGCAAGAACTGGGCCGGTTGGGTGCCATGTTTGCTGCCCTCCAGCGAGCACATGGAAGCCTACCCTGAACCTTATGAACCCAGACTCATTAATGGCCAAACCTGCCCCTAATAACTGTTGTCCATGTTGGACTTTCAATCATCCTTGTTGCCATGTTGGCATTTGTTTTTTTATGTTAGGCCCCGTTGGCCTCTTTCTTATAGTGTCCCACATTGGGACCGTGGGGAGTGTGTTGTGGCTACTCCTACACTAAACCAGCATTGTGTCCTTTGTGGCCACTGTGTGCCACACATGTTTTTTCATAATAAATTATTTAAGGAATATTTCAGTTTGGTCTTTGATGGCAACACACATGTGGCAAGACAATCCATAAATGTGGCTGTGTGACACAGATTTGGATACCTATTTGATGTATTAATATATCTTACCAGTCCACATCGTGTACCAGCACGGCCGCCATTGGCCTGAATGTGTGCTTAATGTACCCTATATGTTGCACACAATCATACACCCAGTCAACACAGTTGTGTTGTGAGAAGTTAAATAATGCTGCTCCATGGTTTCATATAATGTTTTATTTAAATAATAAAGGGCTAAGAACAAAACAAAAGAACAAATGTGCCCGGCCAAATTGGCCACAATGTGGGCTACATTTGGCCACCAAAGGAACAAAAATAGAAATCATAATGGTGGCAGTCCATAAGGCCAATTTAGTGCATTGGCTAATAGTGTCCAATCTCCTCATCATCCTCTGCTGGATCTGACACTGACTCCTCCCACACCCTCTCCTGGTAGACCCACCCTCCCTGAGAGGGTGCTGGTCTTCGTCCACTTCGTCTTGGTGTTGGGCGGGCGCAGTGGGCCAAGGGGTTTTCTTGTGGGGGACGGGGATCATGGACCCCCATCGCAGGGACCCATCTACACCCGCCTCCAGGACACGATACATGGCTCAGCGATCGTCCTCTGCTCTGGCTCCATCTGGGCGAGCATGTCGCTGGTGAGGTGTCCGAAACTAGAGGTGGGTGTTTTTCCTCATCCAAAAGAACTCTTTTGGCCCAGGTACCCAGCTCGGTGTTAGGTGGGGCCGGCAGTCTACGGTGACGGATGGCGGGCCCCCACCACTAGTTCCAGCCACTGGCTCGCCTGCAGATGTTGTTGGGCGAAGCCTCACCAGCTTGTGCCTCATCCTCACTGGAGCCAGGCAGCTGAGGGGCCTGTGGAAAAAAAAAAAAAACATCAATACCACAAAGCAGCATCATTGATGTCAAGTGCTCAAAGGGCAAACCCATCCATTACACCACACAACACACAAGCTCCCAACCACCCAACAGAGAAATTAAAGGATCAAGGTTCTAATGGCTAACAAATGCACGTCTGACGTATACTCACCTGCGGCATCAAACTGGATTGCACACAAACAGAAATAGGTTTTAAAACATACAGTTCACCCAAAAATGGGTACGGTAGTTAGTTAGTTTTTGTTTTATTTGTGTTATGTGGGTGGTGCACACTGTATCATTGTTTGGCTAGTTATTATGTATTTGTGTATCTGTTTTTGTTTTCTGTTTACAATGTAACATGATGTTTTAATGTCCATTGTC
This sequence comes from Allobates femoralis, assembly GCA_033576535.1. Lineage (NCBI taxonomy): Eukaryota > Metazoa > Chordata > Amphibia > Anura > Aromobatidae > Allobates > Allobates femoralis. The sequence continues at coordinate 151,715,344 of JARQOC010000005.1, forward strand.
TTTTCTTTCCGTATATTTGATTTTATTTTACCATTTCATGTATCTAAAAATAATACATGGGGTTTTTTTGGGATCCAAATGACTATGTGTGAGACTGATTACTTGGGGATGGAGGGCAGCGTGAGCAAGGTTTGTGTTGTGCCCAGTGCTTTCACACACATTGGCACCTATGGGTGGGTACGAGACACAATATGTGTGGGTGGCCATGAGCTATGTGAAGGTATTTGGTCAACAGTCTATGTGACAAATGTGTGTACAATACCATAGTGGTGTGGTGAAGGCAGAGGGTCACCTGGACACAACACATTGATGCAGCACATGCTATTGTGTGGCATATGGGTTTAAGTAAGTAGTGCAGCACACGTGCAGACACACACATCATGTACATGTGGCATGTCAGCTGCTGAAGGCCATTGAAATCTGTTGGCACATAATATGCTCCCTGACCAATCAGAACGCTATTGTGTTGGCCAATGGTTGTCGTTTGGGCGCGGCGTGACGGACTGTGGCACGCCTATGTGTTGTCCCTGCTGCCCCAGGTCCGCCCATATTCCTTTGTGGTAGCGGCGTGTGAAGTAGCGAAAGTATTCCACAGGAAGTAAGCCGCGGCACCCGTCGGCACTTCCGGGGAACAAAGATGCCTTCAGTGGAGCACGCAGTGGCGGCGTGTATTTGCGGCATCGGCGATCGGTATCCACCGTTAAAAACGTGCGTGTGCACGTGCGGTGGATACCTGTTGCTAGGCACAGTGGCGGCGTGTAAAGGTACCCTTATGGTACCTTTACACGCGGCAACATTTCTAGGGTGTCAACAGGTAACTTACTGGTTGCAGTGAGATCATGGAGACAAGGTTCTATCTTGTTGCTGTGTACAAATGGAATAATCTCTCCATGATTTCACTGCAACCAGTAAGTTACCTGTAGCCACCCAAGAAATGTAGCCGTGTGTAAAGGGGCCCTAAGAGATAGAGCCACGTTTAAAGGAGTCTCATAGACAGGTTTCTTGCTACCGTATCAGTTGACACTGATGAACAAATGCAAATTGGTGCTTATAGAGACACTAATGGGGGGAACTGAACTTTGAGCATTCGGTGGGTTTTGTTTATATTGTTGTGATTCTGATCATCTCATTGTTCAATGTTTCAAACACATTAAAGATTTTCAAGGTAAAAAGGAGACTGTTGGTGGTGATGCAGATTCCAGGATTCTGAGAAATGGGAAAAATGGGACCCTGTGTGATGGTCTCCAAAAGGCTAGTAAAATCATTTATATACTATTTCAAATCTAAGAATCTAAAGGGTAAGTGCACACAGGGCATTTTTGCTGCGGCCAGAAACGCATCAAAATCTGTATAGGTTTCTAGGATCTATAGATTCCTTGGCAGGAGATTTGCTGCTTTTTTTGCACATTTTTGTTGCGTTTTTGCTGCGTTTTGGTAGCCGCATTTTTTCTGCGTTTTTCCAATTGATTCCAGCAATAACGCAGAAAAGAATTACTCATTCTTTTCAAAATGCGGCAAAACCTGGGGTGTTTCAACTTTCTGCAGAGAACAAAAAACAATTTGTGTGGACAGCTTTTCTGTAAAACACATAGGTTTTGCTGGAAAGTGCAAACGCAGGTATAGATTAGCATATATGTGTATAAAACTATGTTAAATATGCACTGTGTACACAAAGCCTAAGGTTGCTTTGTCCCCTAGAATTGTACCAGAATTGAGGGATAAAGAACCCGTCACGAACCCAGGTGAAGGTGAAGAGGTGCTCTGAGAGCAAATCTCAGACAGTGCATTCAGAATGCTCATAAAGAGACTGGAGAGTATGTGAGGCACCCCTCCGGTCTGGTCGCCACAGAGGGGTACTGCACCCGATCCACGTGTGTGGTATTTCCATCTGCAGTAACCAGGTTGGTAAGTCCAGTCACCCACAAGCACACCCGGTCCCAGAGACAGCGGGTGAACCCAGTCAGTGGGACAGTTCAGGCAGTCAGTGGGATGGCGGGGAGAGAAAGGTGGTGGGTGGGAAGTTAGCAGGAAGCAGTCAGGAAGAGGAAAGGGAACAAAAGGGAAACACCACAGCACGTGGGAGACCAGTTGATGAGAAGGTTGGCGGAGTAAGCAGGAGAGAAGGACCCGGAGGACTTGAGCGAGACGTGGCTTGTCCCGGGTACCGGAATAACAGACTGCAGAGAGACAGAGGGAGCCCTAGGGGCATGGGCAGTGAGCGATCCACCCATGCGCCCAAATCTGAAGTGAAGCGGAGGGGCAGGGAGAGCACCAGGAACCCGGCCCTGAAGGTGGCGAGGAGACTCTACGCTTCAACCACGGAATCGGAGGCTACAAGATCTAGAGGAGATGTGGCCAACGTCCGATACATCTGCCGAGAAGGCAGCCATACTAGAGTCAGGGGACATGGCCAGTCGCCCGACAAGGCCCATGACTGCTGAATTGGGGCACTGTGTGCGAAGGCGCGTGCAGGAGTGAGGCGAGCAGGCAGCGCTGAGGAAGACCAACCCGAGAAGGAAAGAACATAAAGGGGATGTCTTGGACAAGCTATCCTGGTTGCTGAGAACTATCCGGACTGCAATTGAACCAGAACTGTATCCTGTGGTGCTAGCAGAGAAAGCTAAGGGTATGTGCACATCTGACGTTTCTGCATCTTTGCAGACCGTCCTAAAACCAGTGTAGAATTGCAGAAACTGAGTTTTCTGACCTCAGCAGTGTCCATCTTTTTTTAGCGGTTTTTGAGCGGTTTTATAGCGTTTATACAACGTTTTGTCGGCGGTTTTCTGGCGGTTTTTCTTAGCGTTTTCCAGACTGTTTTTTGTGCACTTATAAGCTAGAACCGCTGGAAAAACGCTCAAAAGAAGTCACTTGCTCTATCTTTGAAAACCGGTGGAAAACCGGTGAAGAAAGTGGAAAGGAGACAAAAAAAAACGTTCTAATGTAAACAGCGTTTTCTAAAATCCATTGACTAGCATGTTAATCCAACCGGTGGTTAGGATTAACATAAATTAACATAAAACCCAGCGGAAAACGCCGACGGAAAACGCTAAAAAACAGCCCACAAAACGACTGATGTGCACATACCCTAAGTAAACCAGGTTTGGATTTCAGAACTGTGTGTGAGACTGTTCATTTCCCGCTTGAGGAGCGGTAGACTGATAAGCCGCACAGGCCGCAGGAGCCTGCCTATAACACACTCCGATCCATCCCTGCAGCCAGAGGAGTCCCGCTGGCCCACGATTACCCTAATAACCCCCCTAATCCAGATGCCCTGGGTATTCGCTCCCCCCATGGGGAGCGATACCATCATTGCTGCCATCCCATCATCCCCAGAGGTCCCTGACTGCTGCGGCAGCCATTAATAGCCGCACAACATGGGTGGCGTGACAACAACCACCCCTAAATTCCTATAACTTCCCCTATTCCATGAACTTCCTCCCTTTTTATTGACCACTCCGGGGCCACGGACCGGGTTACACCACCATAACATCCCGATCCCCTAGACGACATCGCAAGAGAGGGAGAGACCCGGCTCCGAGTACCCCACAGCCCCCACTTGGGGCACATTATATGTCTGTAAGTACATAGTCTGTGCTAGGACTAATACTTCTCTTCGGGTCTCAGAAGGTGTACTCTTGCTTAATGAGGCTCCATTGCTACAAAGTACTCACTTGACTAGTGACCAGGCCAAAAAATGTGTCAACAGGTTGTGACTTTCTAGTTGTGAGGCTGCGGCTCAGTCTGTGCAGGAATCATTAGGGTGTTGCGCAGCTAGGGTACGAGTCAGTACAGGAACCAGCAGCATACAGGTGCGGCAGCATAACATGTTTACACTACAAAACATGTAACAAATATGTAAGATAAAACTGATCTAACTGCTGTAAAATCTCTGGACATATTCAATTAATATGACTCAGCACCAGAGATACAATTTGCCAGGCTGACCCAGGGAGAGTTCACCAAGCAAACTATTTCACAATGTCAATTATCAAAAAAGGCGCATTAACCCTATATACACTATATATACAGTTCACATACCCCATGAATTTACAGGAACTGGAGGCTTTTTACCATGAAGAATGTGCAGCTTTACTATCTGAGAAAATAAAGAGCCTCATCCACAACTACCACAAAAGACTTCAAGCTGTCATTGATGTTAGAGGAGGCAATACACTGTATTAAGAGCTGGGGTATGTGAACTTTTGATCGGGATCATTTGAATGTTATTGGCTGCCATACTGATTTAAAAAGAGAAAACATAGTAGTTTGACAATAATTGGCTTCACCCAACCACCAACCATGCGCGGAAAAAAAAGATGTTGTGTTATCATTCATATTCTCTGATAAAGGCCAAGAAAGCCAAAAATCTGCCGGCATATGTAAACATTTGAGCCCATACATACAGGGGCGGACTGGCCCGGTGGGAGATCGTGAGATCCCCCGGGGGGCCCCGACACATATGGGCCACGCCCACTAAGCCCAACCCCCATACCTCCCCGGGCACTGTAGAGGGGGCCTGGACACAAAGGGGGGGCCCATTGGTTCCCTGAGCGCCCCCACATGTCATACTAGGGGGCCCCTGACCGCTGCCCCCACACGCTATCCTTGGGGCCCCCTTACTGCTGCCTCCCCCCTCTCTCCATTACCAGCGGGCAGTGGCGCTGATCTCCGCCTCTGCCTGTCATGTGGTGTTATGCTGTAGCCGGCGCAGCTCTATTTCCTGTATCGCCGGCTGCAGTGTAACACTACATGACAGGCTGCAATCAGCGCTACTGCCAGCCGGTAATCGAGAGCGGGGGAAGGCAGCACTAAGGGAGGCAGCGGTAATGGGGCCCCGAGGATAGCGTGTGGGGGCAGCCGTCAGGGGCCCCCTTGTATGACATGTGGGGGCGCTCAGGGGCAATGAGTGTGGGAGCATCTTTCATGGGCCCCCCCAGGATGAGTGTGGGGGCAGCTCTCAGGGGCCCCTGAGGCTGAGGTGAGGGGGCAGCTCTCAGGGGCCCCTGAGGCTGATGTGTGGGGGCAGCACTCAGGGACCCACAAGGGCCCCCTGGTGGTGCTGGGCCCCCCTGGTGGTGGTGGGCCCCCGTGCTGGGCCCCCCTGGTGGTGCTGGGCCCCCCTGGTGGTGGTGGGCCCCTGTGCTGGGCCCCCCTGCTGGTCCCCCCTGCTGGTGCTGGGTCCCCCTGGTGGTGCTGGGCTCCCGTGCTGGTGCTGGGCTCCCCTACTGGTGCTGGGCCCCGTACTGGGCCCCCCTGCTGGTGCTGGGCCCCCGTGCTGGGCCCCCCTGCTAGTGCTGTGCCCCCGTGCTGGGCCCCCGTGCTGGGCCCCCCTGGTGGTGCTGGGCCCCCGTACTAGGCCCCCCTGCTGGTGCTGGGCCCCCCTGGTGGTGCTGGGCCCCCGTGCTAGGGCCCCTCTGCTGGTGCTGGGTCCCCTTGGTGGTGCTGGGCCACCCTGCTGGTGCTGGGCCCCCTTGCTGGTGCTGGGCCCCCCTGGTGGTGCTGGGCCCCCCTGGTGGTGCTGGGTCACCCTGCTGGTGCTAGGCCCCCGTGCTGGGTCCCCCTGCTGGGCCCCCCTGGTGGTGCTGGGCCCCCGTGCTGGGCCCCCCTGGTGGTGCTGGGCCCCCTTGTGCTGCCGGGCCCCCAAGGTGCCTGGTGCTGCCAGGCCCCCAGGGTGCCTAGTGCTGCCGGGCCCCCTGGATGCCTGATGGTGCCTTGTGCAGCCAGGCCCCTGGTGGTGCCTGGTGGTGCTGGTCCCCCTGGGTGCCTGGTGGTGCCGAGCCCCCTGGGTGCCTGGTGGTGTCGGGCCCCCTGGGTGCCTGGTGGTGCCGGGCCCCTGGGTGCCTGGTGCTGCCGGGCCCCCAGGTTGCTATAGTGCCGGCCTCCGTGGTGCCTGATGGTGCCGGGCCCCTGGTTGTGCCTGGTGCTGCCGGGTGCCTGGTTCTGGCGGGTGCCGGAGACTAGGAGCTTCAGAGGACTAAGCTGCCGGGTACCTGGTGCCAGAGACCGGCAGCCGCAGAGGAAGAAGCTGCCGGGTGCCTGGTGCCGGAAACTGGCAGCCGCAGAGGAAGAAGCTGCCTGGTGCTGGTGAGCGGGAGACTGGGAGCCACAGAGGAAGAAGCTGCCGGGTGCCTGGTGCCGGAAACTGGCAGCCACAGAGGAAGAAGCTGCCTGCTGCTGGTGAGCGGGAGACTGGGAGCCGCAGAGGGAGAAGCTGCCTGGTGACGGCAAGCGGGAGACCGGGATCCGCAGAGGAAGAAGCTGCCAGGATCAGGAGTGTGGAATCAGGTAAGGCGCTGTTAAAGCCAAAGATAGCAGCCGGGGGGACAGAGTGGAATGGATGAATGGTGGATGGACGGGGCGGCCTGAAAGAGGGAGCAGAATGGGATGGATGGGGGAGCGGCATGGAAAAGGGGGAGAACAGGATGGATAGATGGGGAGTAGGTACATGGATGGTTTGGTGGATGGGGGAAAAGGTACATGGATGGATGGGGGAATAGAGGGAGAAGGAACATGGATGGATAGAGAGGAGAAGCCACATTGAACGTGGGGGGAGAAGCTACGTGTATTACCTATACACACACACTGACACCATATACAGAGTTCATGCGTATAATGTCAATGGTGATCATTGCATTACCTGTACTTTGACACTATATACTGAACTCCTGTGTATAATGTCACTGGTGATGACTGTATTACCTGTACACTGACCCAATATACAGATCTTTTTTATATTTCTGTTAATTTAGTATTATATGTGGTGGACAGTGGCATTATGTGCGTTGGTCATGACATGACGGTATTTGTCCCCTGTATATGGTATTATTTGGTCACTATGGTGGTAATATGAGGTCTCATGGTGTGGCAGTATTTATACCTTGTATGTGGTAGTATTTGATCACTATGTGGTGGTATTATGTTCTTTCGGCATGGTGTGGCGGTATTTGTCTGGTATGTGGCATTATGTTGTGGTAGTATGTTATCTGGTCAAGGTGTGGTGGTATTTCTGAATTCTATCTGGTAATATTGGTCTTGGTAGAGTGGATTTTGGTCGGTCATTTGTTTTATCTGATATCAATAAGTGGAAACTATTTTATTTTCAATAGATATTAAATACTTAGATGTTTAACCCCTCCCTGTCCTGTGACACAGCAGCAGAGATGCAGAGGTTTGCCAGAGAAAGAAAGTTGAGCATTTGGTGACTTCAGTATTTATAAGACAAATCCAGGATTACCTCTGCTTGCTTTACTCCTGGTTTTGTCTTAGGCCGGCTTCACACCACGTTTTTTCCCCTGTCAGGCTATGTCCAGTTCTTTGCAGGAGGCACCGGACACAGCCTGACAGTTCCGGACAAATAGAAGCGGAGGGTTAATATGCCCTCAGGTCCTGTTTGTAGCCAGATTCTGCAGCGTGCAGCTTCAGGAGCTGTCCCCTACTGAAATGGTGCTGAACATCTTCACAGGGGGCTGATGTTCAGAGGAGCTCACGCTGAACTGCAGCAGCCGGCGTACGGGAACCTGACAGACTCTCTGTCAGGTCCGGCACGATCCGGCGCCCCATAGACTCTCATGTTAGGGGGTGCCGGATCATGTTAGGGGGTGCCGGATCGTGCTGGAACCGGGAGAATCCGGTAGGATCTGGTTTGCTTAAATTTTTCGCCCCGGACACAAAAATGATGCAAGCTCCGTTTTTGTGTCCGGGGCAAAAAATCGTTTGCAGCCTGATGCTGCCGGACAGGGACAAAACCGGATAGCAAATAGCTGCCATCCGGCCCTGTTCAGCACCATAGGGCTGCATTATGTCAAAATTGGGTCTGGGGCTGTCTGATTCACATCGGACAGCCCCAGACCTGATCACAACGTGGTGTGAAGTCGGCCTTACAAATACTGAGGTAGAAAAGTCACCAAATACTCAAAGTGCCACGTTTTTCTGATGGTGCGGATTCTACCAATAAATAATTGATCACATTCCTAACCTGTGCACAGGGACGGACTGGCCCAGGTTGCAGGGAGGCATTTTCCCCCAGGCCGGTGATTTAGTCCTAGTTTAGAGCTGCCTCCTCAGTGAGAGCGGCCGCGCGGGACCCGGGACGCAGCAGGAAGGACGTGGGCGTCAGCGTGGAAGCTAACTGTGACCTGGGATTGGCGCGGCGGCAGCAGGCAGCTGGCAGGCTAGTGAAGCAGCGCCAGCACCCACATGCTCTTCAGTTGGCCTCTGTATGGTAGCACCTATCCCCCCGCTCTTCAGTTGGCCACCGGCTAGAAAAAGTCAACTACCCCCCCAGGGCAAGATCTGCAAGCCAGCCCCTGCCAGTGCATCGCTGATAACTTGTTTTCACCAAAAAATCCAAATTAATGCAAACTACAGTTATGATACATCGCAGTAATGGTGAGCGCACAGTGGTGTGCAGGAGCCGCCTGTGTTTTACAGTCCACGCTGTCCACGCTACACTATAATAGGTATAACGCATAACAGGTATTTGCATATAGCTGAAAAATGGGTGGGCCCCTGAAGTCAATTTTCCTGGTGGGCCCCAGACACCCCAGTCCGGCGCTGCATACATATTATATATATTAGCAGGTCACAGCACCCTGCCATTCTCACATCTGTATATGGGGAGCAGTCCCCCATGTTCTCCTCCATAATGTATGGCAAGAGGGGCATGCAGCAATAAATTTAATAAGTGTAATAATGTAATATATTGATATGTAACATAAATATATGGTACATAAAAGTGGCCGCTGGTCTTTGGGCCATTGGACGTCATTGCTTTGCGCTGCTCGCTGATGTGAGCATGCAGCACATAGTAGTAATGTTTATTGGCTGCCGGCCTATCAGAGGCCCTTTACATGCCTTTGATAGGCTGGTAGCCTTTTAACGTCACTGCTATGGGGCAACATAGGGGCCTGGGTTGGGGGAAGATAGTGGCCCAAGATGGACGAACATAGGGGCCGAGTATGGAGGAACATAGGGGCCTAGGATGGGGCAACATACGGGCTCAAGATGGAGGAACATAGAGGCCCAGGATGGAGGAACATACGGACCTATGATGGGTCAACATAGGGGCCCAGGATGGAGGACATTATTAAATAAAGTGGGCCAGAATGTGGGACATTATTACTGTATGGGGGGGTCAGAATAAGGAACATATATAATTGGTTTATGGTGGCAAGCAAGGAACATAATTATTTTGGGGGCCAATTAGGGAACTTTATTACTGCTGTAATATAATTTACTTTTGAGAATACTGTTTTCCATGAGCGGAACAAAAGGGAGGTCATGCTACTGTGCAGGGCGGTACTATATCATTTTTTTTTTGTTTTCTGATGCAGTGTAGAAATATCTGGACAAGTGGGGAATGTGCTCTGAAAGTCATCAATTATAGATAACATTATTTTCTGTAGAGATGAGACCTAGCTAGAAGATGTGATATTGGTCTGCACCATTTGAAGAATCAAAGTGAAAATGAGTGACTTCAGCTAGAGGCATGACTGGTGAATATGTGTATTACATATACACGCACACTATACACTATATATAGAGCTCCTGTGTATAATCTCACTGGTGATCTCTGCATTACCTGTACACTGAAACTATTTATATACAGAGAGCCTGTGTGTGTCATCCGTGATCACTGTATTACATGATCACTATTTACTGTATACAGAGCTCCTGTGTAAAATGTTATTTACGATCACTGCCTCTATACTTTATACAGAGCTTCTATATATAATATCACTGGTGATCACTATTACCTGTAAACTATATACAGAACTCCTGTATATAAAGTCACTGTATTACCTGTGCACAGGGCTGCCAATAGGAATTTCGGGGCCCGTCACTGCCAAAATTTTGGGGATCCCCCTTAGACTCTGGCCAGCCTCACCCATGCTCCGCCTCCACCCATGCTCAGCCTCCACCCATACATATATTTATAGTGAAAAATTGGAACCGCACCAAAAATTACCTCACTTTATGTGCAAAGCTTTCCCAACCAGCAATCCAGATGGTTCCTTACGATGGAGTAAAAAAAGGAAAAACAGTACAAAAAAATAGAACAAAATTGGACATTATTGCCCAATGTGTGGCCACTCCATTGGGCAATAAAGTCCACTTTTTTCTATATTTTTGTGCTTTTTTTTTTTTTTTTTTTTTTTTTTTTACACTCTCTCTCTCTTTTATACAGTATATCACACACACACACTTGAGACTACTGTGGTCTTAATACACAATAGCTGTATATACAATAGAGAATACACAATAGAGACGGCTGCTAGCTGTATACACAATAGAGATGGCTGCAGGCCATATAGACAATGGAGACGGCTGCGGGCTGTACACACAATAGAGAATACACAATAGAGACCGCTGCTGCTTGTATACACAATGGAGATGGCTGCGGGACAAATGCACAATGGATACGGCTGAGGGACAAATGCACAATGGAGACGGTTGCGGGACAAATGCACAATGGAGACAGCTGTGGGACAAATGCACAATGGAGACGGCTACGGGACAAATGCACAATGGAGACGGCTGCGGATTGTATGCACATTAGTGACTGCTGTGGGTTGTATGCACATTAGTCACTGCTGCGGGATGTATACACATTGGAGACTGTACAGGCATTGGACATAGAGACTGCTGGCCGTATGCAGAGACTGTCGGCTGTATATCTTGTATACACAGACAGCACTCTACTGTATATTCAGCTCCACACTGTATATATATACACAGTATATAGATACACAAATACAGCATCCTGTGTGGACCTGTATATAGAGTACAGTGCTGTGTAGAGACAGAGAGCGAGAGCCAGAGAGCGACAGACAAGCATCTAACTCACCGGCAGCAGCTCCCTCCTGAGTCCTGACTCCAGTCACTTGGAACCTGCCCTCACCTTGTCTGTTCTCGGTGATCCTGGCCACCGACTCTGGGTCCCGGAATATGGCTGCGGCTGTCATCACCAGTGTGTGCGGGGGCCGGAGCACCCAGCCACATCCTGAGCCGCCACAGATTCCGGACATTTGTATTATTGTGCATCACCACCCCTGTCCTCACTACACCATGTGCCAGAGACGAGGAGTACGTGAATAAGGTTAAGACTGGCAGTCTTAACCTTATTCATATATTGCTTATTTGGACTGAGCTCCCACTCCATAATTTAGTTCCCATGTTCCATTTTTTCCTTAGTTTGGTTGCCACACTTGGACACCATTGCTAGATCCTAATACACACCTAATCGTCGTTTTTAATTACACCTAGGACATATATATCCATCCACATTACACCATTTCTGTGAGGCATAGTGTTAGGACTTGGCAATGGAGACTCCTTGATGTGGATGCCAAGCTTAATCTTTAGTAGCTACTAATGAGACTAAGTTCTCCGGTTTACATATATAGCACAGGGCAGTTTCTGCATTTCACAATTGCATTATACCCATAAGATCTTCGTCTTGTTGGTGCTACTCATTCATTCACTTTAATCATTAATATAGTAGTGTCGCGGCGGTTCACCTATCTGTAAGAGACGAGGAGTACTGCTGGAGACCCTGTGCATTCTGGCGGCCCTGCTGCTGCACCAGGTAACACTGCACTGGGGGTATACTGTATACTGGATGTGTATACTGGGTGTGCACATCACTACATACAGCTGATATACACTATGTACAGCTCACTGCTACCTACAGGTCACTACTACATCATATACACTGTGCACTGTATATAGGACATGTTATACTACTATGTAAAACTACATACAGATCATTACATGCCACTACTACATGCTATGTCACTACTATGTGCTGTATACACGTTACTACAGCTTGCTGTTTGCAGGTCACTACCACTGTTGTATTATACAGTGTAGTAGTGACATGTATGTAGCAGTGAGCTGTACATAGTGTATATCAGCTGTATGTAGTGATGTGCACACCCAGTATACACATCCAGTATACAGTATACCCCCAGTACAGTGTTACCTGGTGCAGCAGCAGGGCTGTAGTGTGGTGTCAGCTCGAGGGCCGCCACTCTCCACTCGACTGCTGTAACTGCTTGTGGCACCAGTGGCTGCGGGAGGAGAAGGGAGGGAGGAGGAGTGGTGAGGAGGAGCGGGCCAGGGTCCCCAGTCATAGCCACCGGCAGGGGTGCAGCCAGCGGTGGGCGCCGCCATGTTCTTTGTGGCCGACATTCAGTAGAAGTTGAGACTTCAACAAAATGGCAGCAGCCACTGTGTAGAAGTCTTAACCTCTACCGGCCACAGAGAACATGTCGGTGCCCACCGCTCGCTGCCGCAGCTACACCCCTGCAGCTCTGGGGCCCGGCGGTGATAGATAGGAGATGGGCCCGTGCAGGACGTGGTGGCGCGGGGCTCAGAGTTGCCTGCTCTCTGCTCCAAATGATTAGGCCCCATGAAGTCATGGCCATGCCCCCTGCAGTGGTACCCGGGGCCCCTTAATCATCAAGAGTAATAACCCCCTAATGGCGGCCGTGCCTGTGCACTAGACATGATATACAGAGCTCATGTGTATAATGTCACTGATAATCATTGTATTACCTGTACACTGATGCAATATACAGAGCTTTTTAAAAATTGTCATTATTATGCTATTATTGGTCACTATTTGGTGGTGATATGTAGTCTTGTCATGGTGTAGCAGTATTTATACCTTGTAAGTGATAGTATTTGATCACTATGTAGTGGTGTTATGTGGTCTGGTCATGGTATTGCGGTATTTGTCCCTTCTATTTGGTATTATTTGGTCACTGTGGTGGTAATATGTGCTCTGGCATGGCAGTATTTCTCCCTTGTATGTGGTACTATTTGTCTTGTGTGAGGTAGCGCTGGGATTGCAAGACAAACGGCAGTGAGCCCGGTATCTGTTCATACAGTACCCGGATTTATTCATGAGGCACAGAAGTGGCACAAGCCACCAGGTTCCGGGACGCAGCCGGGTACAATGCATACATCCATTGTTCAGTAACATGGTCACTTCAGGTTAGGAGTTCTCTCTGGTCGAGGTCGCACTGAGCTCCCGGCTTCCTGAAGAAGGTGCCAGGAAGGCACCTAAATGCGTAGGATTCAATAAAGGAACTTTGCGTGAACATCACTGACCCGTGTGTTCTCTGGAGCAAGTGGATTTCGGCAGGCCGGACCGTTATACACCTCTGTTTTTCCCCTATCTTCCTGGGTTCAATACGTGACAGTGCACATTCTGGGGACACATAGCGCCCCTCGCATATGATCCCCCTCACTGTCTCACACTTGGTATTGTGGATTGTGGTCAGTCATTTGTTTTTCTGATATCAATAAGGGGAAAATTCTTTATTTCCAATAGATTTTAAATACTTGGATGTTTAACTCCTCCCTGTCCTGTGACTATTATACAGCAGAGATGCACTTACAGGGGTTCGACAGAGAAAGCAAGTACTCATATCTTCAAATACTCAATGCGTGCACCCAGCCTAAGGAAAAGTGATGTTATTTATTGGTGGGGGTTCGACTGCTGAATGTGCAACTTTTATCCCCATTATGTATAAAAAATAAATAGAAAAAAAATCAAACACAGAGTCCTGAGATATAGATAGATCCTTAAAAATTAATTTTTTTTAGATAAAACATTAATACACACATATGGTATTAAAAACATCGTCCTTACGTGTTTCAGTCCTTAACGATGGGCCTCATTCATAGGTTTGTTTTATCCCCATTAGACTGGAGCTCATGTACAACTCAAACACTGATCATTCATTCCCTCAGTGGCTGTGAACGCTGTAATTGGCTATTTATGGATGCCCCAATGAGGATGAATGGAGCTGCAGGCAGACATCATAGTTTGACACTGTATTTTGTAATGGAGATAAAAGTGCCCTGTCAGGGATAAAAGTTTGAGCCCTCACTCATTTAACAGGGCCCACAGCAGGCCCTCTGCAATAAATTGTGCCCCCCACCTCCTTCAGGTCTGCATGACCCTCCAGAGATGACCTGTCACCCCCCTGGTGCTATGCAAACTGAATGCAGTGTGTTGGCTGCATTCAGGGAAGGGGTCCCCCATGTTTGTACCCCCCTGTAAGCTGTTAAAAAGACTTTAGAAAGTGTATAGATAAGGAGTCCTGAGGGACTTACACAGTATGGAGTCCTCGCTGCTCCCTGGTGTCCTCTTCGCCTCCAGCCCTCTCTGTGCCACTTCCAGCCCCCTCTGTGCCGCATCCTTTATGTGTCTCCCCTGCGTGCCCACTCATGTGTGACCCTAGCCTTATTAAGGAGCTAATTGACTGTCATTTACTATACAATCGGCAGCTGATTTGATCATAATTGTTTGCAAAACCTGAAAATCCAGTGAGAGAAAAACGCATTGCTGTCGGATTCAAGATGTGGCCAAAAAAACGCACTCGCATTTCACTCGCACCACACTTGCACCACACTTGCAGGACAATACGCAAAGCACTGGCAGGACTGCCGTGCGACAAAAACGCTCCGTTGTTAATGCTTGTAACATAGTAACATAGTAACATAGTTTTTAAGGTTGAAGGAAGACTTTAAGTCCATCTAGTTCAACCCATAGCCTAACATGTTGATCCAGAGGAAGGCAAAAAAAAAACCCATGTGGCAACACTAAGCTCCACATTGGGGGAAAAAATTCCTTCCTGACTCCAGATACGGCAATCAGACTAATTCCCTGGATCAACGCCCTATCAAAGAATCTAGTATGTATAACTGGTAATATTATAGTTTTCAAGAAAGGCATCCAGGCCCTTCTTAAATGTTAGTAGTGACTCACTCATTACAACAGCATGTGGCAGAGAGTTCCATAGTCTCACTGCTCTTACAGTAAAGAATCCGCGTCTGTGATTATGATTAAACCTTCTTTCCTCCAGACGTAGAGGATGCCCCCTTGTCCCAGTCTCAGAGATCATTAGAAAGGTCTCTGTACTGTCCCCTCATATATTTATACATTATTATAAGATCACCCCTAAGCCTTCGTTTTTCCAAGCTAAATAACCCCAAGTTTAATAACCTGTCTTGGTATTGCAGACCCCTTAGTCCTCTAATTACTTTTGTCGCTCTTCTCTGGACCCGCTCTAGTTCAGCTATGTCTTTCTTATACACCGGAGACCAGAATTGTACACAGTATTCTAAGTGTGGTCGCACTAGTGACTTGTATAGAGGTAAAATTATGTTCTCCTCATGAGCATCTATGCCTCTTTTAATGCATCCCATTATTTTATTTGCCTTTGTAGTGTGCCTTCAGCCTAAAAATGATATACATTTCTCTTCACGCTTTGATTTACAAAACAGTGTGCAATGTTCCCACTGCCTGGAAATAAAAGCTATTATAAATATTTTGGGCTTATGTCATGTTTTTGAACACACTGCTATTATTGTTAAGATTTAGTAGAATTTAGCTTGATGAGGGTTTGCGAGCTGAGCCTGCCTGCATCTTTCCCGGCTGATAATTGCTGAATTTTTGAGCCATCATCTGCCTCTGCCTGAGGCTTTTAACGTGAATAAAATGCATTGATTGGTTACTATGACAACCAAGATTATTCTGTAGACCCCCTGTGCTTGTCATGACCATTCTGCTGTGAAAGAAGCGTTTAGCTGGCTTTCATGGGAGACCACAATTTTTGCTATACGTAACCGAGCGATAGGATAATTGCAGCTGTAAGTCTCCTAATGGGGCTAAATACAGAAATATGGAAAAAGAAATGTTTTTTAAAATATAAAAAAAATTAAAATAAGCAATAGTTTTGCCGCATTGAAAAATAAACCAATTTTAAAAAAATACACACGTTTGGTATCGCTAAGAGGAAAAATAATAGTTATAGCTCCTGGAAGGAGGAGGGGAAAAGACTAAAGCGCAAAAATGGAAAAATGCAATATTATAAAGGGGTTAATCATATTTATATCAATGAGCAGTAAATGTCTAATATCTGGGCTCTCATTTATCAAAACTGTATCTGCAACAAGGTCCCTGTTCCCATAGCAACAACTCACAGTGCAGATTACATTCCTCAACATTCTATAGAACAATTGTGGTTGCTAGGGGCAACAAGGACAGTTTTCTATTACAGCATTGATAATTGAGGCCTGTACATAATATTTGAACAATCCTCCTCTCCCCCAGAAATTTATACTGAGCTGTTTCCTTCTTACCTGGTTTATCTTCATTCAGTGATGTGTTTGATGGTGAAGAATCACTCAGCTGGAATATAAAATCCAGGATGGAGATGACACTTGTTGATGAGTGTGACCTCATCCCGAACTCGTACCCTCCACAAATCTGCACCGACCACCCCCACACCCCAAATCCTCATCCCCCTCCCCAACCCGCTCACCCCAGGCACCCAATCCCATCCAACCACTACCCCCCACCTTCCCCTTCCAAGAAAACCCCACCCCCAAACTCCCTAAACTCCCAACACTGCTGCCACCCAAAAAAACGCATCCCAACCCCCTGAAAAAAACTGCCCCCAAACCAGCACCCCCACCTCCCCAAAAAAGCCCACCCCCTTAAACACGCATCCCCACCCAAAAAAATGCCCCACAAACCCACACCACCGAAAAAAAAAATGACCCCCCCCCAAAATCCCCACCCCCACCTTTGCCCCACAAATATCCTTCCCCCCCCCAAAATGCCCCCCTAACCATGCCCCTCCAGGCCTGCACCACCCCAAAAAATGTCCCCCTCACCTCCCACAAACCCACATCCCCCACTACTCTCCCCAGCCCGCTCACCCCAGGCACCCAAACCCATCCAACCTCTACCCCCACCTGCCCCCCTACCTGAAAAAATCACCCTCCACCTCCTCAAGTCTGCACCTCCTAAACCTGCAACCCCACCACCCCAAAAAAAAGCACTATTAAAAAATAAAGACCCCCCCCCCAAAAAAAACAATCCACACCTTCACCCTCCAAAACTTGCCCCACTCAAACCTGCACCCCCACAAGCCTTCACCCCCATCCCTGCCCCTCAAATCCACATCCCCCTTTCAAACCGGCTTACCCCAGGCACTCAGGCCCACCAGCCCCCGCACCCCTCCAAGCCTGCACCCCCCCCCACACACACCTTCCCCCAACCCAAATTTGCATCCACGACCCAAACCTACCTCTCACCCCCTCCACCCCACCAAAAGAGACCAAAAGATAAAAATGCCAAAAATTGGCCCTGCTCACACACTGGACCACTGGAGCCCCCTCTGCTGTCAAAATTTCCAGAATATTTTGGAGAAAGTGGTCAAACTGGTGCGGGCTGTTGAGCTCCAGCGGATATTGCAAATATCTGACTTACATATGACGGATTTGCATGTTGCACCCTGATTGGCTGGCTGTAGACTGTACATATTGTGTTTACCCGAAGATAAGATGTACTGGGGGGGGGTTTAGTTTGCTTGTAAATATAAGGCACCCCCTGAAAATAAGGCATACATTTTTTTTTTCTTTTTTGAAGATGGTGGTGGGTAAAGTACCAGGATGGGGGGGGGGGTGTTATATCAGTATGGGGGCTATATCCAGGATAAGGGTCTATATACCAGAATGGGGACCATATCCTGGATGGTGAGTAAAGTACCAGGATGGGGAGGGTTTATATCAGTATGGGGGCTATATCCAGGATAAGGAGCTATATACCAGAATGAGGGGCACATTCAGGATAGCTTTATGTTATTACAGCTACAAATATCAGACTTTTTTTTTTTCTTGAAGTGACACACCACCCAAGTTATGCTAGTTTTTTTGACGAATTTTGACACACCGAGCTCAAAAGGTTGACCATCACTGGTATAGGGAAACCCCGGTACACCGCGAAAGAGAGGAAATACACAGAAAATTCTGAAGAATTGATCCTTTATTTAACCCCTTAAGGACCGAGTCACTTTGCAGCTTAATGACCAGACCGTTTTTTGTAATTCTGACCAGTGTCCCTTTATGAGGTAATAACTCTGGAACCCTTCAACGGATCCTAGCGATTCTGAGATTGTTTTTTCGTGACATATTGAGCTTGATGTTAGTGGTAAATGTAAAATCGAGTGGTAAATCGATTTTTGCGTTAATTTGTAAAAAAAAATAAAAAAATTGGCAAAAATTTAGCAATTTTCAAATTTTGAATTTTTTTATTTTGTTAAACCGGAGAGTTATGTGACACAAAATAGTTAATAAATAACATTTCCCACATGTCTACTTCACATCAGCAAAATTTTAGAAAAAAAGATTTTTATGGTTAGGAAGTTATAAGGGTTCAAAGTTTATCAGCAATTTCTCATTATTCTAGCAAAATTTACAAAATCATTTTTTTAGTGACCACATCACATTTGAAATCCCTTTTGAGGGGCGTACATGACAGAAAACACCCAAAAGTGAAAACCATTCCAAAAACTTCACCCCTCAAGCTACTCAAAACTACATTCAGGAGGATTATTAACCCTTCAGGTGCTTCACAGGAACTAAAGCAACGTGGAAGGAAAAATGGACATTTTAATTTTTCCAACAAAAATGTTCTTTTAGCCTAATTTTTTTTTCATTTTCACATGGGCAACAGGATAAAATGCATCCTAAAATTTGTTGGGCAATTTCTCCTGAGTACACCGACACTTCATTTGTGGTCATAAACCACTTCTTGGGCGCATGGCAGGGCTTAGAAGGTAAGGAGTGCCATTTGACTTTTGGAGCTAATTTTCCATTCAAAAAGTCAAATGGCGCTCCTTCCCTTTTGAGCCCTGCCGTGCGCCCAAACAGTGGTTTATGATCACATATGAGGTGTCGGTGTACTCAGGAGAAATTGCCCAACAAATTTCAGGATGCATTTTATCCTGTTGCTCATGTGAAAATGAAAAAAATTGAGGCTAAAAGAAAATTCTTCTGAAAAAAAAGTACTTTTTCATTTTTACGGATCCATTTTTGAAGCACCTGAGGGTTCAAAGGGCTCACTATGCATCTAGATAAGTTCCTTGGGGGGTCTAGTTTACAAAATGAGGTCAGTTGTGGGGCAGCACCAATGTTCAGGCACACAGGG
Source organism: Allobates femoralis (assembly GCA_033576535.1). Lineage (NCBI taxonomy): Eukaryota > Metazoa > Chordata > Amphibia > Anura > Aromobatidae > Allobates > Allobates femoralis. The sequence goes on from JARQOC010000005.1 coordinate 151,734,356, forward strand.
GCTCTCCATGCGCGACATGGTGTCCGCTAACAATTTGAATGGAAAATTAACTCCAATTGCTAGCGGACACCATGTTGTGCCTAAACATTGGAGCTCCCCCACAAGTGACTCCATTTTGGAAACTAGACCCCCTGTGTGAGCACTTTGAACCCCCAGGTGCTTTACAAATTGTTCCATAAAAATGAAAAAGTACTTTTTTTTTTCACAAACATTTTCTTTTTTAATTTCTACGGATTAATTTGTGAAGCACTTGGGGGTTCAAAGTGCTCACCACCCATCTAGATAAGTTCCTTAGGGGGTCTGGTTTCCAAAATGGAGTCGCTTTGTTATTTTCTTTAAAGTAGTACACACAATGAAGATCTTGAAGATCACACTCACCTGCACCCCCCTCCTTTCTGCTCTTCAATGAGTCACACAACATAAAAGATCAAAGAGGAGGGCAGGCAGTGTAGTGATGCATGAATATTCATTCCTTGGGGAGTGGGCAGCAGAGAGCTCACTGTGATTGACAGATGGAATTAGTCTTTTGTTTTGAAGTTTACAGAGGGTAGAAGGGAAGAATAAATAATAGAAATACATGAATAGAGTGAGCTTAGAGAAAGGAATTGGAAAATGATAGCCGTTACATGTGGATTTTTGACCTGACAGATTCCCTTTAAGGCTCGCGCGAGTGCAATGCGTGAAAAAAATCGAATTGCACTCGGACCAATGTTAAGCAATGCTGCGGGGCATATTGGTGCGTTTTTCTCGCCTCGAACACGCATTGCAAGGGTAATGCGAGTACAATCGCAGCATGCTGTGATTGCACGCGTTTTTCACGCGCTAGAGCCCAATGTAAGTCAATGGATGCGTGAAAAAAACGCACCATTGTAACACACAAGGTGAGTGTCATGCATGAAAAACGCGCAAAAACAGTTTGGAGCAGTGAGTTACAAAAGATGCAGCAGCTCGGGGCTTGTGGGCTCGATCCATGTGTGCCTCCTTCACGGAGTCAGTACCCCATGATACTGCATATGATGTATGAATGTGTGAAACGTAAGCGTGTAACATAGTGTGCGTGTATTTACGGGTGAGCCCGTTACATGCAGCGTCCGGCAGGACACAGAGAGAGAGACAACCACGCTCAACAAGTGCCGCACCGAGATAACAGTGAATCGGCTGAGTATTTATAGTCCGTAATGGACAGGAGTCTTAACTTACGGAGACCAAAAGATAAAAATGCTAAAAATTGGCCCTGCTCACACACTGGACCCCCCTCTGCTGTCAAAATCTCCAGAATATTTAGGAGAAAGTGGTCAAACTGGTGGGGGCTGTTGTGCCTCATCGGCTTAAGTGACGCAGGCACAGAGCGAGCAATGGGCGGGAACGGTCTTGGCAGCTGAAACGCCTCCTGCCGATGACGTCAGCGCTGGATCCCGCCCTTCTCCATATTACACTGTATTCATCCAGCTGGGCGGGATTCGGCACTGAAGTCACCGGCAGGAGGCATTTCAGCTGCTGGGACTGCATCCGCCCATTGCTTGCTCTGCGCCTGCGATGAGGCACATGAGCGGGCACGGAGGGGAGACACATAAAGGAGGCAGCACAGAGGGGGCTGGAGGAGGCATAGAGAGGAAGGAGCGGGGAGAACACCAGACCACATCGATGACTCCATAAGTCCCTCTGGACTCCTTATCTATACACTTTCCAAAGTCTTTTTAACAGCTTACGGGGGGTACAAACATGAAGAACCCCTTCCCTGAATGGAGCAGACACGCTGCATTTAGTGCTGCATTCAGTTTGCATAGCACCAGGGGGGTGACAGGTCCTCTTTAAAGCACTGCAGCAGTGCCACTTTGAAGCACAACAGGCTCAGCTTAAACTGATATATACTTTACTTTATAAACTGCACACCTTAGCAATGGTGCCCACAGCCAACATCAGCAGTCACCTAAGTTTGGCAGAGTTATGAGCTGGCCTTCAACCTGAATATTTGGAGGGCTATCAGGTGGTCAGTAATGGTCAGTGTAAATTGCTATTGTATACCCTCTATATCAGTTAGAATGTGGGACATCCCAGGAATGTTTTTCGTTCATCGGCAACCTTCAGTGAAGTCAATCAAGCCTTTGAGTGTTATTCATCAAGACATGTTGCCGATGAGGCAATTTCCAGACTCTGCAACTACGAAGTGCAACCAGGCTTCAAGACCAGCTCTGTACCATGTTCCAATATGTGTCAGGCTGCGACATGAAAAAAGTCTGCGGCGCGTATTACCCCAACAATAGTGACTGGTACAGAGCTAAGCTAAACGGCCGAGCATGGGAATTGACATGTTCCAATATGTGTAACGAAAGGGGAAGTGGTAGTGGTTTCACACTAGGGACAGTTTTGTTGCATATGCGTTCCAACCAGCTACTGGAGTGCTGCATATGTAAGTCGTATTTGGTGTATGGTAACAGAGGCATTATGTAGAATTTAACTTTTTCAATGGATGTGTGGTTAAAATTTGCAAACAAGTAACACACTAGTGCATCCTAATGAATTAGAAATCATCAAAAATCAATCTAATATTGCTATGTTTCTGAGAGCCCTGAAACACATCGACTAATAAATCAATATTAAATTCATCCTTTGATGTCTCCTGGAATACAGATTGTGATTGTGGGTTATATTTTACTGCATTTTACAAGTGGTGTGCTGTTGCAGCGTATCTCCCCTTTCCTGTGTACTCATTACAATCCTGAGGGTCGGACAATTGAATTACTGTGGACATAGCCTTACTTGGTCATTCTAGTCCTTTGTCTGTAAATGTTTATACTAGCCCCCCCCCCCCCTCGAAGGGTGTTTAAAATGGGGAGGTGGTTGGGGAGGAGAAGAAGTAAGATTTGAGTCTTTCTGTGGACAGGCAGTACAATTGCAGTCTGTGTGTGTGACGCTGAGTTGAGACCAGCTCCACAAAGGGATTTAGAGAAACCTGGTTTACCTGGATACAGTATACTGCTGGATTGTTTTATTGATTTTTCTGATGGATTGTTTTATGGATTTTTGTTTTCAAGCAATAAAGATTCTTGGGCTGTTCACACATCTCTCGCTCTGGTGATTGTGGGATACCGTGGACCCCGTGACAACAGCGCCGGTTTTAACCCTTCATCCTCCCTACTTTAATTTTCTGAAATATTGACCTTTGGGTTTTCATCAGCTGTTAACCATAATCCCCAACATTAACAGAAAAAAAACACTTGAAATAGATCACTCTGTTTGTAATGACTCTAAATAATATATGCATTTCACTTTATGTATTGAATTACTGAAAAATATTAACTTTTTGATGATATTCTAATTCATTGAGATGCACTAGTTTATGCAGAGCATATTTAATTATTCTTATGTGTAAGGCTGAGACCTGAAGAAGTGTGTGGAGCATAATAAAGAGGTGATGGGCACTGTTAGAGAGTTTGGGTGAAGGACCTCATAGACCACAGCATGGCAATGCTGCTTTTCCAAACTGTTCAAATGCGGACCCAAATATCAGAATTCTTTGATACGTTGAAAGAAACCTTCCCTGGCCCTCCCTCTTACAGGACATCACATCAGAACTTGATCTGCAGACTATGGCCACTTCCTTAATTTCAGCAGGGTGATGGCAAAGCAGGACACATTAAAGTGAGTGCACATGTATATGTAACATAACCACTAATAAAGTAAAGTTAACACAACCAATACTGTGCTTAACTATAACTCCAAACATGCTATAGGATCTACAGTACATGCTGGAGTTATAGTTCTTAAAGAGATTGCTACTACATGAACAAATCCCATCTCATTCACCTTGTTGGCCCTTGTAAAAGTAATAAAGACCATACTAAGGCTGCATACTCACGGTCCAGAGGAGCTGCGTGTTGGACGCAGCTCCTCCGAACCTGAGTGAAGCCGCAGGGAGACCGCAGCCACCCTGTACTCACCATGTGCGGCAGGTGCGGAGCGGCTTCTCCCTGCAGTCACCTGATGGGAGCCGCTTCCGACTCCGCAGCATGAAATAAACATGCTGTGGAGGAGCGGAATGGCGGCAACCTGCACTGCAGCTATCAAATCACTGCGGTCGGGTTAAGCATATTCCATCAGCCACTTATCACTTCATACTCAAAAGTGGTAAGACTTTGAAACTTATCTGCCGTATTTTCTAGTAGCAACAGTAATAGAGAAAATTATTATATTTTATAATCTATAGACAAGAACCTCAACAGCACAACCGGCCAAATTTATTGAAAATCACCTGCCTTGAACATATACAAGGTGAGACAAGCACAAAATAATTTTTTCATGCATTAGATCCACATACAAGTGTAACACTAGGTTTAATGTTTTATTTTAGATCCAACATCCAATATGATAGCTTCCTTTAAGAGGGAACATACAAGCAATGGCTAGATTCCATATGGGAGGCTTCAACCTATAAAGCTGCTACATTGGTAAGAACATAAAAATAAAAGAGCCCCTTTTTTCATCAGTGCATAGATTTTTAAACACAAATTCTTATTGATATATTATTTATCTATAGGTCACATCTGGACCCAATCCACATTGAAAGCATATTGGCAGCCTAATCTCATTCTAGAAGATGACAAATCGTTATATTTGAAAGAAGTGACACAGAAACATTTCTTAATAGCATCTTTGAAGCTTTCAATGTTTTAATTTTAATTGATTTTTTTAAATATACTGTACATATATAAATAATATGATATACATGGAATAAATTCATTTATTAATTAATACTGCCATTGGTTTTACGTTAGTGCCGAGCCAACAGATAAGTTTAATACTGAGTTAGATCCTCAGAGTGGCCAGGTTTGGAGTTATATGTCTCCTGTAACTCATGATGGATGGAGAAGGGAGGACCAGATTGAGGATTGGCTGAGCGCATTTGGCTACCAAGACTAGACTGTGTGAAAGATTTGGTGCTGCTGTTTGTGAAGCCTTGTCTGCCATCCAAGACAGAACCTTCTCGCGCTCTTTTAGCTTCGACACAGTTTTACGCTGCGGACTGGAAAATTGTGACAGGAACATAGAAGTAGATACATCAACCTTCTTCTGATCTGTCATACTGCCTTGGCAGGCACCACCATCACCATCATGCCCATGTCCACATGCCTCTCCCTTGATGCGAGGCTTTAACATTTTGATTTTTTTGAACATATAAATAATTTAGGTGGCAAGAAAAATGTAACTCCAAACTTAGGGTGCAGAGGTCACAGTTTTTACACGACAACAAAAAATGGTAGTAATGTATTTGACAGTATAAGGTAAAAAATGTTTGTACTGTGTTAGCCAGTAGATGAAAAATATTAGAATCTGAGAGTCCGCAGTGGTTGATACCTTTTAATGGCTAACTGTATGGCTTATGTATATATGTATGTGTCTTCAGAATTTGTGTCATTATCTGCCTGACGAAGGGGCCACAGTGTCCTGAAAGCTTGCTATGTTTACCATCTTTTCAGTTAGCCATTAAAAGATATCAACCACTGAGGACTCTCAGATTGTAATATTTAAGAAAAGAAAAGGTTGCGCCACACTGCTAGTTTTGAGACCTGGGTTCGATTCAGCAGCCCCCTTGCTCACCTGATCCTGCTGTGCCGACCGCACAGCCGGTTGGTAGGCAGGGATCCAACCCCGTGGGGTCTCCACACGGCTGGGAGCTGCGAAGATAATGGTGCGCGTAGTCCGCCGGCGTCCGGTCCATGTGACAGCTAAGGAGGAGTGATGACTGTGACGAAGGCAGATCCTGTGTGCTGAGCTGCCGAACACACGCTTCCTGCAGGGAAGTGCGGTGGTGATTCAATGGAATGAGATAATATGTGTCAGCGCTCGCAAAGCAACAGGACTACGTTCTTTCTATAATTACCTCTAGGCTTTATTATTACGGTGTAGCAACCCGGTTTCCACACAACGCGTTTCAACGCTTAGTGCGTCTTTATCAAGTGATAACCGGGATTCTCAATTACATTTGTTTATATACAGTATACATCAACAAGGAAGGGGAAAGGGAGGAGGAATTTCACCGGTATGTCTTAATGTCAGGAACGGATCCTGAGAAGGATCAGGGAATCCTCATCCAATCTATGAATTACAATGCATTGTATTTTATACATTAAGTGAACAATTACATCAAAGTGATAAAACAATTTACATTACAAATGGGTAATTATAGTACAATATGATGCAGTTATATAATAAAAATATGGTATAAAATCGATACTTATGATTAAAAATTGTTATTAATATTAATAATAATATAATATCTAATAAAATAACATATAATAGCATAAAAAATTATCATGTATATAAAATATATAGCTGAAAAAAATATAAAAAGATTATTTAACAATAAAATTGACTTATTAAAAATGAAAAATCAGATAGTGTTTTCCAATATGCTGTTGAGATCTTCTGGTGTTAGAGTACCGATTTTAAATATCCAGAAGGATTCTCTTCTGTTCAGTGTCCTTATTCTATTCGTGACATTAGCATTTATCTGTTCGATGATCGTGAGTTTTATTTTAGAGGGGTCTCTATTGTGTGTTTGGTCAAAGTGTCTGGAAACACTATGTTTAGGAAACCCTATACTAATATTGTGCCTATGTTTGTTTAATCTCGCCCTCATACTTTGGATAGTTCTTCCAATATATTGATGTCCGCATGGGCACTCCAATAAATAAATGACAAATTGAGAGGAACAATCCAATTTCTGTTTGATCTCATATATTGAGTTAGTAGTGTTGGATCTAAAGTTTATAGCACCATGATTAATGGAGCTGCAACATTTACATCGGCGGACACCACATCTATAGCATCCTTTTTTAAAAGGCAGTGTCGGTGCCACAAATGTGGGTCCAGTGTCACTGATTGATGGAATTCTACTAGGGGCCAGAATATTGTGAAGGTTTCTCCCTCTTCTGAATATAATTTTAGGGATTTTTGGGATGATTTTAGACAAAATCGGGTCTCCCTCTAATATAAACCAGTATTTTTTCAACAAGGTGTAAATATTTTTATAAGATTTGTTGAAGGTGGAAGAAGAGAATCCTTCTGGATATTTAAAATCGGTACTCTATCACCAGAAGGTCTCAACAGCATATTGGAAAACACTATCTGATTTTTCATTTTTAATAAGTCAATTTTATTGTTAAATAATCTTTTTATATTTTTTTCAGCTATATATTTTATATACATGATAATTTTTTATGCTATTACGTATGTTATTTTATTAGATATTATATTATTATTAATATTAATAACAATTTTTAATCATAAGTATCGATTTTATACCATATTTTTATTATATAACTGCATCATATTGTACTATAATTACCCATTTGTAATGTAAATTGTTTTATCACTTTGATGTAATTGTTCACTTAATGTATAAAATACAATGCATTGTAATTCATAGATTGGATGAGGATTCCCTGATCCTTCTCAGGATCCGTTCCTGACATTAAGACATACCGGTGAAATTCCTCCTCCCTTTCCCCTTCCTTGTTGATGTATACTGTATATAAACAAATGTAATTGAGAATCCCGGTTATCACTTGATAAAGACGCACTAAGCGTTGAAACGCGTTGTGTGGAAACCGGGTTGCTACACCGTAATAATAAAGCCTAGAGGTAATTATAGAAAGAACGTAGTCCTGTTGCTTTGCGAGCGCTGACACATATTATCTCATTCCATTGAATCAGATTGTAATATTTGACAGTATAGGAATAGCTTACTAGACCAAGCAAAATGTGACCCCAAAAAATAAAGTGGCAGAGGGACCATTACTTTTTAAAGAACAGCAGAAAATTGAACTATTCTATTTTATAGTACGCAATGTGTGCTGAAAATTTAGCTCTAAAAAGAGCTGTTGGCCTAATATGGAGATACTGGAACATTACTCTGCTTTTCTCTCCCTACTCCAAAAATTCTCCCTACACTATTCTCAGTTACTAGAGACTCGATGTAGCTCTTAAAAGAGCTGTTGTGTTTTATTTAGGTGGCAGGAACACTGTCCCTACACACTGCTCGCTTTGTCCCTATGCTCAAACTACGCTGTTTCCAAAAGCAATGTACGCAAGATGGCGGTGGCAAGTGTTATATGCTATGATGCTGGGCAGCCAGCCAATCACAGTAATGCCACCACCAACATGGATATGGCATTACTGCAATTGGCAAGCAAGCCGAGCATGTTTAGTGATTGAAAATCGGGCACCAAACATGATGGGCAGGGTACACTTTAATCTCCCGAGGCGAGCACACAAATACTCAGCGAGTACAGACTAGTCAGAATACCATGATATCCGTGTGAGTACTGAATATTGACGAGCAGATCCGCTCATCACTAATCGGTACCTTATTCTGAAATGTCTGTATGGCGGCCGTCACACGTCTCGACATCATGAACGATATTGTAAGCGATCACGTGCACGCGCGATCGCTAACAATATCGTTCACATTGCTGGTGAGATGTCACACAGACACACTCACCAGCGATGTGGACCAGCGAGATCGCTGGTAACTATGGTACACGTCGGGTTACTAGGCGCCGCGCTGCGCTTAGTAACCCGACGTTTACCATAGATACCATCTCCCAGCATAGGCTCTGCCGCTGGGAGATCGTTCATCGTGGTGTCACACACCACGATGAAGCAGATTGAACAAGCGATGATCGCTTGATATGAGCTCCGGCTCTCATATCTGCGATGTCACGATCAAGCGATTTTACATTGTAAAATCGCTTGATCGCACGTAACGATGCACCAACGATATCGCTTAAGCGATCAAAAAGCAGATCGCTTAAACGATATCGTTCAAGATATTGCAGCGTGTGACGGCCGCCTATGTGTGATTAAAAATCTGCATGTCTAGGCAGATAGGAACCTAGCTATATAGGGAGGTGAATACACCATGGCTATAGGGTGGGGGTGTAGGCCGCCGTCTATTTACATAATTGCAGTGTTCTATTGTACAGCTGTATCTCTGTGTAGTGCTAATATTTTAGAGCATGTATGTTCATGAGCTTGAGCAGTGTTTTGGCAGAGACACAAGCGATATTTATGTAAGTACACATGCATGTATTTCCACTAATGGTCACTAGGTGGCACCAGAGTGTAAAAATAAATTGTAATCATTCAGGACACATTTTTACGAGAAAAAAAGGCTGTTGTAACATTGATACGTCTGATAATAAACTATGTTTGTTAAAAAAAAAGCCTCCCATTAAGATTTTTTCTTATTAAAGAACCACTACTTTGTCTATTTTATTGCACACCTGGAGAAGTGCTTTAAATCTAAGTCCCCTGACACCTATCTTACACTCACCTTCTGCCACCTTCATCCTTTTACAGTGGTGCTCTGGGTGGTCTGTATGAAAAAAGTGGCCTCATTCCGGCCTCATTCTGGCTCTCATAGAGATGCATTAAGAACTTCTGGTGTAACTTCTCAATCCCCGCCAGTAAGAACTTCCGGGCTCAAGATTGCGCCGCAGAACAGGAGTGGAAAAGCTGCCGGAAGGTGAGCATATGGTGAGGGCAGAGGGCTTACGTTTGTAACACCCTTTAATCTGCTGCCTTGGGCAGGGTGTTCAGTAGTTCTCACCTTGATATGGCGCAGTGCCTCCACCCGAATCTTGCTAGGAGCTTTAGAGGAATGTAGAGGGGTCTTCCTCTTCTGCCAGGAGTCAACTCTGGGATACCCCTGTCCATGCTCCATACACGCTCACAAAAGATGAGGTTGAACCAATTAGGTTCATTTACAAGAGGATAAAGGGGCCAATTGCAGGGGTAATACCAAGGAACATCAAACAAATAATGCTATGCAATTTTGTATAAAGGTACAAGATATACTGTACATTGAAAAAAAAAACCTTAATGTTGGGGATGATGCTTCCACTTTAACACACAACAAGTACACTCCTGTCTAATCACCAAAACCTACAAATAGCTGCAGCAATACAAATATAGTCCCAGACTGCGGCCCAGTTGCACTGGATGTTGGCGCACTTTCTGTAACCATTGGTGCACTTAATATAATGAAAACAACAGCTCCTAGTGATTAAAAACTGTAAATGTTTAGCATTTGGCTTCAATCTGCTTCTCAAACAGAAGAACTACAAGTCCCAGCAGTAATTATGCAGTGTTTTTGCAGCAGATCTGTTTAGATTCAGCATGCTTTCCAAACAGAACTACAAGTCCCAGTGTGGCACCCTAGTTGGGACACCACAGAACTCTTATTACACAAATGGAGTGTACACAGCAAGCAGACCTCACTAAATAACACCACTTTTCACCCCAGGCCTCTAGGGGGTGCTCCACTGGTTATCTTAAGCCAATTCCCCCTATAAATACGGGTCCTGGAGGGAGAAACAGTGGAGTGTGCAGTCACTTTAGAACTGTGAACAGCTAGGAGAGCTGACCTGGTACTAGAGCCACACTAGGCCCATACCAGTACACCCGGAAAGTGAGAGACTCTCGCAACAAGAGTCATAGGAACAGGAGGCAAACACCTCACAGGGACAGAGGAGTTAGCACAACTCACCCTAACAATCCGGTCACTGGGTCCGAGCTGCAGGAGCCACAGCGCAGGCTGCAGAGAAACCAGCATCTCAACCAATGGAGTTTAGCTTCCTGGACACCTGAAGCACCACCAGATGAGAGCCTCGGGAAGGGAAAATTGCAAGTCCCTCAACCCTTTATAGTGCCCTCAGTGCAGAAAACTCAGGTGAGGCACGTCCCACCAGAACGTGCAACCCCCGGTCCGGCAGGATTCTACATCCACCAGACTCTGTAGAACTGAGTACATACGGAAGCCTACACCACTGCTTGCTGAGGAAGCTCCAAGAGTGTCTACTTCATCCCCCGGTCGAGTGTACCTGTTGTCACCAGTAAAAGGTACAGAAAAGACTTTACGTGTCCATGCATCATTCCTGGGTTAACCCCTAAAACTACCCGAGCTGCCGTATTCCACCCAGGTACAGCTCCTGGCCCCGGTGACTCCTGCTCATCCTGTGGGGAGCATCCCATCCAGCTGCCGCACATCCCCCGGAGGCCCAAGCAGTGCCGGTGCCATCACCGGACTCCCACAGGTGGCGTCACGACAAACAAGAATCATCCCAATCCTTTATCCCCTTTTGATCTGACCATCGGGCCCCACAGCCTCAGGCGCGGAACCGTGACAAGTGCTACATCGCCTGAGACGTGAGCATCTGGCAACGGTGAGTAACCCGCAGTAACAACTCACTGCTTTTGCAGCAGAACTGTATTCATCCAGCGTTCCAAGTGGGAGCCTCAGGATGCAGTTGTGTGGAAAGGCTGGGAATTGCAGGCAGAATTCTTCTAGGTGGGAAGCCGAGTGGTGGTACGCAGCTCCTGGTAACCTAGTGTCACACGCTGATTTGCGCTGACTCTCTGTAGTCCATCTTGTCCATGTAGTCCATGCTGCTGTAATTGAATATGTGTGAATTACTTTAGGAACTGCATGAGTTAATATCAGTTTTGCTATGAGCTGCACTCAGCTGCTGCATGATGTGAAGCTTAGGTGTGACTCACCTGGAATCTCCTCCCCCTGGCCATTAAATAGCCTTGCCTTTCCTCTAATGGTGGGGTTACACGTCCCGATATCGCGGCGATATCGGAGGCAACGACGCGGGAGCGCGCATTTAGTGCACGTTTCTCCCTGCATCGCATCGCCAGTTTACACGCCGCGATATCAGGATGCAACGTCCCTCCGATGTCTACGCCCACCAACCCAGGAACGACCAGTTAACATGGGAGTGAATGGGTGACGTGAGCGTAGACATCGGAGTTGGGCTGTCACACGCAGCAATGCTGGTACAACGGCCTTGCGATATCGGCGAGTTGAATAGCTTTGCTATTCAACTCCGATATCGTTTTGGCATCGTTCCAGCATCGCGTTGGATGCTAAAACAATACAACGCGCACCCGATATCGGCTCCAACTCGCGACCCACGTGACTTTTTGTCGGAGTTGGGTCGGAGTTGGACGCCGATATCGCGACGTGTAACCCCACCATAAAAGATGCCGTTGTTATAGTTAGACTCTTCCTGGTCACTGAGCTGTGAAGACACATGTGCTGTCGTAGTGAAGTCTTTCCTAGTTTTTCCTTTTCTTGGGATTAGTGGGGATTCCTGATCCATGGGTAGAGGTAGAGGCTCTCAGCCAAGGGCTTTTTAAGAGCTTAGAAAAAAGGGTGGCGACTCGGACCTCCTCACCTTCAGAGATACCTCCGAGAGCAGGGCAAGCCAGGGACCCCCAGTGTAAGCGTCAGATTAGCTCCCCCTGAATTCCTTTGCCTACCTCACCATCTGGTTTCCTGGTTCCTCACCCTCTAACCATGACATTAACAACAGCCAAAAATGTTTTTTTTTTCTCTGAGCCATTATGTCTCAGACGTGGTCTGCTGATGCCTTTTCACATCTGATGCAGACAATCTCTGCTGAGGTCACTGGCCTGCGAACACAGGTGGTGCAGCAGTTACAGCAGGTTGTGGGGTATCTTGCCTCAGCCCATGCCAGGCTGTACTGGAACTTCCAGATAGGTTTTCTGGGGAAAGGGATAAGTTCTTGCTGTTCAAAGAAGCCTGTAAACTTTATTTCAGGCTTCGCCCCTGTTCATCTGAGAGTGAGGAACAGTGCGTGTGTATTATAATCTCCCTTCTTAAGGGGGATCTCCAGACATGGGCCTTCTCCCTCCCAACCGATTCTCCATCCTTGCGGTGGTTGAACAGGTTTTTTGCTGCCTTGACTCAGGTGTATGGTCACCAGATTGTCACGGGTATGTCAGGAGGCACAGATGAGACATTAGAGGCCACTCGCAGAAGGTCCCAGCGTTTGGCCAAACAGTCAAAATCCTAAAAAAAAAGTCTCTTGTCGCTTTAAGAGGCATTTCCCTTTTTAGTGAAAGCTGGAGGTCACTAAGACTCAGCTGATCCTTTACCTTGAGCTGTGTATATATTCCCCTTCACTCCCAGGATGCACTGCTGGTGATAGCTTGTCAGGTGTTTGGAGGAAGCTTCCCAGCTCTTGCAGTGTATCCTGGAGTTCTGTTGAATTGCTGTGTGGATCTTCTCAAGCTAAGTGTGTCTTCCCTTCCCTCCTTGTTTGTTTCCCTTGTGTGTATCTTTAGTTGGTAGCCGGGCTGACTAGTGTTTAACCGCTCTGATCCTTATTTAGTAGTAGTCGGGGAATAGGTATCCTGCCGGCGACAGTTGCGGAAACAGTATAGGGACGTTAGAGGAGATAGGTGCCAGTGCTAGTTTTATCTAGGGGTCACCATCTCCCCTTTAGCCCTTAGAATCAGGGACTCCTTCCCCCCTGTCGTCGTCTAGCACTGGGTGTCTCCATGCACCCAGCGTGACACAGATAGGGTGATCTGCTGAGTCAAACCTCCATACACTCAATCAAGGATCATGAGCAGTGGAGGAGTACTGCTTGGAGTTTCTGAGTTGGGCGACTGACACCCAGTGGAACGACCCAGCCCTCAGGAGTCAGTTCTGCTTGTGTTTGTCATCTAGACTTTAAGACACCCTGGTTCAGTACACCGCACCTAAGTCACTGGAGGCTGCTATGTCCCTAGCCATCAGGGTAGACAGGCATGTGAGGGAGAGACGGAGGCCAACTTTGTCCCCTGTGGCTATCCCTGTTGTGGAGGCTCTACGCGATGAAGCTATGCAGTTGGGGATAGTAGGCCCTCGTGTTAAACCCCCTGTGGTTGTGGTTCATCAAGTGGGCTGAACTTGTTTCTATTGTGGACAAACTAATCATTTTATTAAGGTTCAAACGCAGTGCACCTGGGGTTGTATGGAAGGAGACAACCAGAGGGTTTATATTTCCTTCTTTTCTAAGTCTCCGTTTACTCTGCCAAGGTGCTGGTTGATGGAAAAACTGAGACTATACCAATGCTAGTTGATAGTGGAGCAGGAGTCGATCTTACGGATTGGATTCTCACTTTGTACAGACTCATGGCCTCGTCTGTAGCGCATTAGCGAGACCCATTCCCATCTCTGCCATTGACTCAGTTCCGCTCAGCCAGAAGGTGTTATCCCAAGTTGTGCTTAATGTAAACTTGATAATAGGAACTTGTCTCCTGGAGTTCCTCTCTGGTCACATCTTGGAGAATTTACCCACCCCCATTGTCTTGGGCCTTCCTTGGCTGAGAAAACATAACTCGGTAATTGACTGGCGGGTCCGGGAGGTGGTTCGGTGGGTTACTGCCTGTGAGGATAATTGCCAGGGTACTTCCATCTCTGCGATGCTGGTGATGTCTACACCTACGTCTTTGCCCAAGGAGGTTAGGAGTCTGCCAGGGGTGGGGGTGGAGTACAAACCACGCTCCGGACTAATGGTGCCTCTAGGCGTCATACTGGGAAAAGGGGTCAGGGAAGAGACGGTTGTTTCTATTATGCACCACAAGGGAGGGGGTCCAGGAAGACACCTCTGTTACTTGCCTACCTAAGACTGCACCCTCTGAGTGTGACCACAAGTGTGGAAATAAACGTACAGGTCCAGACCTGAATGTGAACTAGTATGTGTGGGTGTTGTCAAAGCACGTCAAGTGGAGGCGTGCTGCTGGGGCTCCTAGTTCCGGGGTTATAGAACCTTTTCAGATATCAGACATCTGCAATCCTGTACTGTACCAACTTGAACTACCCCCATTATTGGCGACCCGTAACATCTTTCATGTCTCGTCTCATCAGATGTGGACTTTTTCTGGACATGTCTTGTTTTTGAGTCCAGAGCTATGGGCTGCCAGAGAATGCTGCACCATAGAAACCCTTTGTATACCTTAGCAGCGGCCACACAGGGAGTGCGCTTTATCACAGTGATAAAGCGCACTCCCTGTGTGGCCGCTGTTAAGGTATACAAAGGGTTTCTATGGGACAACGTTCTTTGGCAGCGCATAGCGTTAACGCTATGCGCTGCAGGGAAAGTTTCTACGTTTTTAGCGCTTGCATGAGCCATAAGGGCTGATGCAAGTGTGACCCTAGCCTAAAGCACACGGACAGTGGAATGGCAGACAGTGGCACAGCATGAAAAAGAAGCTCCACTCTTCCATGGCTGTTGGGGGGACTGCAATGGTATGAAAACCTGTCTGGCCTCAGAAAGGTTCTGCTATTTGTAGGGGAGCCCACACCACAAAGGTTTGTCCATGTCCAACAGTGCCTGCCCACTTAGTGCACATTGGAAAAAGCAGATCCATTGAAGACTGACAGCAAAGAACAGTCAGACTCTCCAGAGAAACAGAATAGAGAGCAGGAAGAGACTACACCTTGTAAAGGGTGGAGATGCAACACATAACACCTAGAGATGAATGGGACAGCTCTTGTGTAACGGAGTTGGAGCAAGAGGAGCATTATGAGATGACTGATTATGCATCTTTCCAGCAGCATATTGGACTCCAAACAGAGGTGGGATGTGGCAGACTGAGTGGCAAGGAATGAAGGCTCTGTTGGAGGAGGAGAAGTGACCGGCCAGCCTGGCAGAGAAGGTTGCCCTGCTTCCTGAGACAACCAAAGCTGGAGGCCTGTGTCCTGAATCCACTTGTGGGCTGTGAGTGAGTTAAACATCTTCAAGCCCATTGGCCCAATGGCTGAAGGACCAGTCATTAGCAACTGAAAGAGCTGTAACGCTGATAAAAGTCACTTTCCCCTCTATCCTGCCGGTGCACTCGACCATGATGAGTCCAGCTTCGAAAACCAATTTAGTATACCAGAAGGTTCCTTGGGTCAGCCATCGCAAAGCCAAATGGATTGCTAATATCATTCAGTGCAAAAAGGAGCTGGGAGAGTGGGTGTGAGGTGAACTATGAAGTCACAGAGGAAAAATGACCCAGCATATGACCTGTGGTGTGCTGCGACCCTAAGTGGGGATATGGGATTACTATGGAGGACCACCCTGGGAATTGGGTCTACATGAACACTTGGCCTGTGAGGCATGGCCCTAGCCTAAAGGAGTCGGAGAGGACACAATTCATAAAAGAAGATTGACCATGAGGCTGGAACACGGTAGCAGTGACCTGGCTACCCATGGAAATGAAAGACCTGCCTCAGCCTGAGTCCAGCAACAAACTCTTCCGCTATTGCCCATCACATGATCAATTTCCCATGGTAAGCCCATGAAGGAAAGAACCATGGAGTGGGTGGATGACGCCCCTTATCCGGCTGTGGTGTATGTGACATAAGAACCACACTCGGACATTTACTTTACTGAAAAGAGAATTTTGTTTTTCTGCGGCCGAAAATTATGAATGCCTCGAATGATTGAATGGGCTCCGATTGGCCTATAGAGTTTTCCAAAAATATTGAGTAAGGACAGTTGAAAACATCCAAGGGCTCAATGACCTGCTGTTAGAGCTCCAGCTGACCAAGGCAGACACTCACCTACCTGGCTTCAGCTACCTGGACACTGCTCATGGGGTAAATCCAATAGTTTACAAGTTGCCATATAATGTGCAAGAAAGGTTGACCATACTCGGTCAAGATACAAAAGAGAACATCAAGTCTCCTTTTCTCCATTCTCCTACTTCTGTGATTTCATCAGAGAGATTGCAGAGTATAAGACTGACCCAAGTTTCTCCTATGGAGAATCAAGCGGCCCTTGTTTTCCTCCTCCTAAATATGAGGGTCCTTATTCGAACGACAGGAACTGCAGAGGTTCGGTGTCCATGAAAAAGACTGATATCATTCCTTCACCGACATCAGCTCCAGACAAGAGCAATGGAGACAAGACATTTGAAGACTTAAATCATCAGTGTTCCATTCATAAGAAGCCAAATTCCCTTAAGAAGTTCATTGGCTTCAGAAAGAAACCGCTCCAGGAACGTAAAGAGCTTCTAAAGAAGTTTGGAGTATGCTATAGATGTTGTACTTCTACTGAACACTTTGCTAAAGACTGTAAGGGTATGTGCCCACATAGTGGTTTAACGTCGGTTTAGCAGCGAAAACCGCCGGCGGTTTAGCATAGGTTTTATTTAAATTTATGTAAATCCTAAGCAGCGTTAGGACTTACAAGTAAGGCTGGTTTCACACTACGATTTTTCTAAATCGGATGCTGTCTGATGAAAATCGGACAGCATCGGATCCGAATTTGGCCCCATGCAGCCCTATGGGCATCGGACCGAATCGGATGTGCACTAAATGCCATCCAATTTGGTCCGATCCGATTCTGTCCGATGTTTTTATCGGTGCAAAAATCGGAGCCTGCGCCGATTTTTGCACCGAAAATAACATCGGACAAAATAGGAACGGACCAAATCGGATGGCATTTAGTGCACATCCGATCCGACCCGATCCCTTTAACATGGGGCCCTATGGAGCTGGGTCTGAGGAAACATCTGATGTCTCCTCGGACCCGATTTTAGTGTACTGAGCATGCTCAGTACATGCTCAGTGCACTAAACCTATTGTGTGCCGCCTAATTTAACTTCTGCAATGTATATACATACATTGCAGACGTTAAATATAAGTTAAATCAAGTGTTTAAAATAAAAAAATCTTTATTCTCACCTTCCAGCGCTCCCTCGGCGTCTCCAGCTGCAGCCGCTCGGTAACAGGACCTGTGATGACGTCAGAACCCGATCAGCTGATCGGGTCACATGACCGGTTACCGCGGTAACCGCTGACGCTTCTGACGTCATCACAGGTCCTGCACACCCGATCGGAGGCTGATGGAGACGCCGAGGGAGCGCTGGAAGGTGAGAATAAAGATTTGTTATGTTGAGGTGACATGAGGGGGACATGAGGGGACAGGAGAGGACATGAGAGGGGATATGAAAGGGGACAAGAGGGGACATGAGAGGGGATATGAAAGGGGACAAGAGGGGACATGAGAGGGGATATGAAAGGGGACATGAGAGGGGACAGAAGGGAGAGAGTAGGGGGACACTAGGGCAAAACAGGGGGACAGCAGGGAGACAGCAAGATGACAGGAGGGAGAGAGGAAGGGGAGCTACGTGACAGCCCAAACTGATCCTGCAAAAAGTAGGATTTGGATGCCTATTTGGCATCCGATTGCAGAGATCAGTTTGGATCCGATGCTGTCCGATTTGTTCGTAATGTGAAAGTAGCCTAACCCTATGTAATTTAGAAAACGCTGTGCACACATAGTGGGTTTATGTGAGCGGATCTGCCAGAGGTTGAGCGGTTTCCTAGTGGTTTAGGAGCATACAACATATCAATTCTTCTCAGCGGTTTTTGATCGTTTTCATGAACAAAATCCTCCATAGAAAACCGCCGGAAAAACCGACTGAAAAACGCTGTGCACACGCTAAAAAAAAACGCTGGGAAACCGCTGGGAAACCACTGGGAAACAGCTGGAGACTTCAGAGCTCAGAACTCTAGGCTCCTACAAATTTCCACCGGTTTACTGACGGTTTGAACGTCACTAAACCACTATGTGGGCACATACCCTAAAAGTGTTATTTGATTGGAGGGTGACACTGAGTTTCACATACAAGAGCTTCCTCCATCTCAACCTAACTCTGTACCTACGCCTTCTCCCACCCCAAGCCATCATGGGGAGAATACAAATCAAGCCGCAAGTCATCTCGCAATATCTTTTTCATATCCTGCTAAATGATCCTAGCACTTATATTTAGCCATGGCCACATCATTATTGGATAAAGGAGAAACTGAGTGACAGTAAATGATGACAAACACGCCTTGATGACATAAACATGTTCTGCCCTGTGAAGACAACCTAGGGTCAACGATGTTCAATTCTACAAGTGGGGGCAACAAGTTGGCACCTACCACCTACAAGGAAGGATAAGGAAATCATAAGAGTTATGGCTATGGAACTCGCTCAAGATGTCTGCAACAGCTCGGTAGCTCCTTTACCTTTTATTTCTCCAACGACAAGGTTGACACACAATCTGCAACAAACAACTGCAAGGTTTCCATCTTTTGACGTCTATTACCGTTACAAGCTAGGCCAGAATAGAGTGGTGTTTGACTGCAGTGCTCAGAATAAAGGTGTTGTCCTAAATAACTTACTGGTGTTCCTCTTGTGCAATGCATCCTTGGTCTACTATGGGATATAAAACAAGATAACTTCACTTTCCAAATATCACCCTGCAACAAACTCTTTACCAAATGAGGAGTCTTATCTGTCATAAACAGCATCTGTGATCCTCTTGGGTTTGCAGCACCAATCACCTTTCAAGGCAAGATACTGTTGAGACAGCCTTACTGCTGAGAACACTGATCGGGACACTCTGCTGCCGTCCCAGAAACAACAAAGGGGAAAGACATGGAATAAATCTCTGAAGGCCTTAGAGCAATACCAGGTCCCATGTTGTTACTCTCTAAAGTCTCTTTCAGCTGCCTTTAGAAGAGAAATCCACATTGTTTCTGATGCATCTTCAGAGGACATAGCTGCAGTAGCCTTTCTGCATACCTCAGAAGCCAACAATATTCAGGTACCTGAGGAAGGCTATGTTTTAAAATTTTTAGCCGAAACGCGTAGTTTTAATGTGAATGAAAATAATTTTGGAAGTAAGAACAGAGGCTTCTATCTCTTCCTGGGAGTGCCTGTATCTCCACCGGATGTCTTTTTCAATCTGAATACTGCTGACAGAGCCCACAGGCTGGAGGCTCTGAATATCCGGCACAAAGCTGTAGACCAGGAAGAATTGTTTTCAGCTCTAGCACCTTGAGAATATATGCCATACAAGACGATAGAAAGGTGAGGAGATTATCTACAAATATATGGTTGTACTTATATACATCTACACTTAGATCTGCGCCTCTCTCCCTCGCACCCCTTTTACTAGGGCCATACAGCCCCGTGAGGTCCAGAAATAAATCAGAAGCCAACAAGGTACATTGTGGTTTCGTCCTAGGTAAGGTCGAGCTTACCCCAAAACCAGCATACCCTGTACTAAGGTTGGAACTCTGTGCTGTTGTGCTAGCAGTAGAAACTCCCATGCCACTCCTGAGCAGTGGCATTTCATCTCGACAGGCCTGCGTCTAGCTGATTGAAGAATAGGACTCAGCCACATCTAGCCTTGGTCACAACATGTGGCTGTCACCTGCAAGTTTGCTGTACAAGGATCCTTGCTCAATCGATGCCAGCTGTGAATGTGAGCTTGAGAAACTGAAGTCCAGCAAGGATTTCAGACCAACCATCATTACATGCTACAGGTTCAAGATTCCAGTGTGGAAGCTGAGGTCTCTTCATCTTGGGAACTTCTCAAGCTGGTTAGCTGTCATGAAGGCTGGTACTCATCTAGTGTACATCGCCCAGCACCTCATTGGAGAAAGCGTCACATGAAATAGACATGGCTGCTGGACTCAGCGCACGGCAGGGAACATACCTCCTCTAACCCCCTGATATTCAGTTAAAGCATACCTATTTCCCTGGAGTCTTCTTACAATGTCTTTGTGACCGAGTTCAAAACTATCTGAGGACAATTTACATGCACATGAGTAATGTAACGGTCCACGTGAATATCAGAAGAAATGATAATTTAAGCAACTAATACTGCATCGTGGAACCAGAATAAACATAACTGTGTTTATATATTGCATAGAGTAAAAGAATGTATGTAATGTGATAGTATATGGTGTATTGCAAGACGTATCGGCAATGTGCAACCGCTCAAAATATATAACCTGTATGACACATACCCTTGCACCCGGCCAAGTCCACACCACCACCAAACACAATATCTCCCACCCTGTGGGGATGGATGTGACATCCGAGAACCGAGCTTTCACCACCCTAATGTATCAGGCCACCCTCACACATCCATGATGCATGGCTGCAATGGCATTAGAGGTTTTTTTTTTCAGCCTTCATTAAAAAGGTTTTGATGTCTGGAGAGATCCCAGCGCATAATAAGGCATATTCAATGTGAGTCGAATTTCCTAGACAAATTTAAGAAAACTGCCAGATTCAAGATTCAGTAGATTAGTTTATTACTACTTCTTACCTGTCACCTACAGTATGTATACTATAGATAATACATAACCCATAATGTACAATAGGCGATGGTCACAATTAACTTCTTTCCCTTCCCTGCACAATAACCTTAGCACAGATCACAAAGCTTGTTCACAACACTTTCTTATAGTAGTCAATTGAACTAGTGCCTGTCTATTTCTATATAGTGTCCATGATGCTGCTGTAAAGCATATCTAATATGTTAACAAAAAAAAGTCCATAAAATGAGTGCTGAACAGCAATACAAAGATAACTAGAAAGGTACCGTATTACTGATCATCTCAGCCAACTCTTCAGTTATGGTATAACTAATATATTAACCTGCGGCATCATGAGGGTATACTATCACACATAGTTCATACAATTCCATTGGTGGCCAATTACTGAGCTATTTCGATGTCTAATGAGGTTGGTAGTACCCATGTTCCTGTATGGTGTGCATGTCATCATCAACTTCTGAAACCCTTAATATTCCTATTTTATTATTTGCTGCAGTATTTTCACTTAGTATAAAATAAACTTTGGTCTTGATATAAGTTTTTCCATTGAGTTGTTGAGATTAGGAACTGAATAGCAAAAAACTATCATGAAATGGCCTTAGCACGGCAGACATAACGTACATAATGTTGCTGACAAGCCATGTCATTCAACCTTTGAAGTCCAACAGGATAAAATATATTGACGTCTGTGTGGAGGGTCATGATAACTTATCTTACACATACTGTATGGATACTGAATATTCTGCTATGAAGGATTTTCAGCGACTGCTGATGTAAAGCCTGCTACAGACTATCTGCTAATACAGTGAAACTTACTTGAGATGACCACCCAAAAGTGCATTGAAAACTTCACGTCTTGTGAGAGTCTTGTTTGTTAGTCCTCACAAAGAAGATAATTGATATGTATAATATTTATGTATAATATATAGTGGAACTGAAAATCTGGGGTGGGCAAGGTCTTCTCAAAAAAGTGATCTTTTGGAGAGGTTTTACTACATTTCATTATGTAATGATATTGACATTGGGTCCTGTTTTGATAGCTGGCACAACAACTCTTCAATTGGGTACATAAGTGTTCTGAAAGGTTATTCCCATGGCATAGCCATAGGAAATGCTCTATTGCTGGGGGACTGACAAATGTATACAGTATTATACAGTATATTAAAAGAGCCATAGCAGTAAAGGGAACTGCAATATATCCCAATTCATGTAAATATGGCTAAGCTGCAGTTTTCTGCACACTCCGTGTCCAGAAACACCACTGACAGAAAAACATGGAGGAGGATAGAACTTTGTCACTACCGTACTTCAGTCTCATAATTTGTGGATCTCTGCTGATTATAAATTACTGGTATTTCCTAGCAATATGCAATAACTGTTTTTGATAAGACAACATAAGAAGCTGGTGTTCTGTCCTAAAAAGGATACAATTGATTTTGGCTTTCAGGTTGCAGATAATTCTTTCATTTTTGCCTCCTCACATTCTGTTAGTGGCTCAAGGAGATCATGTTTATTGATGTAACAATTGAAAAAGTTTTAACGATATCTTTTTAGAGTATTTTTTTGGTAATGGACATTTTGAAAAAGTGAGGTGATGAGCTAGCCCCCTGAGAAGCACATGATTTTGGAGGGAAACAATATAAAAATATCTATCTATCTATCTATCTATCTATCTATCTATCTATCTATCTATCTATCTATATGTTTTTAAAAAATAAAAATGTTAGTTTGTCTATCTGACCTTTGCATAAGCATGAAATAGGGGATAAGGGCTTCTGACATCCTTTTTTGTTTGCTTTATTAGTAACTAACTTATCTAAGGCTCTATGGTTGAAGTTGGTAATCTGTGGAATGATTGGATAAAATTAAAGACCTCTATAGACTGGAGGAATTAGCTAGCTGAGAGACCTTTACACATGACTGCTTCCTTAAAATATGGAACCCTGGATAGAAAAATATAGGAAAGCTTAGATGCCTAATGGTGTACTTCTAATTTCCTGTCCGGACCGGTTCTTATTTCCGGGCCCCCTGTGATGATACATTGGTGATGCGGTGTTCGAGTCACTCCCTCCTCTCCCTTTAACGATATAGATTTAATGATGGCTCCTTATTACCGATACATATTGCACATATCGAAGATTGATTTTCGCCATAACTTCTTCTTCTTTCATATCCATTCACTCCTTATTGAATCTGTTTGGATTGCAACCTGAACGCTACACTATTTTCCTTTATATTGTTTTGTTTATTACTTGAGAGTTAATACGATCTCTGTTTTAAATTCCATTATCTGGAGACGTGAGTTCTCCCCCATGTAATATCCCCATGATGGAGATTCTTTGTTACATTTGATGAAAAATGTTTTCAAAATAAAGAATCAAAAAGTTGGAAATCTGTGGTCAGCAGCACTGCAAGCTTCCTACTACCTTGGGTATACTCAGCTCCACTTCTGGTGCTGCAATGTTATGATAACCACATTACATTGACATCTGAACAACAAAAATGATGCATATATATACAGTATATATTGAAAAATATTGGAATCTGAGAGTCCTCAGTGGTTGATACCTTTTAAAGACTAACTGGAAAGATGG
This sequence comes from Allobates femoralis, assembly GCA_033576535.1. Classification (NCBI taxonomy): domain Eukaryota; kingdom Metazoa; phylum Chordata; class Amphibia; order Anura; family Aromobatidae; genus Allobates; species Allobates femoralis. The sequence goes on from JARQOC010000005.1 coordinate 151,757,924, forward strand.
TAAGCATAGAAAGCTTTTGGGACACTATGGCCCCTTCATCAGGCTCATAATAACACAAATTCTGAAGACAAATACATATATACATAAGAAGTGTTAGATGATGTAGTAAATACGACAGGCGTAAAGTAGAGTCAGGCTAGGGAGGGGGAAAGGAGCTGGGAAAATAAAGTAAAAATTCTAAGATAAGAGGAACAGATTGTATTATTGTTCTATGACCAGTGGTCTGTAGAGACCTAAAGATTCCTCAGTTGTAGAGGGCAATAAATCGAAGCGAGACAGTTCACATAAGAAGTGTCAAAAGTTCATTGTCCTCTAACTTGAGTCTGTTGCAAGATATGATGTCCATAAATGCCCTTTCATCTTATATAAAAACGCATGAATCTGTGATGTCCCCAAATGCCCTTTCATTTTACATAAAAACCCATGAATCCATGTGAATATTTAATTCTGTTTTGAATGTGTCAAAGATCGTTATCAATTTGTATTCCCAAATTCTTCTCTCTGTCTGTGCCTTGAAATTGCTTTTTAAAATGAGCAGACTAATACCGGTTTCACTGTGGTCAGGGCTGGAAAAATGCTTTGCTACATGTAGATCCATAAGCTTTTCTTTTATTGAGTGGCGATGAGAATTCATTCTTGTTCTGAATTTTTGCCCGGTCTCTCCTATGTACATGCCACCTGTTGGACATTTGGTACATATAATTAAATATACCACATTGCTTGTGATGCCACTGAAGATACCTGGGATCTTGTAGTCCTGATCTGTCCCAGGAATCTTTATCTTGTTTGTTGTCATTATAGATGGACAGGTTTTGCACCTGTTCTGGTTGCATGGAAAGGTTCCTATAGCTGCTGGAGAGGACAGGGAGCTTTTGACAATGATCCGGAAATATTGAGTTTTGTCAGGCATCTTTTCGTAGGAGTGGTTGCAGTTTCCGTGCAGCTCCTCTAAGCACCTCCAGACTTGAATTGTAAGTGACTACAAGTGGAACCCTGTTGTTTTCTTCTCTAGTTTTGTAATGTAGGAGATGATTCCTTGATATTCTGGTGGCTCTGGTAATCTGGTTCTCGATTACTCTCGGATGGTAGCCCTGGTTCAAAAAGGTCTTTCTGAGGTCCTCAAGGTGATTGTCTCTATCTGTAGGGTTATATATATACACTACATATGCTTTGATTATATAGCACCATCATATTCGATAGTGCTTTAGACACATCTTTGTCGCTGTGGAAAAACATACAAGATGTTGTGCTTGGTGGGTTTGAAACCAAACACGACACTGCTAATCACTAAGTCGCAGTGCTGCCTGCTGCTCTGTTCACATTAGTGTGGCACCCCGCAAATGCAGGCATCACAGAGGGGTACTCCAGCTGCAGGTGGACCCTAGGATGGTGGATGGAACCCATTCCCAGCACTCCCACATTAGATGAGCGGTGGGAGGTCACCCAGGAGGGGATATATATTCACCCCCGGGGGAGCAAGAAGGTCTTTTGCTTGAGGTTTGGAGCCTTTTGACTTTGGTCTGAGGCACTGGCCTTTGGGCTAGATGAAGGAAGAGGAGAGGAACTAGAAAGATCAGCTAATCGGAACGAGGCGGAAGGTCAAACCGGGTCGGGAGGGAAGAAGAAGGGACCTTGAGGAGGTCCTGAAAGAGGGCGCCCGACGAGAGAAGTTCGGGCCTTAGAGAGAAAGGGAGATCCTCAGAGTGGAGCATCCATACTCCAGGGGATACTCCAGTCCACCAAGGGAACGCCAGGCCCGAGGATCCGGCCAAAGTCCAGCTTTGCAGTCGGCAACCGGCTGCTGTGGCTTGTTTATCAGCCGCAGAATCCTGCCATCGGAGCGGTCTGTCTGCTTCCTCACCAACGAGGGAGAGGACTCCCGGTACTACCTACACGGAGCTACTGGGAGTTGATCAGTCCTAAGCGGGGAAGAATGGACATGGGTTAGTTAACGAAGGCACACCAAGGGTTCCACCACACCACCTGGGATCCACTTGCAGCCACCCGTTAAGCTACCTGTTCTTGTAACATCTGAATGCTGAACTGTGAACTTTGTTTGATGCTGCTACGAGTTGACAGTAAAGTACCCGGGAGAAAGTGACTTTGCTTCTGCCTGTGTTCTCTCTGCATCAACCTGTTCCCATTCCAGGAACACTGCTCCGGAGGAACAGCCCTGCCTGTAGGGGGCTTAGTCATCCTAGCTGCAGTACCAGCTACCTCTGGCGGACTGTGGCGGCGCTGGTGACCTATCACCAGAAACTACCTGTGGCGTCACGAGAACTGTATATAGAATCCCCTGTAAATATAACCCCTTTTTGAAGTGTCACCCAGGACACGGGATCACATCAACGCTACCCCTGGTGCCGGATACCAGAGTACCCTAAAGCCTGAGGCTCGACATTAGCACTATGACTTCTACTTGTAACTAGTTTTTGAATAGATATGGACGAACACAGATGCACCTAACTGATATGAACAGGGTCTGTTGCGTTTTTGGTATTTTAAGAGTTAGAAGAGTGACGCATCATTATGCACTAGTTTTGGAATGAAACTAATTCTGCTAAGTGAACAAATGAAATGTGCCTTATAATATTATTATAGTTGTAAGCACACTGAATACGTCTGTAACTCCCTGCCATGTGAAGAAGATGCAATAAATGTTTTACCGAGCCACACTCTGGGATGACATTTCTCTTGTTTCTTAATATTGTCTCTCTTGCTCTTTGAGGAGATGATTTTCTGGTACCTGTTATTCTACTTCTGGCTCTGACGCTTGGCTCCATTCCTGACTATACTGTTGTCTCATTCTTTAGACTATTTCACCGTCCATACCTCCTTGCAGAGATTAGAAGTTAATTTTCTAAACAGATTATAGTTTAGAGAATTCACATACAGTATCTGGTACATGACCATAGCAGATGTAGATATGGAATGAGATTTGCAAATTCCTGAGCTACATCCAACACAACTAACGCCTTGTTCACACAGTATTTCTAGAATGAGTTTGGTGATTTAGTCTGAATACCAATATTAGCGGAGCCGTAGTCTGCTACGGTCTGTGCCTATCTGGAATGATTGGACATATCAGAAAAAAAAAACACAAAAAAGAGTTCATGTAAATTTTTATCCTAGCATCCTATGACAATGTCATGAGCTTTTGGTGAATTTTTGATGTTGCAGAATTTCTGCACCTATTATGTAATTTAGGTTGCTTGCATTTATTTTTACATGCAGTTATATCACATTTTTGATTATACGTTTTTCTCTTCTTGGTATGTCATGTTTTAAATAAAGACAAAAACTAAGAAAAAACTGATTGAAAAAATACCCTGTTAAAATAAAAAAAGCAAGTGCTAATAAATAACAGGTACCTAATAAATACATTTTTGCAAAAAGGTAAGAAGCCATCCCACCATGTCAAGGTGCACCCAATTCAGAACAGTACCTATCTCTTTCTAATTTAAAGCGTAACTGCCGTTTAAATCTTTATTTAATAATAATGTAGAGTAAGTGATTTTAATAAACTTTCAAATATACTTCATAAGAGAAATCTGGTAGAAAACCATTCATAAACCTTCCACAAGGTGTCTCCACTAGACTGTGCATGAAGCAGACATATGTTCATTATCAGTCAGAGCCGTCTTCAGTGAAGATGGGGCATGTAACCACATAAAGGAAAGGGGGCATGGCCTAGATGCCTGACTGCACCTGGTGAGAAAACAATGTATTAGATTAGCTCAGATTACAGCACAGTTGCTAAGCAATGTCAGAATGTCAGGATTGGTAAAAACTCTTCTGCATAAGCTTCTGATCTGTCATCTGGCTCCACACAGCTTAGTCATGATCTCTGTTAACCCTTCTCTTCTGTCAAACTGCTCCCTATCAGCCTGCTCTCAGAAGCTGTGGAAACTCACACAGTGCTGGCAGATGCTGGCCACACCCACACAGCCATAAAATGCACAAAAAAAAGCATTATCTTAGCTATGTGATCCATCGTTAACAACCAGTGCAGTATTGTTTTTTTTGTCAATGAAATGACATTTACACTTTAGAATCTCTCCAAGTGTCAACACTGACCTTAATGTGAACAAAGGTAAAGAGTTACCAGGGTCTCAAAATGGAGTCACACAGCAATGGGAAGCAATACAAATTTTCAGCTTGGTGGAGGGGGGGGGTACTCCCGATCCTTATATTAAAAATAAGAGAGAAAAACAAATTATTAAGATGGAGCAAGAATTAGTGTACATGTGGATTGGAAGCAATTTAAATTGGAGAGAGATAGGTGCTGTCCCAAAATGGGTACACCTTGACGTGGTGGGATGGCTTCTTACCTTTTGGCAAAAATGTATTTACTAAGTACCCTGTTTTTTACTAGCACTTGTTTTTACTTATTTATTTTTGGTGGGGGGGGGGGTAAAACAGTTTTTTCTTATGTTTTGTCTCTTTAGTGGCTAGTGTGAACATGCTTCCAATCTGCATGTACACTCCTTTTTGTTTCAGCTCAGTTTTTTGCTTTTTTTCCATTCTCTTGTTTTCAGTACAAGTGCATTTCTTGCCTGTGGATTTTACGCATCTCATGCAAGTCTATAGGAAAAATCTGAACATAAAATTCAGTGTACCTGCAAAAGAAATTGACACGTTGCAGATTTGAAACACGCACCGCAAATGAGTGTAATAAGCCGAGTAAGAAATAAGCACAGTGGGCAGGAGAGTTCTGTCTATTCACTTTGCTTGAACTCTTATGGCCGCTTTACACATCCCGATATCATTGTCCAACAATGATAAAAAGTCACGTGGTTCGGCCGTTGCCGCCGATATCGTTCGTGCGTTGTGTGGTGTAAATGTGCAATTCGATGCAAGAACGATGCTAAAACAATATTGTTGGGGAATTAGGCAGGCTCTCCAACTGGCCGATATTGGATGGACGATCTGGCAGGATCGTGCCGTGTGACAGCCCAACAACGATTTGGAGCACAACTTCCCCTATTCTCTCCCATGTTAAATGGTCGTTCCCTGGGTCGCTCGTACGAGGGGGCGTAGACATCGCAGTTGTGTTGCCTGCCAATATCTCCCTGTGTGACAGCTCCTATGCGATCTTGGATTACTGCCAAAAAAGTGCGCGCTCCCGTGCCGTTGTATCCAATATCTGGACGATATCGGGACGATATCAGGACGTGTAAAGCGGCCATTTGACATTGCGTTTTAGACTCAACGAAAATATGCAAAAACTCACTAAAAACTCATTGTGGCCACAAAGCGTCAACAAATTGCTTTCTAAACACTTGTACTTCACTAACTTGATCACATTCGATATCACATTGTACCCGATACTAACCTTGTGCAGTGTGTTTGTTCTCATTTCACTGGTTTTTAATATTATTTGAAAATATCATATATTTCAAGCACTGTTACATACTGCTAACCTTGCCATTCCCCACTTGTCTCGTTGACCCTTGGATTCTCATGCCCACACTGTGATGCATACAAAGCTCTCTCTGTACATGCTTTGAATGAAAAATTCCAGAGTTACTATTTTTTTCTATTTTGTAAGATTTATTCAATTCTATGATATTCAACTGTAATGTCATTCAGTCTAATAAAATGCAAAAAAAAACCTGTGAAGATTTCTAAAAGGATGTGCCCTCACCCACCTCATGTGAACAATGACAACTAATAATTCAAAAGAACATAAAGTGAATGTAGCTTTCATTATACCAGTTGGGGCTCCATGTTAAAGAATGAAGATCCTTGAATTTAAGGACAATTCACTAATACCAGTGTTACATAGAAACAGTATTACGGTAACACATTTAAAAAATTGTGTGAAAAATGAATATGTTTAGCTGTACTTGTTACATATGCAATATATTGTTTTTCAAGTTTACTTGGAAATCCAGCGATACCTTATTGTACTGGCCAAAAATGTACATATGATGGCAAACAGAAAGAACATGCCAGCAACAGTCTTCTGAAACAGGTAAATACTAGTGATGGGCAAGCACTAGGGGTATGTGCTCACTATCTGGAGGCACTGTGTGTTGGATGCAGTGCCTCTGGACCTGCGGGAACCCATAGGTGCACGAAGGGAGATCGCAGCCGCCCTGTACTCACGATCTGTGATGGGTGCAGGGCAGCTTCTCCCTTTATTCACCCGATGGTGATCTCTTCCGACTCCGCAGCATGAAAGTAAAATGCTGCGAAGATGCGGAAGTCCAGAAACCCGCACAGCGGCTGAAAACAAGCTGCGGTCGGAAGAAGAGCAGCGAGCATGGGATTTATTGAAATCCATCCTCTATGCTTGTACTGTACACTGCAGCATTTTGGATGCTTCATCCAAAATGCTGCAATTCCTGATCGTGAGCACACGCTCTAACATGCTCAGGTGATCAAAACTCAAATCAAGCAAGTCAGATGCTCAGACGGGTTCAATTCAAATAACGAGTATAATGGAAGTCAAAGGGAAACTCAAGTATTAGTCCTGCAGACCTCTATAGGATGGTTGGAGGGGAGGCAGGAAAATCGCTGAAATGGATGGAAACAGCACTGAAATGGAATGGGAATAGCATGGAGAAGATGCCTGGATGAATCTCTGACTCCTATATCGCTGCTGGGAACAATGTTGTCAGAGTATTACGCCACTTTTACAAACTAACAATAAAACATATAAAACCAAAGATAAAATGGATTTTACGAAAAAAAGGAAATATTCATTCCTGTATAATGACTTTGATATAAGGCAAAATTAAAAAGAGAAGATCAAGCCTCCCCCACCCGTTAGACTATGTTTAATGTAGTGGTTTTGTGCTCTTTGGATCCAGTACTTAGTAGCGCTGTAATATCACATCAATTTTTCTTTTCATACCTGAAAAATAAAAAGGAAGAATGCACCCTAAAAGACATGTATAGGAAGGCTTTAGAAACATGTCTTTTTCCCATTATTAAGTGGTGGGAATTGTACATTATTTGTTTTTTTTTTTTAAATCAGATAGATTTTTATTAAGAACTAGCTGTGAGCCCGATGCAAATGCATCGGGATTCTAGAACGTAGCAATATTATTTGCATTAATAGCATTATTATTACCATTAATAGCATAATTATTAGCATTAACAGCATTATTATTAGCATTAATACCATTATTAACAGCAATAATAGTACTATTAATAGTATTGTTATTAGTATTAATAGCATTATTACCATAAATAGCATTAATAATAGCGTTAATAGCATTATTATGAGGAGTAATAGCATTATTAGCATTAATAAAATTATTAATAGCATTAATAGAATTAAAAATAGCATTAATAGCATTATTAATAGGATTAATAGCATGATTATTAGAATTAATAGCATTAATATTAGCATGAATAGCATTAATAGCATTATTAATAACATTAATACCATTATTAATAGCATTAATAGCCTAAATAATAGAATTAATAGCATAAATAATCGCATTAATAGCATGAGTATTAGCATAAAGAGCATTAATAGCAATATTATTAGCATTAATAGCATTTTGAATAGCATAAATAGCATGATTATTAGCCTTAATAGCATTATTAAAAGCGTTTAATATGATTATTATTAGCATTATTAGCATTAATATTAGCCTTAATAGCATAATTATTAGCATTAATAGCATTATTATTAGCATTAATAGCATTAATAATACAATTAATAGCATTAATATTAGCATTAATAGCATTAATAGTATTATTAATAGCATAAATAACATTATTAATACCATTAATAGCATTAATAGCATTATTAATAGCATTAATAGCATAAACAATAGAATTAATAGCATAACTAATCGCATTAATAGCATTACTATTAGCATAAAGAGCATTAATAGCAATATTATTAGCATTAATAGCATTTTGAATAGCATAAATAGCATGATTATTAGCCTTAATAGCATTATTAATAGCGTTAATATGATTATTATTAGCATTATTAGCATTAATAGTAGCATTAATAGCATAATTATTAGCATTAATAGCATTATTAATAGCATTAATAGCATGAATAATACAATTATATAGCATTAATATTAGCATTAATAGCATTAATTGTATTATTAATAGCATGAATAACATTATTAATAGCATTATTAATAGCATTAATAGCATAAATAATAGAATTAATAGCATAACTAATTGCATTAATAGCATTACTATTAGCATAAAGAGCATTAATAGCAATATTATTAGCATTAATAGCATTTTGAATAGCATAAATAGCATGATTATTAGCCTTAATAGCATTATTAATAGCGTTAATATGATTATTAGCATAATTAGCATTAATATTAGCATTAATAGCATAATTATTAGCATTAATAGCATTAATAATAGCATTAATAGCAATATTATTTGCATTAATAGCATTATTATTACCATTAATAGCATAATTATTAGCATTAATAGCATAATTATTAGCATTAATAGCATTAATAGCAATATTATTTGCATTAATAGCATTATTATTACCATTAATAGCATAATTATTAGCATTAATAGCATAATTATTAGCATTAATAGCATTAATAATAGCATTAATAGCAACATTATTTGCATTAATAGCATTATTATTACCATTAATAGCATAATTATTAGCATTAATAGCATAATTATTAGCATTAATAGCATTAATAATAGAATTAATAGCAATATTATTTGCATTAATAGCATTATTATTACCATTAATACCATAATTATTAGCATTAATAGCATAAATATTAGCATTAATAGCATAATTATTAGCATTAATAGCATTAATAATAGCATTAATAGCAATATTATTTGCATTAATAGCATTATTATTACCATTAATAGCATAATTATTAGCATTAATAGCATAATTATTAGCATTAATAGTAGTAATAATAGCATTAATAGCAATATTATTTGCATTAATAGCATTATTATTATCATTAATAGCATAATTATTAACATTAATAGCATAATTATTAACATTAATAGCAGTAATAATAGCATTAATAGCAATATTATTTGCATTAATAGCATTATTATTACCATTAATAGCATAATTATTAGCATTAATAGCATAATTATTAACATTAATAGCATAATTATTAGCATTAATAGCATTATTAATAGCATTAATAAAATTAATAATACAATTAATAGCATTTATTTATTTTTTTATTATTATTTTTTATTTAATTATTTATTATTTTTTATTTATTTTTTAATTATTTTTTAATTATTTTTTTTATTATTAAATTTATTATTTATTTAAAGTGAGCCTGAGGCTGAGACCCAGTTCTCCTTCAGGTCCGCTGAAAGGGCTGATATTATTAGCATATATTAAATTTTTTTATTATTATTTTTATTTAATTATTTATTATTTTTTATTTATTTTGTATTTATTTTTTAATTATTTTTTAATTATTTTTTTTATTATTAAATTTATTATTTATTTAAAGTGAGCCTGAGGCTGAGACCCAGTTCTCTTTCAGGTCCGCTGAAAGGGCTGATATTATTAGCATATATTTAATTTTTTTATTATTATTTTTATTTAATTATTTATTATTTTTTTATTTATTTTTTTATTATTTTTTAATTATTTTTTTTATTATTAAATTTATTATTTATTTAAAGTGAGCCTGAAGATGAGACCCAGTTCTCTTTCAGGTCCGCTGAAAGGGCTGATATTATTAGCATATATTTAATTTTTTTATTTTTATTTTTATGTAATTATTTATTATTTTTTATTTATTTTTTTATTATTTTTTTATTATTTTTTAATTATTTTTTTTATTATTAAATTTATTATTTATTTAAAGTGAGCCTGAGGCTGAGAGCCAGTTCTCCTTCAGGTCCGCTGAAAGGGCTGATATTATTAGCATATATTTAATTTTTTTATTATTTTTTTTATTTAATTATTTATTATTTTTTATTATTTTTTTATTATTTTTTTATTATTTTTTAATTATTTTTTTTATTATTAAATTTATTATTTATTTAAAGTGAGCCTGAGGCTGAGATCCAGTTCTCCTTCAGGTCCGCTGAAAGGGCTGATATTATTAGCATATATTTAATTTTTTTATTATTATTTTTATTTAATTATTTATTATTTATTTTTTTATTTTTTTTTTATTATTTTTTAATTATTTTTTTATTATTAAATGTATTATTTATGTAAAGTGAGCCTGAGGCAGAGACCCAGTTCTCTTTCAGGTCCACTGAAAGGGCTGATATTATTAGCATATATATTTATTTTTTTTAGTATTATTTTTTTTAAATTATTTATTATTTTTTATTTATTTTTTTATTATTTTTTAATTATTTTTTAATTATTTTTTTTATTATTACATTTATTTGTTGATGCGCTCTTCTGATTGGTCGCTGTCTACTGCCCTCAGCCAATCAGAAGAGCCCGTCATTTCCCATTGACATACATTAGCGGTGTGTCGGCGATTTTATGGCCGGCCACCTGGTTCTATTTGTCGACCCTAAAATGGCGGACACACCGCTAATGCATGTCTATGGGCAGTCATCCTGATTTCTGATTGGTCGCTCTTTGGTGACGCCGACCAATCAGAAATCGAGCTCACTGCCCATAGACATGCATTAGCGGTGTGTCCGCGATTTTAAGGCCGACAAATAGAACCAGGTGGGCGGCCATAAAATCGCCGACACACCGCTAATGTATTTCAATGGGAAATGAGGGGCTCTTCTGATTGGCTGAGGGCAGTAGACAGCGACCAATCAGAAGAGCCCCTCACATCTCATTGAGGTAGAATGGTGGATTTGTCGTCCATTCTATCTTAATGATAAGTGAAGAGGACGTCGGAGCTGGAAGTTGGCGGAAAGAAGACAGAAGACCCCGGGGGCCGGACGAAGAGGCGGAGATGGCGGAAAGAAGAGAGAAGACCCCCGGGGCCGGAGGAAGAGGACGCCTGGCCGGACGGAGGACTTGTGGATCGGACGGACGATCAGATGACTAAGAAGGCATGTAAGTAATCGACGGGGACGTTAGGTTAGGGGACGGCGGGGGCTTCGGGTGTAGGGCTTTAGGTGTTAGCGACAGCGGCGGGGGAAAGCGGCGGGAGCTTAGGAGGCGGCGGGGCTTAGGGGGTAGGGGCTTAGGTGGCGGGGGGCAGCGGCGGACGGTAGGGGCTTAGGTGCGGCGGGGCTTAGGGGGTAGGGGCTTAGGTGCGGCGGGGCTTTTAGGTGCGGCGGGGCTTATGGGGTAGGGGCTTAGGGGGTAGGGGCTTAGGAAGCGGCGGGGCTTTTAGGTGCGGCGTGGCTTAGGGGGTAGGGGATTAGGTGCGGCGGGTCGGGGCTTAGGTGCGGCGGGTCTTAGGGGGTAGGGGCTTAGGTGCGTCGGGTCGGGGGCTTAGGTGCGGCGGGTCTTAGGGGGTAGGGGCTTAGGTGCGGCGGGGCTTAGAGGGTAGGGGCTTAGGTGCGGCGGGGCTTAGGGGGTAGGGGCATAGGTGCGGCGGGTCGGGGCTTAGGGTGTAGGGGTGCGGCGGACTTAGGGGGTAGGGGCTTAGGTGCGGCGGGTCGGGGCTTAGGATGCGGCGGGGCTTAGAGGGTAGGGACTTAGGGGTGGCGGAGTTAGGGGGTAGGAGCTTAGGTGCGGGGTGGCTGTGCGGACATTGCGGGGTGGGTGTGCGGACATGGGGTGGCTGTGCAGACATGGGGGCTGTGTGGGACGACATGGGGGTGGCTGTGTGGACATGGGGGTGGCTGTGCGGACATGGGGGTGGCTGTGCGGACATGGGGGGGCTGTGCGGACATGGGGGGGGCTGTGCGGACATGGGGTGGGGCGAATTGTGGGTAGCGGGGAGCGAGTTGCGGCTGTGCCGCCTCCGCTCCATGGTCCCCGGGGAGCGAGTTGCGGCTCAGGCAGCGACTCGCAATGGCCTCGCGGCCATTGCTCGCGCTACCTGAGCGGTAAATCGCTAAGGTTGTGGCCGAGCCTCTGGTTCGATTTTCGGCCAGCGACTCGCAATGGCCGCTTCGCGGCCATTGCTCGCACTCAGCCAGCGACTCGCAATGGCCTCGCGGCCATTGCTCGCGCAGCATTGGGCGCTTCGCGCCCAATGTTAAATTCGTATCCACATAACCATGCCGGAAGTAGCGCGCGGAGGGGCGCTTTTCCGATTCGCGATTATATAATAGATAAATGAATTTGTAACATCTTAACAAAGCTTTAAACAATTATTCCCAAATCCCTCAGTCCCCCCTCCAGACAGCCTAACCCACCTTGGTACAATATTGTTGTAATCTTTACATAGCTGATATACATCTGAAGATACAGGAGTTCACACCACCTGCTGAAGTGGTAACACCAGGGTTCCATGTATATCATACCGTTGTTAAGTATTTACAGAAGACATCGAAGTCAGTGTGTAGAAAGCGCATTAGCTGAAACACTTTGCATCCAGGGGGTCCAAAGCTTCTCAAAAACCTTTGAGTTCCCTCTTTTTTCATACACTCCCCTTTCCAATTGAATGTGCTGTTCCACCTGTAGAATAAATTCTCTCCTGTTTGGAGGGGTCTCGTTGATCCAATTTTTTGCTATAACCTTCCTTTCTGCATACAATAGCCTGGCAACAGCAATTTTGATAATATTTTCCACCCCCAGTTCCCCCACACACCCAAGGAGACATATCAGCGGGACACTGGGAATTTCATACCCGTACGCCCTCCCTATCTTGTTAACAACTGATGACCAAAAAGGAATCAGTCTAGGGCAGTGATGGCGAACCTTTATGAGACTGAGTGCCTAATCTGCAACCCAAAGCCGAATTTTTTATAGTGAAGTGCCAATACAGCAATTTAACCTAAATGACAGCATTGACCATCACAAGAGCTGCACAGGGGGAGAGCCAGCAACAGCCAACTCTCTTCTCTGTACAAGGCATGCAGTCCTGACACCCTGATAAGTTCTATTATTCTAAAAATAAATTGATTTTAAACTTACCTTTGCAGTCTTCTCTTCTCTTCAGCAGTGGTCATCCAGCTCATGTGAACTTCACATTGAAGCTGAGCTGCTCCCACTGCCTTTTCCAGACACAGCAGGTGGATTGATCTGTATGGAGAAAAAATGGAAGAATATTAGATAGATAGGAGATGGATAGATTTTAGCATGGAACACAAGCAGATTCCACACTGAAATCCTGGTCCCTATCTTGTGCCAATGTCTCTATCCTGACCCTCTCCTTGTAGTTATATGCTCCATCCTGACCCTCTCTTGTACTTATGTACTCCATCCTGACCCTGTCTTGTAGTTATGTGCTCCATCCTGACCCTCTCCTTGTAGTAATGTCTCCATCCTTACTCTCTCCGTGTAGTTATTTGCTCTATCCTGACCCTACCCTTGCAGTTATTTCACTATCCTGACCTTCTTCTGGCAGTAATATCCCCAACCTGCCCCCATCTTGTAGTAATGCCCCATCCTTTTCCCCTTGAAGTAATGCCCCATCCTTGTTCACTTGTAGTAATGTGCCATCATGTCCACTGCTTGTAGTGATGCCCCTTCATGCTCCCACCTTTCAGTAATGCCCCATCCTGCCCACTCCTTGCACAAATGCTGCATCATGTCCACTCACTGCAGTAATGCTCCATCCTTGGACCCCGTCATGCCCCCTCTTTGTAGTAACGCCCCACCACACCCCTTTTTGTAGTATTGCCCCTTCATGCTCCCACCTTTCAGTAATGCCCCATCCTGCCCACTCCTTGCACAAATGCTGCATCATGTCCACTCACTGCAGTAATGCTCCATCCTTGGACCCCGTCATGCCCCCTCTTTGTAGTAACGCCCCACCACACCCCCTTTTTGTAGTATTGCCCATTATGCTCCCTCCTTGCAGAAATGCTGCATCATGTCCACTCCTTGCAGTATTGTCCCATCATGTCTTCTCTTTGCAGTAAAGCCTCTTTCATGCTCCCTCCTTGTAGTAAATACCCTCTCATGCCCCCTCCTTGTAATAAATGCCCCCTCATGCTTCTGCCTCATTGTAGAAAATGCCGTCTCATGCCTCAACCTTGTAATAAATGCTCTTCATTGTAGTAAAGGCACCCTCATGCCTCCCCTCTTTGTAGTAAATGCCCCCTCCTTGCAATAATGCCACCATCATGCCGCCTCTTTGTATTAATGCCACCATATGCCCCCTCCAGTTAATAACGCCACCATATGCCTCCTTCAGTTAATAATGTCACCATATGCCCCTCCAGTTAATAACGTCACCATATGCCCCCTCCAGTTAATAACGCCACTATATGCCCCCTCCAGTTAATAACGTCACCATATGCCCCCTCCAGTTAATAACGCCACCATATGCCTCCTCCAGTTAATAATGCCACCATATGTTCCCTCCTGTTTATAATGCCAGCATATGTCCCCTCCTGTTTATAATGCCACCATATGCCCTCTCCTGTTAATAATGCCACCATATGCCCCCTCCTGTTAATAATGCCACCATATGCCCCCTCCTGTTAATAATGCCACCATATGCCCCCTCCTGTTAATAATGCCACCATATGCCCCCTCCTGTTAATAATGCCACCATATGCCCCCTCCTGTTTACAATGCCACCATATGCTCCCTGTTTACAATGCCACCATATGCCCCCTGTTTACAATGCCACCATATGCCCCCTGTTTACAATGCCACCATATGCCCCCTGTTTACAATGCCACCATATGCCCCCTTGTTATAGCTTAAAATAAAAAAAAATCATACTCACCTAGTTTTCCCGCCTCCACAGCTGCTCCTCTCATTGCGTCTTCTGTCCAGCCGACACAGGACTCCGAGCACGTCACGTGACTACGGTCACGTGACGTCGGCTGGGCGGAGCTAGCAGAGAGTGTTGGCGACGCAGAGGGAGAAGAAGTCTTCTCCCTCCGCTCTGACACATCTTTGAACTGCCGGCGCCATAATGCCGGCAGTGCAAAGTGGCAGTGAGGCGATGCCGCGTGATAGCAGAGACGGCTCTGCATGCCCTCTCTGGCACGTGTGCCATAGGTTCGCCATCACTGGTTTAGGGCATGTCCACATCATGTGGTATATTCTGGCCCCACTGCCCCTGCATCTTGGGCAATCAGACGTGGGCACTAGCCCCATCTTAAATAGCATCAGGGGAAACCTGTATACTCAATGAAGTACATACAAATGGGATAGCCTAGCTGGTTCACTAACTGAGAGCTTAGGTACATGCTCTGAGATAGTATCCCACACCTCCTCTGTAATAGTCCCAACATCCACATTCCATTTAATTTTGCTTTTAATTGGGTGATCCAGCAGAAAAGTGTGCAATATATCCTAATACAAAGAACAGATTACTCCTCTAGTATCGCCCCCACCGCTGCAGACATACTCCAGCACCAAATCGGATTGCACAACCACACTCTTCATAATATTTTGGGCTACAAGAGCGTGTTTTAATTGAGTATAGTGGTACCACTCAGACTCCGGCAGCTGAAATTCTCCCTGGAGCCGTAAGAAAGGCTTTCATTGTCCTTCATCTATGATTTGGTGCATATAGACTATGCCCTTGCGCCTCCACCTCTCAAAGGTCCCCATTTTCCGAATTTCCAGAAGATTGTCATTTTCCCAAATAGGGGTGAATCTATTTAATCTAGTCAACCCTCTCACCCTTTTAAGCTTGTCCCAAATTTTGTGTATTAAGCCCAATGTGGGATAGGTCCCCCCCATGGATCCCATTGTACCGTCCTCTACACCATGGATTAGCGGCCGCCTATTTAGAACAAACCCCAGCACTTCCTTGTTGTCACCGTCTTTCCC
Source organism: Allobates femoralis (assembly GCA_033576535.1). NCBI lineage: Eukaryota > Metazoa > Chordata > Amphibia > Anura > Aromobatidae > Allobates > Allobates femoralis. Next base: position 151,773,708 of record JARQOC010000005.1, read on the forward strand.
CTCACATCCTCTAAGATGTTGACACTGCGCAGCTATAAAATAGAGTTCCAGATTCGGCACTGCCAACCCACCTTCATCCTTAGGCCTCTGTAAGGTCTCTAACTTAATTCTAACCTGCTTTTTGCCCCATATCAGAGCTCTGAACAGGGAGTTGATTGCCCCGAAGATTTTTCCTTGGTATCCAAACAGGAGTATTGTGAAGCAAGTATAGGAGCTTGGGCATCAACACCCTCTTTAGTAAGTTGGTCCTCCCAACAATAGACAAGTACAATTTGTTTCAGGCATTTATCTTTGCCCTTAATGTTTTTAATAATGGTGCTATGTTTAAGCTCGCAAACTTCGTCACTGGTAGCGACACCCAAACGCCCAAATATTTAAAACTATCGACACACTGTAATTTGTCCTCATGTGTCCAGCTTACCCCACTATCAAACTTAAGACGACATGATTTGGACCAATTAATTTCCAATCCATAGATCTCCCCAAAGTCCTCTAATATCCGCATGGCATGATCCAGTGAGGCTCCGGGGTCTTCAAGGAACAATAACAAATCATCTGCGTATAAAGCAATCTTCTCCTCTATGTTCCCATATTTAAATCCTTTATCCTCCATCGATTTCCTAAAGACTGCAGCTAGGGGCTCTATTGCAATTGCAAAGAGAAGCGGTGACAGAGGGCAACCCTGTCTCATTCCCCTCCAAAGCCGCACATCCGGTGACATCCTCCCGTTTACTCTAATTCTGGCAGGGGTTGTGAATACAATTGTGGGCCAAAACCCATCCTCTGCAGCACTCGCCATAAATATCCCCATTCAACGCAGTCAAAGGCCTTATGAGCGTCAAGTGAGACAATCACCCTCCGGCCAGAATTGTCAGATGGCAGCTGCAAATTCAGATACAATTTCCGAATGTTAATGGCTGTTGATCTATTGGGCATAAATCCGGACTGATCAATATGGATCAAATCGGATATAATGCTAGTCAGCCTATTTGACAACACCCTGGCCAGAAGCTTCACATCAGCCGTCAGCAACGAGATCGGTCGATATGAGTCTGGGAGCCTGGGATCCCTGTCCTTCTTAGGCTGGCTTCAGACTTGCAGATGCATCTGCAGCGTTTTGCAGATGCATCTGCAAGCATCTGCATGCAGACCGCGGCCCCTATGTTTATAATGGAGCGCACGGCTGTCTGCAGATGCTTGCAGACCGCCATGCGCTCTCATTGCCCGCCATTAGTGATCTGTGCGCACGCGGATGCCTACGCACAAATCACACACTCCCGCCCGCACCATGGACGCGAGATGTTGCGTCCCTGGTGCGGGCGGGAGTGTGTGATTTGTGCGCAGGCATCCGCGTGCGCACAGATCACTAATGGCGGGCAATGAGAGCGCACGGCGGTCTGCAAGCATCTGCAGACCGCCGTGCGCTCCATTATAAACATAGGGGCCGCGGTCTGCATGCAGATGCTTGCAGATGCATCTGCAAAACGCTGCAGATGCATCTGCAAGTCTGAAGGCAGCCTTAGGGATTACAACTGTGATGACTTCCCTTATAGTAGCAGGAAAAACCCCCCTATTTTCGCCACCTCCAGCACTTTCAATAAACGAGGCAATAAGGTCTCCTCCAGTTGTTTATAAATTTCTATTGGTAGTCCATCCGACCTCGGGGCTTTATCACTAGCCATGCCACGCAGAGCCTCCTCTAATTCATCAACTGTGATAGGTGCTTCCAATTTATCTTTATCCTTTTCTGACAGGCATGGTAACGCTGAAAAAAAGTGTCTACTGCCTCTGTGTGTGTCTCACCACTCGATGCATAAAGAGACTCATAGAAGTCTTTAAAGACCTCCAATACATCCTTCACCTCTGTAACCAGTGTCCCCAGCGCAGAAGTCATGCTATATACAGTGGAGTTCTCCCTTTGGGCAGTGGCTATGAATGATATGGCCGACCCTCTCACCTTCCCCATAAAATGTAAGTTTTTGAAATGCCCATTTTTTTGCTGCTTTGTCTATAAGCATTTTGTTAACCTCTTCATGTGCTTTCCGGAGGCTTGTTTTGCTGCTGGTGAATTACACTGGGCCGTCTCCTCTTCTGCCCTTTCAAGCGCTTGCATTTTATCATGTTCATAGCATTTTGTTTGGGTTTTGCGTCTGCTAATGTCACGAAATAATAATCCCCTTAAGTAGGCTTTCATCACATCCTAAACTACCAGTGGGTCAGTACTACCATCATTATTTACAAAGAATTCTTCCAATTCCCTGGCCATATCTTGCATGTTAATGTGACATAGCCAAGCAGGATGTAATTTCCACCCACCTTTCGTTCCTCCCCACTAAGCATCCTGCCTAATGGACACAAGGATGGGGCTATGATGAGAGATCACTCTAGTTAAATACTGCACGTCCCCAATCACTGCATCCATCAAACCATTGGCCAGAGCAAGGTCAATGCGGGACAGACTACCATGAGAAGCAGAATAGCATGAGAATCTACTTATTCCTATGTTTCTTACTCTCCAGGCGTCCACCATTCCCATTTCCCGAATAAAGGTATCGAAGGGGGTAATAAAACCAGTTGGAGTCCCCTGAGGTTGCCTGCTCCTGTCCCAATAGGCGTCCATCACATTGCTGAAGTCACCCACTAATAAGTCCAGCATTGCCTCTCCCTTCTCAGCAAATTCCCACATCTTTCTAATTTTAATACTCGTATAAGGGGGAGGAATATACATTGCTACAATACACATGGGTTGACCATAAATTCTACATTTGACAGCAACGCATTGACCTTCCCTATCAACATATGACTCCATCTCTTCATACTGTATAGACTTGTGGATCAATAAAGAGACCCCTCTTGCATAGGTGGAGAAGGTGGAATGATAGCTTTTTGTACCCATCGTCTATTTAAAACATGCGTTGTTTCCCGCACAAGGTGCGTTTCAAGGAGACATATTACTGACGGGTTCTGGTCCTGGATATGTTTGAGTATAGCCCCTCTCCTGGTGCTGTCCGACAATCCCCTGATGTTCCAACTTAAAACCTTAACTCTCTCTCCCATATCTCGAACAGAACCTCCACCATATCTTATTGTACCCCCCCCCCCCCTTGCTGTCTTCATCTCACCCTCCCTCCCCGATCTAGCCCCCTTCCTTCACTCCCTTTCCCCCGCTATTCTCATCCTCTCAACGAGAGTCGGGTTATATCAACCTGATCTGCAATACCCGAGATCATCCCACAAACCTAACCCCCCTCCGCCAGAATTATGCATTCTTATGTATTGTAAATTATTAACAAAGGAGAAATTACATTAAACAGATATAATAATCCCCACCGCTTGCCTAAAAGAATAATACTAATTGCACAGCTCTCACATCGTCCGTTTCATATCTCCGTCACCATACTCATTATCCTAAAAGGAAAAAACAAGAAAATGGAAAATACACAGAGTACGAGGAGCATAGATTGCGGGAAATTAATGGGTCCCGGGATAAGCATAACAATAAGGTTCAGTTCTATCTGGCCAATCAAACAGTTTAGTCCGCAGTGAGAGCTGCGAAAAAGGAAAAAAGAAAAAAAAAAAACACAGAATTCCTCAGTCCCAGCCGACCGATTTGTGTGTATCAATCAGAGACCGATATCCATTCAGTCTCCAGCCTAAAGACGTCTGGCGTTGACCTCCAGCCACTGCATGGCCTCCTCCGGATCCATGAAGAAATGTACCTTCTCCAGGGCTACTACCCTTAGCTTCGCCGGGAAGATCATAGAATACTGCAAGCTCAGTTCCCTCAGGCGCTGCTTCACTCCCTTGAACTTCATGCGTTGCCTTTGGACTGTGATGGAGTAGTCCGGATGAATTGCAATTTTGGCCATCCAGCATAAGCTCCTCAGAATCCCTTGCTTTACGTAGTATGCTATCCCTGTCCCCGTAGTTGAGTAGTTTAGCAAGCATAGTATGGGGTCCCTTGCCCGGTGGTTGTGGTTGCATTGGGACCCTATGAGCATGCTCAAGAGTGAAAAGTCTGGAAAAGTCTGGACAGAGTGTCAGCTCCAAACTTGTCCCTAAGCCAGCTTTTCACAAATTCAGTGGGATTCTTCCCTTCAGCCTTCTCAGGGATGCTCACTATCCTGATGTGATGTTTCCCTTTTAGTGCAATTCTCTAGGTCATCATTCTTAGCTGTGCCATTTTCCTTTCAGATTTTTGGAGCTTAATAATATGGTCCTCAGCTGTCCCCATACGCTCCTCCACCGCACTTGTCTTGGCATCAGCCTTCCTCATATCTTTTTTAATGCCAGCCACTTCCTTCTGCATTCCCTGGAATTGTTGTGTCAGGGAACTCAGGGCTTGCTTGCATCAAATACATCTTTCAGCGTGGGTTCCTCCATACTCCCCTCTGCCTCCTGGGCCTCATGAGTCTCCCCTTCCTCAGCGCCATTCTCCTGGCCCCCTTCTGCCTCCTCTTTATCTGTAGGATCGACCTCTTCATCATCTTCCTCCTCACCTCTTATTACGATGTGCTGCGAGGCCTCCGGATTCTTCCTGGTGAATCTCTCCAGTTTAGCAGCAGTCTGCATGCGCCACAGGCATGCTGCGTTCTCCCTCTCCGCCTCCTCCCTGGCTACGGCGCCATCTTGGGAGAAGGGCCCCTCTCTCCACCTGCATCTCTCTAGCGGCAGCGGGTCATAGCAGTGCTGTTGGTGGCTCAGACTGCTCCTGAGGTATGTACTCTCCACCTGTGCTCTGGTCGGCCGGCTGAGGCAGCGGTAGTAGCAGTGGCTTTGCAGATATCGGTTGGAGGCAGCGGGAGAGCCCGGAGGAGCGTCTTTTCACATTGCCTGTCAGGCCACGCCCCCCGTACATTATTTGTAAAGCCTATCCACTATGTGCAAGGGCTGAAAAAAATTAAAAGGAGGGACTCAAATACACCCTGGAAGACACGTAGAGGAAGGCCTTAGAAAAATGTCTTTTCCAAGCATTAAAGGAGTGGGACTCCGACAATAGGAAAGCTTATGCACTATGTGCAAGGGCTGCAAAAAATTAGAAGCAGGGACTCTAATACATCCTGGAAGACAAGTAGAGGAGAGCAAGAAGAAGGGTGGAAAGGGGGCATGGGAATACACCAGAAAAAAAAGGAACATTAGAATTGGCTTTATGTTCCGCTGCTGTCATCTGGAGGGGTTAAGAAGTCTAGGCCTTGTCCATTTCGATAAGAGACACCTGTCAGCATTTTCAGTTGACCGCAAATGCGCCAACAGTTTCTTCCTCATTAGAGATGAGTGAACCTTTAGAAGTTCGGGTTCGGTTCGGTTCGCCAACTAGTTCGACAAACAGTTTGTCAAACCTCCCGAAACCAAAGTCTGTCTGTCTGTCTGTCTGTCTGTCTGTCTGTCTATCTATCTATCTATCTATCTATCTATCTATCTCTCTATCTATTCATCGTTGCACATCTGTTACACTTAAAAATCTCCAAGTCTTAAAGAAACAACTAATCAAAGGACATAAAACTATCTGCTTCTTATCTTTGGACGCTGATGTTTACTGCCCCAGATGCTCTCTCCCCCCTCCCAACTCTGACCAATGCTTCATCTCACTTGGTTTATTTACTGCATTATCCAACCCTGTATATGTGTATATATGTGTGTGTGTTCAGAATCTGTGTCATCATTAGCCTGATGAAGAGGCCATAGTGTCTCGAAAGCTTGCTTTGCTTTTTCTTACCATCTTTTCAGTTAGCCATTAAAAGGTATCAACCACTGAGGGCTCTCAGATTTTAATACTTACAAATCAGTAATTTTTTTGAATGCATCTAAGGCCCCTTTCACATCAGCGTTTTTGCTGATTCGCGGCAGATTTACCGCATCTCCCGCTTAACGGCTGCACTTATCTAACTTTTTTCTCCAAAAAATGCACTATGTCTTATTTCCAGGAGATCTTATTTTTCCATTATCCCCCTCGAAGCCCCGATATTCCCATACAGCCCCCAATATCCCTACCACCCCCTTGCAGCCCCCAATATTCCCATGCAATACCCCCCCCATATTATTTTAGGGGAAACAGGGTGCCAATTCCAGCACAGGGTGCCAATTCCACCTCATCTAGTGCCTCCACCTGCACCCTCAACCTCTCATGTAATGTTCCGTAATGTTCCGTCAGTGCATAGAGAATCCCCCCACCTCTGTACTGCACTGCCAGGAATAACTGCCATTAGGCAGTGAAATTAAAATGCCTTGGAAATGTCAATCACACAGCTAAAGGTTTGTGGACAGCTTTGAAGGCCGAGCTTGACCAATGGCTGTCTCTACTGTACTGAGTCAGGGAAAGCTCAGGCCCACCTGTACTGCTAAAGGATGCACGGATGGTGTGTGCTCACTTCCACTGTTCGTACCCAGCCACTCATCGACTTGCATTGCTACTAAGGTCTTTAAACCTACCAGTTAACCAGATAATATGCAATGTGCCAATATGGTGGAATTCCACTCTTCACACGTTGCAGCAACTGTAGCAGCATTGACAAGCTATGATGCAGTATGTCTTACTGCATCACCAATGCGATCCGGAGGTGGGGAAATTCACGACTGCGAAGTGGGCACAGATCAAGGAACTCTGCACCTTTCTGCACAGTTTTGAAATGGCTACTATGATGGTTAGCACTGACAATGTCATCATCAGAGCTGCTATTGCAGTTATCTATATGCTGGAGCACACTTTGAGTAGTCTGCGGCAGGAGATGGTGGCCCCAGAAGAACAGGAAGAAGCAGAGGAGGAGGATGTGGAAGGGATACCAATATCTCTAAGTTCCAGACTATCATCATCGCAGAGGTCGGGGTTACATGGGAGGACAGCAATCAAAGGGGGCTCATGGTACCAGACCAGATTTTGTGGCCGTATACAAATGGAGCAATGATTCCATGATTTCACTGCAACCAGAGAACTGCGAACAATCTCTGCACAATCACGTGTGTGTAACTGGGCCTTTAGAGGTGGAAAATAGGAAAAAAAATTGAAGCAAAAAATGTGGTCATAAAGCACTGTTATGAGGGGAGTCTGCTGCTGACAGTTATGACTGTAATATCCCCAAATTCTGTACTAATGTCCCCATCTTGGGCACCTTCATGATATATATGTCCTCTATCCTGGTATATGTTCCCCATCCTGATATATATGTACTGTACCCTGGTATATGTTCTCCACCCTGGTATATAAAAAACTAGAACTATGCCTGATTGTAGTGGCGCTTCCCTCTCCGAGTAGCTCTGTTAATCTCGGTAAAAATCCATTTTCCGTTCTCTGTGTTGATTTTATACACACAATTAGATTTATTAATACTATGAAGTTCAGAACAATGAAATAGGTAATGCCGTTCTGGATGAGTCATGTGAGACTCATGCAAGTACCTCGCATGCATCTCGCATAGTGTAATGAGGTGTACAATTCAGATTGTATTATTGAAATTGAAACTGAAAGGAACTGTGCACAGTCCGCACTTGTCCACCAGGGGGCATCAGTGGACTGTACAATCACAGAGCTGGGAAACTCCCAGCCATCTCTGTTGTTTAACCAGGAAGTGAAAGCAGAGAATCAGTGCAGTATAAATCCAGAGCTGAGAAGATCTACCTGCGGATGTCTGTTTCAAGTGGACTACTTTGCTACACCTTGCCGGAAAAATCACCCCGCAGAAGCCCCTGTGACTGATCCTGGGCCACTGGACTTTGGTGCTGTGACTCTGGCCGCTCTGCAAAACCTTGCCCGCCGAGCACCCGGAGTGCATGTGCAGGGGCCGTGACCGACATAAGGGAGCCATTTGTGCTGCTGTGATCTCCCTTCTGCTGTTGCTCTGTGTGCCCTGAGACTGGGAGAGACAGACTGTTACCTGCAGAAGGAGACCAAAGAAGAAGAGTGAGGAGATCCCCAGGCCTGCTACGTGGGAGCGACATCTTCTTCTGTGATAAGACTGGTACGTGATTTTAGGGAAAGTTAGGGAAAGATACCTTCATTGTTGTGTTTTCTTTTCTTGCTGCGTACCCGGAAGAAGTGAAGATCCAGAGACTCTAATATATACAAGTGCGCATATAGTTCGGTTGACTGTGAGATAAATATGTTTTACAGTAAAGAAATGTTATTATCGGTTAAACCTGAGTATGGGGATTCTGTTGAGAAAGATCATACACACACACCCGCGGCCTTACCACCGGTCGCTACAATAGTGTGTCTCTGTCCTAAATCCAAGTGTTGGATCAAAATTCGTAATGAAAATCTATGGGTCTGTGAAAAAAAAACTAACTACACTTGGATCATATTCGAGTGAATTCCAATTTTCTCGAACTGACAGAATGTAGAAGGTGGAGAAACTTTTATCTTTTTTATCTGCACGTCCAAGAAAAACCAATGCCAATCATATCAAACTATCATCAAAGTCTGATCAGAATAATTGGACCATTTTTATCGATTGTGGAGAAAATGTTTGAGTGAATCTACCTAAAAGGGCAGAATTCACTTCTTAAAAAGTAGTTTATAATTAGAAAAGCCAACATACAAAAGTGAACACAGCCTCATTATATCATATTTAAAAAATATACAAAATATACATTTTAGAATGTTTTTGCTCGGTATACAAGACATTTACTGCAAAAATGTACATTTTGGAAATCACAATTATAAAATACATTACATAAGAACAACACAGAGATACTACCGGTAGGTATGACACTTTCATTGCCTTTATCGAACAGATTGTACTTTGAATCATACAGAAGCCGTAGAAATGTGTTCTTCCACTATCAGTACACAGCACAGTTCTTTGAACATTCTGTACTCCTATCAGATACAACCAATTATAATTATCTTACCCTTGGCCAGAGCTAATATTAAGCACAAACTATTAATATTGTACTAAGTCAGCAGTATCTATTCTATCTGGCTAAGATTTAGTTTACTCAGTATTTTTCCTGTATTTTCAATTTTCTTGTAAGATGATAAACCTGTTATGAATTACCTTTTACGAGCTTGCTCATATGTAAGTCTGGGTTCACACTTGTGTTTACAAGCACAGTGCACCGAACGCAGCCAAACGCTTGCGCACTGTGTTCCTATGTTTAACATGGGAACGCATGTGCCTGCGTTTATCTGCGTTCGGTTGCGTTTGCGTTCGGATGTGCACAATTTGTGCGTCCTCCGACCGCACTCTGAATGCAGCATGTTGCATTTTTTTTTGCGTTCGCGGGCGCTTGTTTTATCTGCAAGGGCCCGCAAGTGCACAAAAAGTGCATGGATCTCAATGGATCCGCAGTGTCCTCCGCATGACAGGGCAGGAGAAAGCTACGGATCTCATTGAAATCTCTACCAGTGGCCGCCGGTGATCAGCTAGAGCCACTGCTGCTCTCCCGCTGGTGTCAGCGCGGGAGATTTGAAGTAAACAGCTGATCTGACAGCTGTTTAAATCTCCCGCGTCGACACCGAATAGGTGAGGTCGGCGCGGGAGATTTGAAACAGCGATCAGCTGTTTCTTATCTCCTGCACCAATATCACCTATTCGTTGTCAGCGCGGAAGATTTAAACAGCTGTCAGATCAGCTGTATCTGCAAATCTCCCACGGCGACACTGGCAGGAGATCAGCTGTGGCTGGGAGGAGGAGATTTCTGCCGCTGATCTCCTCCTCCCGGCCGCCCCCGTGACAGCTGATTGGCTGGCGGGCTGCATACTAATGTGAACACATGCGGAGATTCTCTGCTACGTTCACATTAGTATGGGCTGCATTTACACTGCGTTTGCGTCTGCATGCCCTGCGCATGCAGACACAAATGCAAATGTGAACCCAGCCTAATACATTTTTAGCAATCTTTTTGCGCAGAAAAATCCCACATTTCTAAAATCTCATTCACATGGTGCATCTTTTTCTTTGGGTTTTTTGACTTGTGTTTTTTTTTTTTTTTTTTTTAATTGAACATGTCAATTCTTTCAACATATTTACAGGATTTCCTTCCCATTGAGATGACAATGTCTAAGCAGCTAAAAGTGCACAAAAACGTACAAAGATTTCCCTGCTGTTTTCGGCCTTAGTGTATTTTTCCATTGCAAAAAGAGACATATCAAAAACTATATATATGTGATCATACCCTAAAGACCTGTGAAATACTGTGCTACCCCCACTTCTTGTTTTATCGTAAATACGAAGTTTTGATGACAAGAAAAGACAACATTCATTCTAGCAGCTTTCACATTAGTATCTGTAAGTAGCATTCGTAGAGCCAGACACAACGGGGTTAGAGTTGCCAACTTGACCTCTTATTTTGTTCTGTTGAGCTTATAGAAAAATCACATACAGACAATTATTATTTTTTACAAACATATTGGAAAACCATAATAAATCATAATTATAAGCGATACAGTACATGTCTACAGCCCATAATTCTGATACACAACAATATAGAAGAGAATGCATACCAGAATTATGGATCCTGTAATGTGAGTATGGTTCTATTTTTTTTTTTCCATTTTGTTATTTCCCTTTTCCTTTTTCAATCTTGTCTTTTTTTTTTTTTTTTTTTTTTTTTTTCTTTCCTTTTCCTGTTTCATCTCTCATTTCTCTTCCCTTTTCCCTCTCTTATTCCTTTATGTTCTCCTTCTCCTTACCTTTTATTTCCTCTCTGCGCCCCCTTTTTATTCCTCCATTTTGTTTTTTACAAATCCTTTTTTTTTTTTTTTTTTTGAACCATATTCTTATTGGGTTTTAAACATTTCACATGTAACAAATTATTAGGATAAGCATATCCAACATTGATTTACACGCAGCAAGTAACTTTAACTGAAATTAACAGTATTTATCTAGTTGCAATTCCGTCTCAAAACTTTCAAAAAACCCTTCCCCTCCCAATCCGGAAATCATCCATTATTTCTATCGTGTCTTGTATTCTCAAGAAAGCTTGAATATGCTCTATATATATACCAGTTCAACATTCATTTTAGTCTTTCAAACATCACATCTCAGTCTACCAAGTGTCCCACTTAGCTCCCCCTCTGCATACCAGACCGTCGAACGAAAGGGTAGCATAAAATTGGTTATGTCACCATCTGTGAATTCATTTTCAATAAATATTTGCCATTTGAAGAAAAATTTCTTGGTTAATTTATTTGGACTGCGTAACGCATCCATCGATTCGAGTGTCAGAGTGTGGCGCATCATCGATTTGATCTGGTTCAGGTCTTAGGGTCTGTCATTGAGCCAGTGTTGGAGAAGGAGTCTTTTAGCAAGTATCGCAATGTAATGCCATAGGACATGTGGCTTCCTGTGGGCTCCAGTATCCGTCTGGTAGTGGAAGATCCAGCGCAACGGGTCTAGACCTTCCATATCCCCGCACAACTCCTTAGCCCAAGCAACCACCTTCCTCCAGTAATCTTTTGACTCAGGGCAAGACCAGAGACCATGTTCCAGGTCCGTCATCTCAGTTCTACATTTTGGGCAGTGAATCCATCTCCCCTGGTTGGCTTGGGAGGGGGGAATATTAAAACCCTGGATAGTCCCATGCATAATCCTGAATTGGGAATCCCTCCATCTCTCATTACTAATGTATCGTCTCATAAGCCCCCACCCCTCTAAAATTTTCTGGGTGAGTTCAGGGTCTTTAATGTGCTTTCGCCACTTGTTGAAGAACCCTCTCCTCTTTTTGCGGGCGCAGGACTTGTTGTATTTTGGCATATAACGAGGTAATTGATACATCACCTTCGTTTATATTTAGTATTTCGGACCATAAGTTGTTATCAACCTCTCCCGAGAGGTCCTGCAGGTGTGAAAGGAGATGGTGATCCAACTGGCGGTATTGTATCGCCTGAAATTGGGGTAAATTAAAAGTAGTGAGCACCTCTTTCTCCGTCATCCACCTTCGCTCCTCAAAATTTATGAGGTCTTCTAGTGTATTGACACCCTTTTCTTTCCAAGTTTTAAATAGGGCGTTTTCACGACCCAATTCAAAAGCCGGGCATCTCCACGGATTAAGGCGTCTGGAGATTTTCCATGCCAATTTAAGTTTTTTCCTGACCTCTCTCCACGTTATGATGGTGTCTCTATATATTACTGTATTTTTCAGGGTGGTCGGAAGGCAGGACAACGGAGAATGCAATAAAGCGGTCAAGTCCCACGGTTTAGCCCATTCTCCCTCCAGTTCTAAGTCTGAAAACTTGCTTGTTCCTTTAATCCAGTCTAATACATTACGTAGGTTGCATGCTAAATTATATCCCCTAACATCAGGGAGCTGCAGTCCCCCTTCCTGTTTGGGTTGTATTAATGTCCTAAAGGCTATTCTAGCTCTCTTTCCTCTCCATAAAAATTTTGTGAATGCTTTGTTAATTCTTATAATATCCGTGTGCTTCATTAACATAGGAATGGTTTTGGAGAGGGTAAAGTAGTTTTGAAAAGCTCATCATTTTAAGTAGATGGCAGCGTCCTAGCAGAGACAGTGGCAGCCCTTCCCATCTTCCCAGTTCCTGTTCTATTTTTGTAATGATCGGTAAAAAGTTAAGTTTATATGTCCCCAGATATTTGAGACTATGTTTCGCTACAGGTAATCCGCAAAAGTGGTCCCCCTTTCGTGCTCCTTCTTCTTGGTTTATAAAGAGGACTTCACATTTGCCTTTATTTAAAGCGAAACCTGAATATCTACCCCATTTCTCTATGTCTGACAATAGATCTGGAAGGTCTCTTTCTGGGTTCTGAACATATAAGATGATATCGTCAGCGAAAAGTGAAAGCTTAATTTCAGCATTCCCTACCTTAAAACCCTCGTAGGTGTTATGACGTTCCAGATATAGTGCCAGAGGTTCTATAGCCAGATTAAATAATAGGGGCGATAATGGACAGCCCTGTCTCGTTCCCTTTTGGAGGGTGAAGGAATCTGACAGAAAACCAGGCGTACTAATACAAGCTTTGGGGTTACTGTATAAAGCTTTAACATATTGTCTAAAGGGGTCTCGTATACCTACGGAGTCAAACACTTTACCCAGCCATGACCATCTGACATTGTCGAATGCTTTTTCAGCGTCAAGAGTGATCATGGCTGGGTTACCACCGTTAATCTTTATTTTCTTTCCCATAACATCTAGCATCAGCATTGCTTTTCTAATATTTGTAGTGGTTGACCTCCCCTTAACAAAACCCGCCTGATGTGTGGGTATCAGTTTGGGTAGGATCACCGCCAGTCTGTCAGCCAGAATTTTGGAGAGGAGCTTCAAGTCTTGATTTATTAGTGAGATCGGTCTATAGTTTGCCGGGTCTGTGGGTGTTTTTCCTGGTTTAGGTATCAATTTGATGTAAGCTAGATTCATTCTCTCCGGTATAGGAGCTCCACTCAATATTGAGTTAAATAGATCACGTAACACCGGAGTGATCTGCTCCCTCAACGCCTTGAAGAAAGCACCGTTATAGCCATCTGGTCTGGGCGCTTTACCCGGGTTTAAGTGACGTATAGCCATCTCAATTTCGCCGGTAGTAACTGGGCTATTAAGAAACTGAGCATCCTCCTGGGAAACAGCTGGCAGCGTTATCCCCCCCAACCAGTCAAGGCTGTCTGAGTTATCAGTGTTGACCTCCGTATAGAGGCATAATACCTGCCCAACACTCTAGAGATGTTCTTAGGGTCATGCCAAGTGGTGCCATGTGTGTCCACTATCGCTTGTATCGGGGAGGGTCTATGTCTACCCTTAGCTAACCTAGCTAGTAGACGTCCTGCTTTATCCCCGAATTACTGGAGTTCTAATTCCAAACGATTTTTATAGATATCTTCCCGTTTTCCCGCCCAAACATCAAAATCTCTCTTTGCCTGAAGCCATTTATCTCTGTCAGGAGCCGCCATTGTGGATTGATAATGTGTATACGCGTCTCTTACCACTAGACTGGTTTGAATAAATTTGTCTTTGATTTGTCGTTTAATTCTCATGCTATATGCCATGATATGCCCTCTCATCACCGTTTTCGCTGTTTCCCAGTATAGAGCTGGATCAGATCTATGTTCCCGATTGTCAGAAGAGAAATGCGACCACCATTCTCCCAGTAGTTTAGTAAAATTTTCTTCTCTGACAAACGTGTCGGGGAATCTCCATAAGTAATCGGAGCCTTTCTCAAATTTGTCCCTGGTCTCTAACACCAATGGGCTATGGTCCGAGATCAGCATGTCTTCGATTTTAATGTCCGTCATTTGTTGGATTATCTTGGGTGAAAGAAAGAACATATCCAACCTGGACCACGACCCATGGGGGTGCGAGAAGTGGGTAAACTCTCTTCCCAGTGGATTCACTAATCTCCAAGCATCTAACAATCCAGCTTCGCCCACTAAGTTTTCCAAGACACTGTAGTCACCTGACCCACCCCCTGCTTGCTTTCTCAAGTGTGTTTGTGATGTAGTGCGTTTATCTTCCTCCTCCTTCATGACCGTGTTAAAATCTCCACCAATTATTTTATTGTTCTCGCTGTCTAGGAGCAGTGTGTTTTGTAGTTGTTGGAAGAAGGGTTTCTGTTTCCCGTTAGGGGCATAGATATTGTAGATATTAAAGATGTCGTTATGGATTTGTATCGTTACTTGTATTATTCTACCTTCCTTATCTTTTGAAGTAGATAATATTGAGTGGGCTAGTGACCTATGTATCAGAATTAGAACTCCCGCCTTTCTTTCTATTGCTCCCGAACCATAGACCTCTCCCACCCATAGTTTTTTGAGGCGAAAAAAGTCCTCCGCGGCCAGGTGGGTCTCCTGGAGCAGAGCTATAACCACATGCAGCCTCTTAAGGTGACATAAGACCATCATGCGCTTTGCCGGGGAGCGCAGTCCCTTAACATTCCAGGAGGCCCACCTAACCATCGGAAGCCTCCCCGCTCGGGGCCCAAAATCTCTCCATGGTGAATATCAACAAGTAATCAATATCGTCTGGTATGACCTTGAGTGAGGTGTGACAAACAACAATGGTATAACTTTTTAGAGACACATTTCCAAGGGTAATTTCCGTTTTTTCCCCCCTTTTCTTCCCACCCTCCCACCCCCAAATAACTCCAACACCTTTCAGCATCGAAAAGTCTGTGACTTCACTTATGTCCTCAAGTGGGGTCCACACATTTAACTCCACCCCGCCTCGTCCTCCGCCACCTCTGAAAATATTTAGTCAGTCAACATTGTAACTCCAACATTTTGCCCAAATAACATCAGTCTCCAATTGGCGACCATCCATAGTAGGGTAATTAAACAGATTGCCCAAGGGCCATGGCTCGTGGGCCCAACATATAAACACCCCACAACCCTTCTCACGTTCTCTGCGACCACATGAAGTCTGAGAGGATCTGTAGTCGTTTGAGTGGGTTCCACCTTAAAATTGTCATGGTCGAATGTCCACATCAGATCTCCAGATCGAATAAGGTCCTTCTGAACACGTTAGTGACAGTGTAGCCTTGTTCCTGTGGAACAAGCCTAAATAAAGAGAGAGAAGAGAGAGAGAGAGAGAAAGAGAAAAAAAAAAAAAAGGGGGGGGAAGAGGGGTGGGTTTAGAGGGGAAGGGGGGGGGAGAGTGGGGGTTAAAAGGGGAAGGGGGGGGAGGGGCGACAATGTATTCTCCTCTTCATCTCTTAGTGCAGCCAGGGCTCTTCTTCTTTTCCCTCAGGGCATCTACTGCAGATCCGCCAGATGCGAATGTCCTCGAAATTAGTCCATTTTAGTTTGTTCCTGTATCACTTCTTCTTTTGCCATCTGTTTCCGGATTGCCTCTGTTGCTTTGGGTTGCCCGGCGTTGCTCCTTTTTGTGCTCCATCCTCCAATAGGGAGTACGATCTGAGTCTATAAGATCTCACAGAGGTTCTGTCCATTTCGTTTTCTGACTCTGGAGCGGACGTAGGTTTCACAGGTGACCCCTTACTAGTACGGAGTGGAGACTCGGATCTTCTTGGAGAGGCTAGATTATCTTTGGCAGCCGCCATTGCCTCCTCTGGATCCGAGAAGGTCAACATGACACCCTCTCTAGACCTGAATCGTAAGGTTGCAGGGAAATTCAGTTGGAAGCGGATGTTTTTCTTGTGTAACAGTGAACACGTCTCACTGAATGCCCTTCTGCGACGTGTGACTTCTACAGAATAGTCCGCAAAGACCAGTGCTCTATGTCCCTGGAGTATTAGAGGATGCTTTTTTTCCTTTATATGCCCGCAAAATCTCCTCTTTGTTCCTGTGATTCAAGAATTTTGCTATGGCGTGTCTGGATTTATTGGGCTCCCTGGAGGCTGTGTTCGGAGCTAGGCGTCTCATGGTTTCAGGCGTCTCCTGAACGTCTCTAGGTGGACCTATTCTATGGGCACGCTCTGTCTTACATCTATGAGTTAGACCTAGGGCTTTAGGCAGTTCCACCTCAAAAATTTCTTCTAGTTGACTCACAGGGACAGACTCTGGGAGTCCCACAATTTTCAGGTTACTCCGTCTCGTCCTATTTTCAATGTCCTCCAACTTGTTATGCGTGTAGTCAGCATGTTTTTGCAGGGCCACTACCTGTTCCTCAAGCTCCTGAATCCTGTCCTCTGCTGTTCCAATTTTAGATTCAGCCTCTAGAAGCTGCTGCTCATGTGTCTCCACTTTCACAGATAGATCTCTGGTAGAAGCTGCCACCATCTCTGCTACTGTGACTTTAAATTCTTCTGCTAAGTGCACAGCCATTTCTTTAGCTAATTTTTTATAGTCCAAGCGTTGGCATCCCCAGCTGTCTCCTGAGTCCTCTCCCCAGGTCTCAGAAGTGTGCTGATTTTGTGCTTTGCTTGTGGCTGGAGCTTATGACTGTGATGATGTCTGGGGCTGGTGTTGGTCACAGATCGCTTTCACTGTATGCAATCTCTGTCCTGGGGGCTTTCATACCCTCTCTCAGGGGCCATCTCCCGGTGTCCCTCCGTTCTCTTCACTATTTCTTCCTCCCCCGGCTCATTCTCCCTGATCCCGGCCATCTGTCTCGGTCCTCAGTCCTGTGCCTTCCCCTGTGTTTCTTGTGTGCAGACCGCGCCATTACTGCGGTCTGCACATGGCACCTCGCCTCTCTCCCCCTCTCTATTTTTTGTGAAGTAGCGGTCCAGCGTGGCCATGGCGGGTCTTACCGGGATCCCGGAGGTCTCCTCTGTGTCGGTAGGTACTCAGGGGGCCGCTCTGGAGTATGGTTGAAGGCGGATGGTGGCGGATTGTCCAGGCGGGGAGCGGAGCGGTCTTAGGCGCGTCCGCACATGGAGGGGCCGGAACCGGAAGTTACAAATCCTTTTTTATTAAGTTTCACAAATAATATACAGTTGTATAGCATAATATTTCCCACATGTAAAGCCTGTAAAGTATAAATTGTCCATTCATGAAGACATGCGTCTCAGACCTGCCTGCATTCCATGTGGCAATATACGTGTCATCAGGGGCGTATCTAGGGGGGTGCAGCCGGACTTTTTGCCCCGGGCGCAACTCAGCCTTCCCGCTCCTCAACCAGGGCTGCAATAGGTCGTCACTGACGCTGCCCACGGAGTAGCAGTTGTCCCCGGGGTTGACGGCTCCGGTGATCGTTGTGACCAGTTTATGGGGGTCTGGTAGAGGAGACAGCGATGCGCTGCAGAGCACTGACTTGAGTCCAGACCTCCCCGCTCTCCTGTGAGCTGTGCGCTGCAGAGTACAGAGTTCACTATGAGGGGCCGTGGCTCCCATGGGCATGAGGAACTCAGCACAAGTGCGCACAAGGTTTTTATTATTATTTTACATTTCTTCTCTTCTTGCCGTTATTTGCCGACTCTCCTCTATCAATCCTCCTCACTTCCATCAATCTTCCCCTCCTCCATCAATCTTCTCCGGGCTCAGCAGGGTCCTGTGTCCGCTCTTCCCTGTCACCAGGGCCGCAGCACAGGGCTCTGTGTGTCCCGGGGCTCCGCACTGTGGAGGAGGACAAACACCAAGTAACCGTCTCTCTGCTGCTTACTGATGTGTCCGCTGGGGTATGGGGTATATCAGGGTATAGGTGTGTGGGGGTGTATATATGGAGGGCTGTATATGGGGGCATGCAGTATATCTGGGTATAGGTGTGGGGGTGTATATATATGGAGGGCTGTATATGGTGTATGGGGTATATCTGGGTATAGGTGTGTGGGTGTATATATATGGAGGGCTGTATATGGAGGTATGGGGCATATCTGGGTATAGGTGTGTAGGTGTATATATATGGAGGGCTGTATATAGTGGTATGGAGCATATCTGGGTATAGGTGTGTAGGTGTATATATATATATAGAGGGATGCAGGGGCGTATCTAGGGGGGTGCAGCTGGACCTTTTGCCTTTCAGCTGCAATCTGACAGCACCCCCCAAGTCCTCACCTACTTTGGGGGGGGGCACCAAAACAGATCTTTGCCCCGGGCGCCGGCAAACCTAGTTACACCACTGCGTGTCATTGTCTGTAATCAGTAAGTATGTGAGCTTACTATAGCAAAACTTTAACACCCCCTACCCAAAAAAAAGAAAAGAAAAAAAAAAGAGGAAAAGGAGAAAAAAAAAAAGAAAATGAAAAAAAGAAAAAGAAAGAGGACCCCTTCAACCACCCCCTGCCAACCACTAAGCTCCCACCCTATAGAAATGCTAATAACCGTTACACTTCTTAATAGCTAGCTCTGCCACCCCACCCAGCGACCACTACCACAACACCGGTCATCCGTTATAGTTGTTTCTCATAATGTCCGTGACCTTCAGTGGGCCAAGCGTGTCATGTAAGTTTTCTAAGTTATACCATGCCGTGTTACGGAAGGGATATACTAATTGATGGATGTCACCCCCGGAAAGTTGATCTATTATGAAAGGTCTCCATGTCGCAAAAAAATTTGTTGTTCTGGTGTCCCTGTCACCTTCTGCTTCCACCTTCTCAACCAGCATTGACCCCATCAGATCAGTCAATAGTTCTGATAGCGTCGGTGCTGCTGCTGTCACCCAGTGTCGTAGTATCACTCGTTTGTGTAGCACCATGATGGTGTGTAGTAATTTTCTCTGCGCCTTGTCTAGACCCAGGTCCCCCAGGTTATGGAATATTCACAATAGGCAGTTTAGTGGGACACGATGCTGTAGAATGCGTTGTGTCCAGCTCCTCATTACCTTCCAGGATTGAAGGATAACCCTGCATTTCCATATCACATAGAGCATGTCTACCCCCTTTTCCCCACATTTTGGACATTACTTTTTTTTCTATCTGGATGGGTCTTGTTGGGTGGTATATTGAACCCCAGAATTGCCCCATACATCACTCTGAAATAGGTGTCCCTCCACCTTTCATTCACGATGTTCTTACGGACTTCATACCAACCCATCAGGATCCTCCCCTCGATCTCCTTGTCCTGTAATCTTACCTTCCATCTTTTGAGGATCCTGTGCGACCCCGAGGGAAATAGGTCTCGCCTTAGGGTGGCGTATATGGTGGATACACTAATGTCCGCTATATCCCTAGCTAGTAGTGTCCAGTCCATAGTTTGAGCAATCTTTTCTTAAGTCATATAAGCGATGGAACAAATGCAGCCTCAATTTTTCAAGCTGTAGGGTATGGGAATGGTTAAGTCGCCACCTCCTGAATTTCTTTGTTACCGTCAAGCACCTCCTCTCTTCCATCTGCATCAGATCCTGTAGTGTTTTAATGCCCTTAGCTCTCCAGACTTTAAAGAGTGTGTTGTCCTTGCCCTGGCTGAAGTTCGCCATGGACTAAGATATTGGAATATCTTCCAAGATAACCCGAGCTTGATTCACAGTGCCTTCCAAGCTCCCCTTGTGTCTTTGAAAATGATCGAACTTTTCACCCAAGGGTCCACTGTTGCTGTCACGGTGTAGTGAGAATGCTGATGAGGGAATGGCAGCTATGGGCAGGGTGACCAGGGAAGACTAGTCTGACCCTAGTTTAGGAACCCTGAATGGCCCTGATCCCGAAGGTATGTCTGAAGGTGAGAAGGTTCGGCCCTTCAGCCTCTCCCTAAAACTCCTCCACCAGCCCTGCGCTATTTCCCCCCTCACCTCCTTCCACAGAACTGGGATACAGCAACTCCAAAGGAAAGAATTTCAGCGACACAAACACACAGGTCAGCACAGCACGGCTCCCAAGCATAGAGTGACATTCTATCAGCAGCAGCACCTAGTGGAAGGAGAGGCTACTTAAAGGCTAGGGGGAGTGGAGTTCAGGTGAGTCACACATTAACCCCTCAACCAGCAATTGAACCTAAATGTGAATGCAGTTTTGGAGCACAACACAGGAGGCCAGGACCTTCACAACTATCAACCATGCAGCTCTTAAAGACAAACATACACAGCAGCATCCAGCAATGTCAGTGCCAACTAAGCGCGTGACAGTTGCCCCATTGAATGCAAAATGGCTACTGGGTCACATGGGGTGCACCACTCTGACTCAAGTGTATACACCATGTTTCAAATTATTATGCAAATTGGTTTTAAGCGTCATAGGGTTTTCTTTTTTGGTCAATGAAACTCATTGATGGCATTGTGTCTTGGGGTTCTTTGGATCACTGAAATCAATCTCAGATACCTATGATAATTGGTTTGGCAGATGAGCCCAATAAAAAGAAAACCGGGTGCTCTACAAGCTCCACA
Source organism: Allobates femoralis (assembly GCA_033576535.1). NCBI lineage: Eukaryota > Metazoa > Chordata > Amphibia > Anura > Aromobatidae > Allobates > Allobates femoralis. The sequence goes on from JARQOC010000005.1 coordinate 151,794,307, forward strand.
GTTTTCAAGTAACATGGGAAAGAAAAAGGATCTCTCTGCTGCCGAAAAGCAACAAATAGTGCAATGCCTTTGACAAGGGATGAAAACATAAGATATTGCACGAAAACGTAAGCGTGATCATCGTACTGTGAAGAGATTGTGGCTGATTCTGAGCACAGATGTGTTCGTGCAGATAAAGGCAGAATGAGGAAGGTTTCTGCCAGGCAAGTTCATCGAATTAAGAGAGCAGCTGCTGAAAAGGCCATACAAACCAGCAAATGGATGTTTGAAGCTGCTGGTGCCTCTGGAGTCCCTCGAACCTCAAGGTGTATGATCCTTCAAAGGCTTGCTGTGGTGCATAAACCTACTATTCGGCCACCCTTAAAACAGTGCTCACAACCAGAAACGGTTGCAGTGGGCCCAGACATACATGAAGACTAAGTTTCAAACAGTCTTGTTTACTGATCAGTGCCGAGCAACCCTGGATGGTCCAGATGGATGGAGTAGTGGATGGTTGGTGGATGGCCACCATGTCCCAACAAGGCTGAGACGTCAGCAAGGAGGTGGAGGAGTCATGTTTTGAGCCGGAATCTTTGGGAAACAGCTGGTAGGCCCCTTTAAGGTTCCTGAAGGTGTGAAAATGACCTCTGCAAAGTATATAGAGTTTCTGACTGAGAACTTCCTTCCATGGTACAAAAAGCAAAAACATGCCTTCAGGAGCAAAATCATCTTCATGCATGACAATCTCATGCTCCAAAGAATACCTCTGTGTCATTGGCTGCTATGGACATTAAAGGATATAACGTATGGTGTGGCCACCATCTTCCCCTGACCTCAACCCTATAGAGAACCTTTGAAGTATAATCAAGCAAAAGATCTATGAGGGTGGGGGGCAGTTCACATCAAAACAGCAGCTCTGGGAGGCTATTCTTACATCATGCAAAGAAATACAAGCAGAAACTCTCCAGAAACTCACAAGTTCAATGGATGCAAGAATTGTGAAGGTGAGATCAAAGAAGGGTTCTTATGTTAACATGTAACTTGGCCTGTTAGGATGTTTTGGAGTTAAATAGCTTTTTATTTCAATGAATGTGACCTCCTAATGCTGCAAATTCAACAAATGAGCATTTTCAGTTCTTTCAAACATATCAAATGTTTAGAAACTCTACTCTGCCTAATAATTTTGAACAGTGCATTTAGAGTTTTTTTTAATTTTGAAGATTATACTGTTATCATTAGGAGGTTTCTTCAATAAAATTTGATGTATAACGAGTGATGACTTTTATTATACTGACTGTCATTTAAATCGACCATTTAGGAAAATCTGAGAAAAAGAACATTTGCATAATAATTTGGAACATGGTGTAGTCTGAGTGTTTGCTACTGTGTTTCAGCCAGTCTAAGATATGTCTCGTCAGACATGCTATGTTATAACCCCGTATATTAGGTAACCCTAGTCCACCTTCGTCTCGTGTAAGCATCAGTGTTGCGTCCTCTAATTCTTGTTTTTTTACCCCTCCAAAGAAAGGTCGCAAAAGCTCTATTTATCCTATTTACGTCGACGTGGCGAAGTAAAAGGGGGATTGTCTGAAGTGGATAGAGGAGCTTAGAGAAACTACACATCTTGATAAGGTGACACCTCCCCAACAAGGATAGTGGCAAATCTCTCCACCTGTCCATTTCTGTCACAATTTTGTTGATTAACAGGGCATAATTTAGTCTGTATATGTCTCTCGTATCGCTCCCTAGATATACCCCCAGATATTTAATGGCCCTATTTGCTAGAGGGCTGTCACAGAAACTCGCTTGAGTACCTCCTGCCTCTATCCATCCTCCTTCTAAGTCTTTTAGCTGGAGTATCTCACACTTAGATTTGTTCAGGCGGAATCCAGATAGTTCCCCGAAGACCTCCAGCTGTGATAGGCCAGGAGATCCCTATGTGCATCCGCCATATAAAGTATGACATCATCTGCAAAGAAGCTGGATTAAATTTCCTTGCTGCCTATGAGGATCCCCTGGAAGCTTTGGTCCTCATTTATGAACCGTGATAATGGTTCGATCGCCAAATCAAATAGCAAAGGCGACAGGGGACACCCTTGCGTGTACCCCTTCCCAGCCGTATCGCATCTGACAGAAAGCCTGGTGTGCTCATTCTGGCCCTCGGGTTTTTGTAGAAAGAATGCCCTAAACACCCGCCACAGTCCCATCTTGGCTAGCACGATTTCCAGTCACGGCCAGCTGTCGCTGTCAAAAGCTTTCTCCGTTTCCAAGATGACCATGGCTGGGGCCCCCACTGATTTGCCCCCCCAACCTAACCGCTTCCAAAATCATCATAGCGCTGCATATGTTTCCTACCGCCAACCTTTCCTTGACAAAGCCCGCTTGTTCCCGGTTTATCAAGTCTGGAGGTAGAAGAGCCAGCCGGTCGCCATAATTTTAGCCATGATCTTAAGATCTTGATTTATTAGCGAGATTGGTCTAAAGCTGGCCGGGTCGTCTGACGCTTTGTCTGCCTTGGGGAGAAGCTTTATGTAGGCGGTGTTCATGTGGTCTGGAATTCCTCATCCTGATAGGAATCCATTATATAGTCCATGTAGGTGGGGGTAGTATCTGATCAGGATCTTATAAAAACCAGCCCTGTAGCCATCTGGGCCCCATGCTTTATCTATTCAAGTCTGCTATTACCCTCGTTATCTCCTCCTTTGTTATTTCACCATTCAAATCGCCCAGACCTTCCTCCATGACCGTCGGGAATGTCACTATCTGTAAGCATCTCTCACCCGCCTGCTTATCTGATGGTCTGGCTCTGCACAAAGTAGCATCATTTTTTCCCAGAATGTCATTTTTATCTCTGGGGTTGGTTGTTAACATATTGTCTGGTCTTTTAAGTGTGGTTATAAGTGTCGTGCCTCGTTTACCCCTCGTTACGTTAGCTAATAGGTGACCTGCCTTATCTCCATATATGTATAGTTCAGCGTCTCGTAGGGATTTCCCAAACAGCTCCCTCTTTTTGGCCCAGGTGTCAAATTCTGTTTTGGCCTCTAGCCACAGTTGTTTCATTCGTGGGGAGGACTGAGCCAAATAGTCTGTGTACGTCCGCCTGACTTTCTGACTTGTCCGTATATAGTGGGAATTTGTCGTTTTCTTCGTCTTGCTGGTATGGGCAATGATCTTACCCCTAAGGACAGCCTTGGCCATCTCCCAGAACAGTGTAGGGTTGTTCTCCGCCTCCCTATTGGTCTTATAAAAAAAACGTCCACCATTCCCTTAGTGGTTAAGCAAAGTACTGGTCCCACTGTAGGAAGTGGTGGAATCTCCAAAGGATGTCTGTGCCCCGTGGGTAGGCGTGTCGTAGGGTTAAAGTGATTGGGCTGTCATCAGAAACTAACATTTCTTCTATTGTAGTCTCCTCTACATTCTGAAGTATGTCCTCCTGCACTAGAAAAAGGTCAATGCGTGACCAGGTCTCGTGTGGGTGCCAGAAGTTTGTGAATTGTCTCTCCACCGGATGTTGCAACCACCACACGTCTCTCCTCACAAGGTCTGATGCTATTCCCTGCAGCGTCGTATCCCCCGCACTTGAGTCTACTAACCGCCCTCCACCTCCTCTTACAGACCTGTCCTCCGACTCCAACATTACCCTGTTCATGTCGGCTATTACTGAGTTGCGTTCCTTATCTAAAGTGATGGATTGATGTAAGTCCTGGAAGAAACTATCCTGTGCTAAGTTAGGTGCATACACATTGTGTATACTAAGGGTCCCCCCGTGTCTCCAAAATCAAATGTACATGTCGCCCTTGGTCATCGTGGCGACAAGACAAAACTTTATGCACAAATGACTTGGGTATTAAGGTTATCACTCCTGCCCACCTCCCTTGAGCCGTAGAACCCTCCTATCCACAGTCTATGCATGTGAAACATGTCCTGCTGGGGCAAATAGGTTTCCTGGAGCAGGATTATGTCTCCCTTCAATCTCTTGAGGTGTCTAAGTACCATGGTTCGCTTTTCAGGTGACCTCAGGCCCTTCACATTCCATGATATTATTTTAAACATGGTTCTCGTTGAGTGGCCAACCTGTGGTCAGATCATTACATGTAGCGAGTGGCAAAAGTGGGGACTCCGGGTTCTAATCATCATTATGTTTTGGCATAGGGTGTACCTTGGGTGGTGGTTTCAGGTGTGGAGCAGTATTCTCATTCTTAAAATTATACTAAGCAAATCCCTAAACGTGTATCTGATCCCCAACAGCCCGTCCTTTGTCCCATTCCCTCCCCCTCCCAACCATTGCATTAGTAGCGACTATTTTTTCCAGTGAAGAAAAAGTAAAAGCAACCTTTTCACTCCCACCGATTCGCCTTCTAAGAAAGTGAGTCCTTTGCCGGCTATGTTAAAAGAAAAAATCAATAACGAAGTCTCATTTGGAGGTATGTCCTCCTGTTTGCAGCCCCCTTCCTTTCAAAGGCCCCCAAGTTTCCGACTATGTAATCCCTGCTCCCGCACTCCTTCCCCTGGGGCGTTCATGTTGGAATATCCACTGATGTGTACGGAACGCTGTGGCAGGTCACCATAGCCAGCCAAGGTGTGCAGAAACCATCAAAGAATGGACAGCGCACAAAACAGAAAAAAACAAAAAGTAAAATAGGGGATAAAATTAAAAAAGAAAGAAAAAAAAAAGAAAATGTAATGATGGGAGCCGCTATAGGACCTCACGAGGGAGGTAGGTCAGACGCGGCAGCACGTGCCGAGCGGGGAGATAGTGGAGTTATTTTAGATGCTCCAGCAGAAAGCCTTCCGCCAGTAAAATAATCAGTTACGCCGTTTGGGGGATTACGGACAGTGGGTTTGGACCTGCCCATCAACTCACCCGATGGCCAGTGGCACCGGAATGCAATTAGAAGGTGAGAGAAGGTTGTAGTGTCCCTGTTAGAGCTGCTTCTAGTCCCGTGGATTGCAGAGCTCCCGCACTATGCGGCCGTCTCCATTGCCTTCAGGCCACGTCCCCTCCTTCTAGTTTTCTAGCACAATATCTAGACGTGTGACAGCTCACCAATGATGTCTAAGCGATGTCCTAATGACTGCGCACCCTCGAGATCGTTAGTGAGAACGTTAACGATGTTGGCCCATTCCTCCATGCAGATCTCTAGAGCAGTGATGTTTTGTGGCTGTCGTTGGTGTAGAGAAGGATTTCCAGTTTGACAAACTGGAAATACTTCTCTACACTCCTTGATGAATCTCCTGCAAGGTGGTTCATTTCACCTGTTTTGAGCTGCAGGCCAGAGGATCCAGACAATTACTCCACTACCCTAATACAGGGTTACATGCTGAACAACAAGACACCAAAAAGGTGAGGAGAATTCCTATTTCTGTCTAATATAATCATAATTCTGCACTTAGATCTGCGCCCCCCTTCTTTTTTCCTCTCACCCCTGTCTCGCAGACTTCACGCTCCTTAAAGACGTTACTGATTTTGTGGCTGTCGCTGGGCAACACGAATTTTCAACTGCCTCCAAAGGTTTTCTATAGGGTTGAGATCTGGAGACTGGCTAGGCCATTCCAGGACCTTGAAATGCTTCTTCCGAAGCCACTCCTTCGTTGCCCTGGCGGTGTGCTTGGGATCATTGTCATGCTGACAGACACAGCCATGTTTCATCTTCAATGCCCTTGCTGATGGAATGAGGTTTGCACTCAAAATCTCACGACACATGGCTCCATTCATTCTTTCATGTACATGGATTAGTTGTCCTGGTCCCTTGGCAGAGAAACAGTCCCAAAGCATGATGTTGCCACCCCCATGCTTCACAGTAGGTATGGTGTTCTTTACATGCAACTCAGCATTCTTTTTCCTCCAAACATGACGAGTTGTGTTTCTACCAGACAGTTCTATTTTGGTTTCATCTGACCATATGACATTCTCCCAATACTCTTCTGAATCATCCAAATGCTCGGACATGTAATGGCTTAAGCAGGGGGACATGTCTGGCACTGCAGGATCTGAGTCCCTGGCGGTGTAGTGTGTTACTGATGGTAACCTGTGTTAGGTTGGTCCCAGCTCTCTGCAGGTCATTCACTAGGTCCCCCCGTGTGGTTCTGGGATTTTTGCTCACTGTTCTTGAGATCATTTTGACCCCACGAGGTGAGATCTTGCGTGGAGCCCTAGATCGAGGGAGATTATCTTTGGTATTATATGTCTTCCATTTTCTAATTATTGCTCCCACAGTTGATCTCTTCACATCAAGCTGCTTGCCTATTGCAAATTCAGTCTTCCCAGCCTGGTGCAGGGCTACAATTTTGTTTCTGGTGTCCTTCAACAGCTCTTTGGTCTTCACCATAGTGGAGTTTGAGGACATGTGTCCTTTATACAGTACTGATAAGAAGTTCAAACAGGTGCCAGTACCACAGGTAATGAGTGGAGGACAAAGGAGCCTCTTAAAGAGGACCTGTCTCCCCTCTGGTGCTTTCCAAACTGAAAGCATCCCTGAAGACTGTGTGTCTGCTGCATTCAGGGAAGGGTCCCCCATGTCTCTAGCCCCCCTGTAAGTTGTATAAAACACTTTAGAAAGTGTACAGATAAGGAGTCTGGAGGGACTTACTCAGTAATGACTTCTCACTGCTCCCTGATGTCCTCCCTACCTCCAGCCCCCTCAGTAACGCCTCTCTTATGTGTCTCCCCTCCCCGGCCGCTCCATGATACTCTGCGTCTGAAGTCACGCAGACGCAGAGCGAGCAATGGGCAGGTGCAGTCCCAGCAGCTGAAACGCCTCCTGCCAGTGACGTCAGCGCCGGAGTCCACCCTGCATACAGCATAATCTGTTTTTGGAAACCCGTTCTAGATATTATAATGCCCCAGTGACTTCAGTGAGCATGATAGACCAATAGCTCAACTTTTTTGACTCTTACCCCTACCCCAACATTCCTAATGACAGACTTGGTTTCTAAGTGATGAGGCTGGATAATACATTTGATTGGTTAGTGAGTAAAGTCTGGGATGGACCATACGATAATCTCAATAGAGAGATAAACATAAGAGCCTGTAACATATTTTTGCCAATCTGATGAGAATAATCTTGTTCCTGATACCGATTTCCCCGATTATAAGTCCCCTCCGATTATAAGTCCGCCTAGGGGAGAGGGGAGGGCAGGCTAATATAAGTCCCCTCCCCCTGAATATAAGTCCGCCTTATGGGAGGGCCTGCCAATATAAGGCCTTACCTTTGCCACCCGCTGTCCGGTGCCGTCCTGGGTGGTGTCCCCGGTGCTCCTCCGGCCTCCTCTGTGATGCCCCACTCTGCGGTGTGGTGCGGTGCGGTCCGGTTCCCTGTTGATCGGTGCTGCCCCGGGCCACTTCCTGTTTTACCCAGAATCCCCGCCCAGGTCAGGCCCTGCACCAATGAGAGCGCAGGACCCGTGATGTCACATGGGAGTCACTGGGCTGTGATTGGCTCAGGACCCGTGATGTCACATGGGCGCCACTGGGCTTTGATTGGCTCACGGTTCCTGAGCCAATCACAGCCCAGCGACGCACATTGCACGTTTGGTTTCACAGTAAACAACCTAAAAAGGATTTTCTTTCTCTGATTCAATTTTTCATGTTAGTATGCCGAGGTTGTCTTTCTCTTGGTATTGGAATTTTTCACTCAGATCAGCTACTATTGGTTGAGCCTGACCATATCCTTGTATAGCATCCAGGTTCATGACCAGACTCCGGACTGTCAAGGTGACCATAGGAGGTCCCATGATTGCATCACGGGAAGTCCGATGCTTTGGATCGTGCTGTCAGTGATTGACATCACGATCCAAAAAGTTAACAGCACCGATAGGATCAGTGATGCTAGCTTCACCTGTCAGCTGATCAGATCATCTGACATCTACAGGGGATGATGCGAGCTCAGCGCGTGAGCTCGCATCAGAGGGAAGGACACAGCCAAGGACCTATATATAGGTCCTAGGTCGCGAAGGTGTTAAAGAGAAGCAGTTTCAATGCTTTGAACCTTGCTGCTTTTGGACTATTTTGCAACCGGATGGAGGGTTGCACCAAGTAGCACGAACAAACAACAAGTATATGTAAAACAGTCACAATACAGAGTAAGAACACTGGGCACTACCCGTGTGTAATAACCGGTTATGGATACAAGGATCCTTGCTGACCGAGGGTCTCCAAACACTGGTGGTGCTCACTTAGCGTAAGTGCAAAAATATATAACGAAGGAAATAAGACAGTGGCACTCACCAGGTGGATCTTCAAATTTTATTGCATTGTCCAAGGGAACATTCCAAGGGAGCGGGTCGTTGGGGAGGGAGGTGCGGGAGCGTGGACGACGGTAACCGTTTCGCGGCTCAGTGGCCGCTTCTACGGACCCGTAGAAGCGGCCACTGAGCCGCGAAACGGTTACCGTCGTCCACGCTCCCGCACCTCCCTCCCCAACGACCCGCTCCCTTGGAATGTTCCCTTGGACAATGCAATAAAATTTGAAGATCCACCTGGTGAGTGCCACTGTCTTATTTCCTTCGTTATACAAGTATATGTAAGTTGATTTTTCATTTTGTTCTAGGGAGCTTATAAAAAAACAATCACAATTATTTTTTTTTTACGAACACATTGAAACCATAATAAATCATTATAATCAGTGCTTTTTTTTGTGGGGGTACGTGGTGGTACGGCGTACTGGAAAATATGCAGAGGGGGAGCGGAACTATTTGGGGACTGCCGTCGACAGCATGCTGCCTACAGGATCTCCCGGCTTAAAGACAGCACCCCCCCCAGCTTCTTAATCACGTCCGCAGGTGTCTGATAGCTCCATAACCCCCCTGCTCCTCAAGCCGCTGGTGCCGGACAGCTCCCCCACCCCCCCTCCTCTAGCTGCCGGCGCCTGACAGCAGTCTCTCCCCCCCACTCCTCAAGCCACCGGTGCCTGACAGCACCCTCCCGCTCCTCGTCTCGGTACTGGCACATATTCTTTTACAAAAAAAGCACTGATTATAATTATTACATGTACATGCCTACAGCCTATAATCCTGATATACAACAATATGGCGGAGAATACATAACAGAATTGGGCAATAAATGGCTTGATAGGAAATACTTGTTTGAGAACAATATCTTTAGCTGTTATAGACACATTCAAGATTCATTTAAATTAAATTGATTCTAGACATAATCTACTTGATTATAATATAACCTACGTTATACCTTACAACGCTATACTGTAATTTACTTGCCTTATTTTATACTTGTATATATAACAAGAACCCTGTACAAACTTTTTCTTTAATGATTTTTCAAGTCTTATACTAAAATTCAATAAAAATTGCTTGAAACATCTAAATACATATTCACTAATAATATGTGTCACACTACTTCCGGCGCTTATGTCGCTATCCCACAATCCACCGCCGCACCATTGTGGGATAGTGACACAAGTGACAGAAGTGAAAGTGACACAGACGCCACACGTCACCGCTACCGTCTTCTGACAGTAGCCAGGGCAGGGCCGCTCCGTCCATAGGACAAGCTACTCACTTCAGCTGCTGGGGGGGCGGCGGTGCTGGGATGCGACGGTTCCCCCCGCTAAGCACTTCACCTGATAGAGGGCTCAGGCAGCAGGGATGCTTGATGCACCCCTGGCCACGGGTCATCTCCCCCCGCACGGAGGTCCGCGGCGACGCAGCCGGGAGATGACCGGCGCCGGCCGGGAGATGACCGACACCAGCGCGGAAGTACCCCAACCGCCATATTGATACACCCAAGTTATGGGTATTACGATATGGTGGTCAGGATTCAAAACCCCCGCCAAACCGTGCGCCGCTTCACTGATTGGTCGCCGCCGACCACGATGACCAATCAGTGTTGTTGACGCGTGATTTAAATCCCGCTTCGCTGATTGGTCGCCGCGTGCGGCTTGTCGGGGGATTTGAATCCTGAAAACATGACCTGTTGATGGCCTTGAGGCCTGGGGAACAGCTATTCTCCTGGTGGAGAGTATTCTGCCAGCTAGAAGTGAGGAGACTTAAAGCCGCAATGCTCCTCTGGGAAATTGCATATGCAAATTGTCATTTCAGTGAGGAAGTGAAAAACTCTAATGCCATCTAATAAAGGTAGCAATCCTAAAATACATAATTGACTCTTTAACAAGCCTTTTAATATGACTTAGGATTTGTGCCAGATCAGAACTCCAAACAGACGCTGCGTTTCGGCACTGCCGGCTGGCAGAATACTCTCCACAAGGAGAATAGCTGTTCCCCCAGGCCTCATCTTAGCCTCTCATACAGTCAGATCAGAATTCCCACACACTGCACTGATGAGGGGCAATCACACTGAAACCCAGCATCTGCAGTTTGGGGTTCTGATCTGGTATATATCCTAAGTCATATTAAAAAGCTTGTTAAAGAGTGAATTATGACTTTTAGGATTGCTACCTTTATTAGGTGGCACTAGAGTTTGTCTACTTCCTCACTTAAGTGACATTTGCATATGCAAACTTCTAAAGAGCTCAGCTACCTCTGCAGCTAGAGTCCCCATAGAGAAGGCAGAGATGGTTTATTACCATGTGTGCCTTTTCAATCACTGTATACACAGTGCTAATGAAGCACTTTGTATGCAGCAACAGGAGTTGTTGACAACACACGTTAAAAGGTTTGTTAAAGAGTCAATTATGACTTTTAGGATTGCTACCTTTATTAGGTGGCATTAGTGTTTGTCTACTTCCTCACTCAAGTGACAATTTGAATATGCAATTTCCCAGAGGAGCATTGTGGCTTTAAGTCTCCTCATTGCCGGCTGGCAGAATACTCTCCTCTTTAGAAGTGACATTTAAGAATGTCACTACTGAATAGCAGTGGGACCTCCTGGATGTTTAAAAGCAATGGGTGGTCCTCAAGCTATTAAACAATGGGTCATTCTCTGATGATAACCTCCCTTTAAATGGAATCAAGTCAGGACTATAACAGTTTCTACAACTTCAACATACTTTTAATGGAAATAATATTTATATTTCCTTTCAATCAAAGTTGGGAGACATGTGTATGACAATCAGATGGTTAATTTTCTAAATTGCTCTAAAAGAAAAAATCAGCACCTGACATCTAGTTGTCACAATGTACTTTTCCTAATCTTCAATATCTGTACTGTGCTTGTTTTCACTTACTGTTATGATTTCCTGTAAAAAGTTATTTGTAATATTTTCCTTCCTTTGTATCCACACTAAATTACATTGAACCTTCCTCTTGTCATGGTGCATTTCAATACAGTGAGGAAGGATTAGATGCCATGGAGACACGCAGTAAATATCTGACATCCTGTGCAGTTTCCTGTGGTGACAAAAATAGTAAAAACTGCAGAATAATAACAATGGCAGTGTTTTACTGTACCTACAAAGAACTGGGCACTTCATGTTAATGAATGTGCTACATATACTTGCTGTGTGTTACAATATTTACTTCTAGACCCTACCATCTACTTACATAATCCTCCGTCCCGTTTGTTATCAACTTCCGTCCCGATGTCCTCCTATCACCAGCAGACCTCAGCCATATTTGCACACCCAAGTGATAGTTGTGCAAATATGGCGCCCACTGGTGGTACTAGCACATTGCGTAGTACCGCCAGTGGTGCCGCATGGTCCTCTCCCACAACCGGCATCAAAAGTCGCTGACACAGATCATCACCGCCTGAGTTAATACACTTGCGCGCACATGCACTTACTTATGCTGGTTTTGGAGCCAATTGGGGTCAATTACCCTTTAAATACCACTGTCAATCGTGACAGTGGTATCTAAGTAGTTAAAAGCCCCCTATGGCAGGATGACCCTGCCCTCATGATCATAATCACGGGTGCAATCATTGGGTGCTAATCAGTGTACGATTTAAACAGGTTCTCAGGCCGGCTTCACACCACGGTTTTTGGTGTCAGGCTGTGTCCACTGGACACAGCATGACTGCTCCGGACAAATAGAATCGGAGGGCAAACATGCCCTCCGATCCCGTTTTCTGATGGAATCGGCAGTGTGCGGCTGCTGCTGCTGTCCAGTACTGAAACTACAGGATCGCGGCATGCGGGGAGCTAGCCGTGGTTCTAAAATTTCTGCCAGGAGCTCTCCAAGTGCTGAAGTTCAGCGGTGGCCGCCGCTGAACTTCAGCACCCGGCGTCCGGGAACCGGATCCGATTTCCTGTCGGATCCGGTGCAATAGGCGCCCATAGCCTCCCATGTTAGGGGGCACCGGATCACATTACATCCAGGAGGATCCGATTATGTCAGATTTTTGCTCCGGAAACACAAACGCTGAAAGCTGCGATTTTGTGTCCGGGAAAAAAAAAAAGAATTCTCCTAGATCCTCCCTGACAGCAAGGAACCGGGTGACAAATCGCTGCCATCTGACCCCATAGGAATACTATGGGGCCTAAATCAGATTCGGGGCTGTCCTGTTCACACCGGACAGCCCCGGATTCCGAAAACCGTGGTGTGAAGCCGGTCTTATAGGCACAGTCAGTGAATCACTGACAGGTCTCTTGCACTGCTGTTCACAATTACAGCAGTACATGAGACCTGTGATTAAACTAAAAATATTTATGTCCCACAGTTGATAAGTGAAAAAGTAAAATAAATAAATGTGTGAAAACTAAAAAAAAAACACAAAATAAGTACAGAAAAATCCTGAAAAACCATTTGCCACTAAAAACGTAGCTTTTGTGTTAAAACAAAAATATACAAAGAAACGTACAAATAATTGGCATCGCTGCATCAGGAATGACCAATCTATAAAACTGTCATGCATATGTGTTCCGTATGGCAAGTACTGCAAAAACAAATAATAAAAAAAAATGCCAAAAGTTGAATTTTTTTCATCATACTAACACACAAAAAATGAATAAAAAGCAATCAAAAGTCATAAAATGTTGTAAAAATGAAAAGGCCACACTGTCCTGCAAAATGCAAGCCCAATATGGCTCATTCATGCAAAAAAAAAAAAAGTTACAGTTCTCAGAATATAGGCTATGCGCAAAAGCAAATTAATTTTTGTAAAATATAGTTTTTAGTGTGTAAAAGCAGCAAATCATAAAATAACTATATAAATCTGGTATTACTGTAACCATACTGACCGAAGAATAATCAGTCTTATCAATTTTACAGCATGGTGAACCGTGCTAAAAAAATATAAAAAAAACAATAAGCGAATTGTTGATTTTTGGTCATTCTTCATCTGAAAACTCTGAATAAAAACTAATCAACAAATGTTATGTTCCCCACCATTATAAAACTCTCCAACTGGTCGTGCAAAAAATTAGCCCTTATATAGCTCTGTTTGCCAAAAAATAAAAAAGTTACAGCTCTCAGAATATTGTGACGGAAAAATTATTTATTATAAAAAAATTTGACCGTATATACTCATGTATAAGCCGACCCGTGTATAAGCCACCCCCCTACTTTTGCCCCCAAAATCTGGGAAAACCTATTGACTCGTGTATAAGCCGAGGGTGGACCCCAGCACAGGTATACAGCCCCCAGCAGTGTGGTATACAGGCCCCCCCAGTGGTATACAGGCCTCCCCAGTGGTAGTATACAGCCCCAGCAGTGTGGTATACAGCAGCCTCCCCAGTGGTATATACAGGCCCCAGCAGTGTTACAGCAGCCTCCCCAGTGGTATATACAGCAGCAGCCCCAGTGGTATATACAGCAGCAGCCCCAGTGGTATATACAGCAGCAGCCCCAGTGGTAGTATACAGCCCCAGAGGTAGTATACAGCGCAGCCCCAGTGGTAGTATACAGCACCCAGTGGTAGTATACAGCAGCCCCAGAGGTAGTATACAGCAGCCCCAGTGGTAGTATACAGCAGCCCGCCCGCCACCCCATCAGTATACAGGCCCCCCCATCAGTATCCAGGGCCCCCCCCCTTACTCCGCAAAACCTGCAAAGCAAAATCATTATACTTATCACTGTCCTGTCGCCGCCGTCCCCGCCGCTGCCATCGCGCTCCTCCGTCTTCATCCAGCGTCTTCCGGCTTCCTGTGGTCGGCGCAGGCAATGACGTCATTGCCTGCGCCGACCACAGGAAACCAGAAGAAGACAGATGAAGCCGGGGAGCGCGATGGCAGCGGCGGGGACGGCGGCGACAGGACAGTGATAAGTATAATGATTTTACTTTGCAGGTTTTGCGGAGCAAGGGGGGGGCCCTGGATACTGATGGGGGGGCCTGTATACTGATGGGGGTGGCGGCGGGCGGCTGTATACTACCAATTGGGCTGTATATGACTCGCGTATAAGCCGAGGAGGGGACTTTTCAGCCCAATTTTTGGGCTGAAAAACTCGGGCTTATACGCGAGTATATACGGTATATATCTGGAATTGCTGTAATCACACCAATCCATCTTAACACTAATGGCCACTTTACACACAGCTACAGGTAACAGGTTTTCCACAGGTAACTTACTGGCTGCAGTGAAATCATGGAGACATGGCTCTATCTTGTTGCTGTGTACAAATGGAACTAAGTCTCCATGATTTCACTGCAACCAGTAAGTTACCTGTGGAAAACCTGTTACCTGTAGCTGCGTGTAAAGGGGCCATAACACTGCTTGGTGAACCACCCAAAAATAAGAACTATTCCTGTACTGATATTTTTTTCATTGTACCTCCCACAAATCGTAATAAGGCTCGGCTGAAATTCCTCCTGCACTTAGTGTTGGCCAAAAGTATTGACACCCCTGCAATTCTGTCAGATAACTCAGTTTCTTCCTGAAAATGATTGCAATCACAAATTCTTTGGTATTATTATCTTCATTTAATTTGACTTCAATGAAAAAAAAAACACAAAAGAAAAACAAAACATTGATCATTTCACACAAAACTCCAAAAATGGGCCGGACGAAAGTATTGGCACCCTCAGCCTAATACTTGGTTGCACAACCTTTAGACAAAATAACAGCGATCAACCGCTTCCGGTAACCTTCTTACAATGCTCTGCTGGAATTGTAGACCATTCTTCTTTGGCAAACTGCTCCAGGTCCCTGATATTTGAAGGGTGCCTTCTCCAAACTGCCATTTTTAGATTTCTCCACAGGTGTTCTATGGGATTCAGGTCTGGACTCATTGCTGGCCACCTTAGAAGTCTCCAGTGCTTTCTCTCAAACCATTTTCTAGTGCTTTTTGAAGTGTGTTTTGGGTCATTGTCCTGCTGGAAGACCCATGACCTCTGAGGGAGACCCAGCTTTCTCACACTGGGCCCTACATTATGCTGCAAAATGTGTTGGTAGTCTTCAGACTTTATAATGGTCCAGCAGTCCAGTGCCAGAGGCAGCAAAGCAACCCCAAAACATCATGGAACCTCCGCCATGTTTGACTGTAGGGACAGTGTTCTTTTCTTTGAATGCCTCTTTTTTTCTCCTGTAAACTCTATGTGGATGCTTTGCCCAAAAAGAGAGAAAATTCTTCCAAAACGTTTTAGGCTTTCTCAGGTACGTTTTGGCACACTTCAGCCTGGCTTTTTTATGTCTCGGAGTAAGAAGTGGGGTCTTCCTTGGTCTCCTACTATACAGTGCCTTTTCATTCAGACACCGACGGATAGTACGGGTTGACACTATTGTACCCTTGGACTGCAGGGCAGCTTGAACTTGTTTGGATGTTAGTCGAGGTTCTTTATCCACCATCCGCACAATCTTGCGATGAAATCTCTTGTCAATTTTTCTTTTCTGTCCACATCTAGGGAGATAAGCCACAGTGCCATGGGCTTTAAACTTCTTGATGACACTGCGCACGGTAGACACAGGAACATTCAGGTCGTTGGAGATGGACTTGTAGCCTTGAGATTGCTCATGCTTCCTCACAATTTGGTTTCTCAAGTCCTCAGACAGTTCTTTGGTCTTCTTCCTTTTCTCCATGCTCAATGTGGTACACACAAGGACACAGGCAGGGCTGCCACAAGGAATTTCGGGGCCCCTGACTGCCAAAATTTTGGGGCCCCCTGAGACTCTGCCCAGCCTCCACCCCCTGAGACTCCGTCCAGACTTCACCCAGGCTCCGCCTCCACCCTAGATCCGCCTACACCCAAACATGCATTACATATTGTCATGTCCTACTGACTGACCCCACACGTGGACCCACTGGACCGCGTAGTGCGGATGCTGATACCGGGATGATATAGAGATGGACCAGTACAGTAGAGTCAACAGGTTTATTGAACAACACAAGAACCCACGCCCCAGGGGAGGGCCACACGGCCACAGCACCGGAACACCACCGAAGGAGGCCCCGGAGCACTTGATCCCTATACAGGGATACCGCCAGTACCAGCCTCGGAAGGACCAATGAAGCGGACACGGGTGTTAAACCGACCCAAGGCAACGTGGAAACAACACAGCAACCGGGTATAAGATAGGACACGGAGAACCGGAAACACGGAGAATCCGAGCAGGACCTGAATCAGCAATTTCAGCTTGGAAGAGATCCAGGTGGAAGGCCCAGAACACGGGAGTCAGCAAGGAGTCGGCAGGGCGGAGATCTGCAGGAAGTAACACACAGAAATCAGATAACAAGCAAAATAAGGAACAACCTGACCAGACCAGGAATAGCAACTCCACTAGGTAGAAGTTGCCCTGGCAAAGACTGACAGGAAACAGGAAGCTTATATTACAGCAGGGTACTCCTGATTGGCAGGACAAGAGGCTTGGTGATTGGCTGAGGGGAAGAGCATGATCCCTGCAGCTCTCCAGCATTCACTGATTTGGAGATGGAGTTTCATGCGCTCAAGCAGTAGCCCCGGAAGTGAGGAGCTGACTGGCGCTATTCCAGCAGAGGGCGCTGGAACTCTGCGGCAGACCCCCGAGTGGTTACAGTACCCCCCCTCCACGCCCCCCCCAGACGGAAACCGGCCAGGAACTTGCGCAGAAGGCTCAGGGCATTGACGTCCGCCTCCATGGTCCCGAGGGCACCGGCAAGGGCAGAAGGGGCCCGGGGGCAGTTGCTTGGGCGTCTTGCGTGGAGCACAGGAGGAACAGGTGGAGACATAAGCGGAGACGTCCCGACGCATCCGCGGCCACCAGTAGTAACGACCAATCAAGCATTAAGGTCTTCGCCACCCCCGCATGGCCTGCGAGTCTGGAGGAATGGCCCCAGCGAAAGGGCGTGCCCCGATCTGCCTCGGTTACCAGCGTCTTACCTGGTAGGGACAGACGGAGGGGTGCCGCCATGCAGGCGTTGGACGGATCGATGATGGAGCGTGACTCCTCTTCCCGACATTCGGACGTCACTAGGGTTTCGGCAGGGTTTGATGGGTAGACATGGCCCTTCGGGAGTGGAGCCCCCGGCACCAGATCAACGGGACAGACACAGGGTCCGTGCGGAGGTAACGTCTTGGCCTCCTTCTGGTCGAGGATGTCAGCATACGACCGATAGGCCGCGGGCGACCCGGGCAACGCTGCCAGTGAAGGTGGCAGCCGGACGGGAGAAACGGGAAGAAGGCATCGGCTATGGCACGCCGCCCCCACCGCAAGACCTCACCTGTTCGCCATTCCAGTACTGGTTCATGAATGCGGAGCCATGGAAGACCGAGCAGAAATGGAGGAGACAGGACCGGCAGGACATAGAAGGTGAGACGCTCAGTGTGACGAGGACCGACTTGTATTTCCACCTCTCCGGTGACACCCGTCACAGCGTTTTGTAAGGCCTCCCATCGACCGAGGTGATGACGCGGGGATGCTGCAGGGGGTATATGGGAATACTGTAGCGTTGCGCCGTCTCCAGCTGCACAAAGTTACCTGCGGACCCGGAGTCCAGGCAAGCCACCTCCGAATGGCGTTCATCTCCAACCGTAACCTGGATGGCAATAGTGAGAGGTGGAGAGGACTTGCTCTCTGCTAAGTGGGCCTCTCTTACCTGCCCTAGATGGAGGTTCTCTGGCCGCTTGGGACACTGGTGGCGAAAGTGGCCAGACCCTCCACAATAAAGGCACAGGCCCCGGGTGATCCTCTCCTCCCTCCTCTGGAGCCGGAGCTGGACACGATCCACCTCCATGGCCTCGAGACCTGCCGGAGGTGCCGCGGGTTCCGGAAGGAAGGGTCCACTCCTATGCGTCCTCTCCTGCGTTCTCTCCTGGAACCGCTCCTGAAGACGCCGGTCAATTCGGACAGCGAGGATGATGTACTCCTCCAGGGAGCTGGGTAGGTCCTGAACTCCAGTTCGTCCTTGATACGGCTTGACAACCCCCGGCGGAAGACACCAACCAAGGCTCATCCGCCCAGCGGAGCTCGGCAGCCAGAGTACGGAACTGGATGGCATACTGCCCAACAGACTGATTACCTTGTCGCAGGTTGAAGAGCGCCTCGGTGGCGGAGGCCACCCGTCCTGGCTCATCAAAGGCCTTACGAAAGGTGTCCAGAAACGCCCGCAGGTTGGACACGATGGGATCCTCTCTCTCCAACAATGGGTTGAACCATGCCAGTGCCTCTCCCTCGAGGTGCGAAGCCAGAAACGCCACTTTCGCCTCATCGTCGGGTATTGGTGAGGTAATAACCGGAAGTGGAGCTGGCACTGGTTAATAAACCCCCGACATGCTTTAGAATCCCTGGTGTACCTGGTGGGCTGGCACAGTCGTGGAGAAGACACAGCTCCCGCTGGAGCTCCAGTTGGCAGCACGGGGACGGAACCTGGGCTTCCTGTTGTGCTCAGTAGGCTGGTAAGCCGGTCATCCAAGGAGGACACATGGGATGACATCCGAGTCTGTCTCTCTCTCAGATGGTCCAATTCGTGGTGGAGACTCAGCACCTGGGAAGAGAGAGTGGGATCAGAGGTAGAGGACGCCCCCAAGCGGGCCTCTAGAGACTGGATAAACGCCACAACCTGGTCGTGACTCTGGCGGAGTGCGGCCACTCTCTTTGGGCATCAAACCTGGTATCAGTGTCGTCCATGGCCAGGGCAAAATCTGTCACGTCCTACTGACGGACCCCACACGTGGACCCACTGGACCGCGTAGTGCGGATGCTGATACCGGGATGATAGAGAGACGGACCAGTACAGTAGAGTCAACAGGTTTATTGAACAACACAAGAACCCACGCCCCAGGGGAGGGCCCACAGCACCGGAACACCACCGAAGGAGGCCCCGGAGCGCTTGATCCCTATACAGGGATATCCGCCGGTACCAACCTCGGAAGAACCAATGAAGCAGACACGGGTGTTAAACCGACCCAAGGCAACGTGGAAACAACACAGCAACCGGGTATAAGATAGGACACGGAGAACCGGAAACACGGAGAATCCAGAGCAGGACCTGAATCAGCAATTTCAGCTTGGAAGAGATCCAGGTGGAAGGCCCAGAACACGGAGTCAGCAAGGAGCCGGCAGGGCGGAGATCTGCAGGAAGTAACACACAGAAATCAGATAACAAGCAAAATAAGGAACAACCTGACCAGACCAGGAATAGCAACTCCACTAGGTAGAAGTTGCTCTGGCAAAGACTGACGGGAAACAGGAAGCTTATATTACAGCAGGGTACTCCTGATTGGCAGGACACAGAGGCTTGGTGATTGGCTGAGGGGAGGAGCATGATCCCTGCAGCTCTCCAGCATTCACATATTTGGTCGATGAGTTTCATGCGCTCAAGCAGTAGCCCCGGAAGTGAGGACGCGCAGAGGGCGCTGGAACCCTGCGGCAGACCCCCGAGTGGTTACACATATATAGTGAAAAATTGGAACAGCACCAAAAATTACCTCAATTTATGTGCAAAGCTTTCCCAACCAGCAATCCAGATGGTTCCTTACAATAGATAAAAAAAAAAAGAAAAACAGCACAAATAAAATTAAAAAAGTGACTTATGCCAATGCTGCACGCATGGTAATAAAGTCCACTTTTTTCTATTTTTTGTGCTGTTTTTCCTTTTTTTACACTCTCTCTATTATATATTACACACACACACACTTGAGACTGCTGTGGGCTGAATACACAATAGCTGTATCAGTCACGGTTCTGACGATTCTTGGTGCCAGCACCAATCTGTCCACAGTGTTTCTGGAGAGCTGCAGCTTGCAGATCGCTTCAAGGTGCCCCCTTTCTGATCACCAGCGCTCCGGCATTCAGCCTGCTGAGCGCTCAAACAACCCGGTGCACACTTCCAGTTAGCGGTTCATCACTTCCGGTTAGCGGTATAGAAATGAAGTTGCAACATTGTAGGATCAACGGTGTTTATTCCCTCTTCGTGTGGTCTTACATGGTGCGGGTGGGAGGACGGGGGGTTCTCAAAGACGATGGCCGTTTCACACCGCAAGTGACCTTCAACAAGCATATAGTCCACCATATGCCTGCTGACTATATGCCTGTTGAAGCGCCACCCCAAAAGAGTGAATAAACACAGCTGATTGTGTTGCAACTTCTTTTCTATAACGCTAAACACAATAGCTGTATATACTATAGAGAATACAGAATAGAGACAGCTGCTACCTGTATACACAATAGAGATGGCTGCGGACCGTATACACAATGGAGACTGCTGCTGGCTATACATACAATAGAGAATACACAATAGAAACTGCTGCTGGCCATACACAATAGAGAATACACAATAGAGACTACTGCTGGCCGTACGCAATAGAGATGGCTGCCAGCCATATAGACAACATCCCAACAGCTTCCCTCCATCCCGACAGCCTCCTTCCATCCTTCCTCCATCCCGACAGCCTCCTTCCATACTTCCTCCATCCCAACAGCGTTCCTCCATCCTGACAGCATCCCTCCATCCTGACAGCCTCCTTCCATCCTTCCTCCATCCTGACAGCCTCCTTCCATCCTTCCTCCATCGCAATAGCCTCCCTCCAACCCATCAACGTCCCTCCATCCTAACAGCCTCCCTCCATACTTCCTCCATCCCAACAGCGGTCCTCCATCCTGACAGCTTCCCTCTATCCCAACAGCCTATTCCATCCTGACAGCCTCTCTCCATCCTTCCTCCATACCGACAGCCTCCCTCCATCCTGACTGCATCCCTCCATCCTGACAGCCTCCCTGTTTCCTGACAGCCTCCCTGTGTCCCCACAGCCTCCCTGTCTCCCCACAGCCTTCCCACAGCCTCCCTGTCTCCCCACAGCCTCACTGTCTCCCCACAGCCTCCCCACAGCCTCCCTGTCTCCCCACAGCCTCCCTGTCTCTATCCCCACAGCCTTCCTGTCTCCATCCCCACAGCCTCCTTCCCTATATATGGCCCCATCCCTACCCCGGACGCCCCCCATAACTTACCATTGGGGGAGCTGTGGATGCGGAGCAGGGGTGCCGGAGCCTGGAGGACACATATGCAGGACTGGAGCTGCCTGCGGGGGAGTAGCTGCGGGCCTGCGGCAGCTAGCGGTGGGCGCCGCCATATTCTTTGAGGCCGGCTGCATTCACTACCTAACTGTACAGCCGGTCAGTGTAAGTTGAGACTTCAACAAAATGGCTGTGGCTAAATGGAGACCGCGGCCATTGTGTAGAAGTCTCCACCTCTACTGACCGGCTGTACAGTTAGTGGGCGCCGGCCACAAAAAACATGGCGGCGCCCACCGCTCCCTGACGCAGCTTCTCCCCGCAACTCCAGGGCCCGGCGGCGGTGATTAATGGGGGGGGCCCTGCTAGCCATGGGGGACGGGGCCCGGAGGAGCCTGCTCACAATGGCCACGCCCCCTGGAGTCACGGCAGGGCCCCCCTGGGCTCGGGGCCCCTGACTCCAGTCAGGGCTGTCACCCCCTGATGGCGGCCCTGGACACAGGACAGAGGTTGAGTCATCTTTAATCCATGTCAACTGGCTGCAAGTGTGATTTAGTTATTGCCAACACCTGTTAGGTGCCACAGGTAAGTTACAGGTGCTGTTAATTACACAAATTAGAGAAGCATCACATGATTTTTCTAAGGGTTTCAATACTTTTGTCCACCCCTTTTTTTATGTTTGGTGTGGAATTATATCCAATTTGGCTTTAGGACAAATCATTTTGGGTTTTTTTCATTGAAGACAAATTAAATAAAGATAATAATACCAAAGAATTTGTGATTGCAATCATTTTCAGAAAGAAACTGAGTATTATTTGACAGAATTGCAGGGGTGTCAATACTTTTGGCCATGACTGTACGTCAGGGTTTCCATGCAAATCCCAAAAAACGCAATTTAGACAAAACCCCTGATGGAACCATTCACTATAATGAGGCAGCTGGAGACACTTAGTACTCTATCTGGTTCCTGTTCTGGCAGTGTCTTATCATTTTAGGCGTCTTTTTAGCGCACAAGTGTGGAGCGAGCTAAGTTCTGTGCACACCTAAAAACATGGACGATAGTAATACAGATGCCAAACAGAGTCCAAAGTGTCTCCGTCTACCTCATTACAGTGGGTCCATTGGGAATGTGTCTTAATAACATTTTTGGGATTTACATGGAAACCCCGACATAAGTGGTGCAGAACACAAGAATGTAATCCCAGCCTGATACTGAAAGCAATCAAAAAAATGTTCTGCAACCCAAAATGTTACGATACTAATAAAATCCCTTATACGCGAGTTGGCACTAACTGACTTATGGAGGTGCTACAACCCTGAGGTATACCAATACTCGTGTTTCTCTTCTACATTCTCCTCCCTCTCCCGTATAGATTTAGCCTTGGGGAATGATCCTATGTTGGGAAGGGTTGTGTACGCTAAATATTTACAAAGAACGGTATCGGACCACTCTCCTATACTTGTTAAGATTATGGGGGGGGTGCATGCAACCGGGGAAAGGCCCCTATGGCGATTGAACCCATTCTGGATGCAGCTAGTGGACAGGGCAGGTAATTTTGCCTCTGAACTGCAGGAATTCCTTTCTTTTAATATAAACACGACATCAAGCCTGATAGTCTGGGAGTCTTTGAAGGCGTACTTGCGGGGCATGTATATCCGTGAAATCTCTAAGATCAGGTCTAGCACTAGAACTAACTCGGAACTTCTGCTGCGGGACTTGAAGGCTGCAGAGGAGGCCTTGTCGGTGCGGTTCACCCCCTCTACATAACGGAGACTTAAGGAGGCTCAGACCCGTGTGAATAAACTGACTCTGGAAACAGCGGCACAGAAACGTATGTTTCAGTCGATCCAGTATTATGAGAGTGCGGAGAGTGTGGGGCATCTGCTTTCGATCATCACGTCAGCACAGAGGGGGTCGTCATTCATAGCGGGACTTCGAAGGGAAGACGGGTCATTAGTTACGGACACTCCTGATATTCTTAATACGCTGGAACTATTCTATACTGACTTATATTCCTCTCATGCGGGGGGATCTGCAGACGAGCTTGCTGGCTTTATAGGGGCTGCTGGCCTTTCACGACTCACGGACGCGGACAGGGCTTTGCTGGATGAACCTTTGGGTCTGGAGGAGTTGGAGGGGGCTTTAGGCACTATGACGAATGGCAAAACTCCAGGGGTGGACGGCTTACCGGTGGAAGTTTATAAGGCTATAAAACAGTCCTACTCCCAGTATTGCTAGACACGTTTAATGACAGTCTCACGCGAGGGACCCTGCCTCCATCTATGCGGGAGGCAATTATTACTGTTTTGCCTAAGAAAGATAAAGATCCTGCTTCTCCAGCTTCCTATAGGCCTATTTCCCTCCTGACAGCAGACATCAAGCTTCTGGCGAAGGTGTTGGCTGTACGCCTTTCAAAGGTGGTAGAGTCGTTGGTGCACCCGGATCAGACTGGTTTTATGCCCCGTAAGTCAACGGCTCTGAATATTCGTAGATTGTTTTTAAATATGCAGGTTGAGGCGGATAATGTGGGGCTGCGGGTAGTCCTGTCTTTGGATGCCGCCAAGGCATTTGACAGTGTGGAGTGGCCGTACCTTTTTGCGGTACTGGAGGGCATGGGCTTTGGACCTGGCTTTATTGGCTGGATCAGACTCTTGTACTCTCAGCCACAGGCACGGATACGGGCCAATGGTTCACTGTCTGGGTACTTTCCTCTTCAGAGAGGTACGAGGCAGGGCTGCCCGCTGTCCCCGCTGCTTTTCGCCCTGGCTATTGAGCCCTTGGCTTCGAGGATAAGACGTGCTCCGGATATTGAGGGATTTCGATATGGCGAGCTGGAGGAGAAGGTGGCCCTCTATGCGGATGACCTTCTGTTGTTTTTAGCTGACCCTGATACTTCACTTCGCAATACCATGTCGCTCCTTACACAGTTTGGGGCCATTTCGGGGTTGACCGTAAAATTGGGAAAAGTCAGTGGTTTTGCCGATAGATCCCACAGTCCTTGACATACCCCACGTGCCAGTCGTAAACAGCTTCAAATACCTGGGCATTAATATATCGGGCGACATTTCTGACTATGAGCGTTTAAACCTTGCACCTCTAATGTCTACGATTAAGCAGAAGATTAAGGCCTGGGCCAAGCTACACCTCTCGATGGTGGGGGGGTGAACCTGCTGAAGATGGTGATCATGCCTCAGCTTTTGTACGTCCTTCATAACTCCCCAATTTGGCTTCCGCAGAATAGATTTTTTAAAATTAACGCCTTATTCAGGGAGCTTATTTGGGGGAAAAAGGGAGCATGGATAAAATTGGAACACCTGCAGAGGGGTAAGGAGGAGGGGGGGTTGGCCTTGCCCAACCCTTGGCTGTATTTTCTGTCCTCACAGTGTCAGCATTTGACCGGGGGCGCGGAGCACTCAGTTGCGGGGCAGGGGGGAGGAAAGGGTATCCTTCAGTTTCTGGGGGGGCGAGGACCGCTGCTGGCGAAATTAGAAGCTGGAACCCTTCGACCCTGGGCCCACAGGCTCCCCACGGTGCTACTCATGATTAAAGTATGGGAAAAATTGAAAAGGCTGAGAGGCATCACTGGTTTTACACGGTAATACCCCCATTTGGAACAACCCTCATCTGCCGCACCTGCAGGCGCTAAGGGGATTCGCGCAGTGGCGACGTGTGGGCATTTGGTGGCTCTCTCAGCTGGTGGAACGGGGAGTCTTTAAAACATTTGAAACCTTGCAGAGTGAATTTTCGCTCCCACACTCCTCGTTCTAACCGGTATTTGCAGGTGCGACATGCCTACATGGCGCAGGCTCAAACACATTGTATGGACATACACCATGATACTGCTATCACCATGATTGGCGCGCAAACCTCCACTAAAGGCATAATTTCCTTTGTGTACGGATACCTCTTGGCAATGGCTCTGTTAAAACACCCGATACGGGCACTGGACAAATGGGAACAGCAAATAGAGGGTATAACAGCTGAACGTTGGGAGTTGATCATGAGTATGATACCCTGGCTGTCGCTCAATGAGCCCAGACGCCTCTCTCAACTGTATATCCTTTATAGGGTATACAGGATGCCTAAGTGGCTTCATGATTTAGGCCTGAGACGGGACTCATGTTGCCCCAAATGTTCACATGAGGACGCGGACATTCTCCACATGCTTTGGACGTGCCCGCGCCTCCAGATTTTTTGGATTATGGTACTCCACTTGATCCGGGGGGCAACGGAGCTGGACATCCCCAGAGACCCGATTGTTTATGTCCTTGGCTGTACAGAGGATGTAGGGGGAGATGACTATTCGCATATAGCAGTGGCTAGGATGTTGTTTGCTGCCAGAAAATTAATAGCGGCTCATTGGATATCTGATACGGTACCCTCTCGCAAAGAGTATATCTGCAGCATGAATCTGACCGTGAGTAGGGAAAAAGCTATATACCTCAAATGGGACAGATCGAGGGTATTTGATAAAATATGGAAGGGCCGGATGGACCTTCAGGGGCTGCCAACTGTTAATTAATTGCTTTTGGACTGAGTTATTTCTTTAAGTTGGGAGATGTGTTATGCAGATTTTTGGAACATCTTGGGTACATGTTATATCCATATGTGCACTACTATCTTTGTTGAGGAATACTGACCCACTGGACTGGGAGGGGGAAGGGAGGGATGGTGGTGGTGGGAGGGGGGGGGGGATTTAATGCAATGCGTTTCTTTCTGTATTGTTGTTGAAAAGTTTTAATAAAAACTATCTGATTAAAAAAAAAAAAAAAAAATCCCTAATTTATCCTGCACATACCAAGCCACCACTCAGGTCCGTCATCTCTCACTGGAAACATAAGGGGTTCCCGTATTACTGGTCGAACAAACACTCTAAAAAAGCAATATGACTCCCACCTCTTACATAAAATCCAGTTAAGTCTGTGTTCTTTCTGAGTCCCACTGGGTCTAAACCACAGTAAGGCTATGTGCCCACTTAGCAGATTTGGTTGCAGATAATTCTGCACTATTTCCACATCTTTTGGCTGGAAAAATGCATTTTTTTCCTTTTTTACATTGAAGTCAATTGCTGAAAAATACAGCCAAAAACATAGCAAGAATTGACATTATTATTATTTATAGAGCGCCATTGATTCCATGGTGCTGTACATGAGAAAGGGTTACATACAAACAAGTTAAAAATACAATGAACAAACTAACAATGACAGACCGATACAGAGAGGAGAGAGAGGACCATGCCCTTGCGGGCTTACATTCTACACGTCTACTCTGGTGGTGGTGGAGCACTGGGTCCAATGGTGGTGGAGCGCCAGGCCAAGCGGTGATGAGGTGACACTGTGGTCATTGCAGGTTGTAGGCTTTTCTGAAGAGATGGGTTTTCAGGTTCCGCTTGAAGGTTCTGAGTGTAGGGGACAGTCGGACGTGTTGGGGTGCAGAGTTCCAGAGAATGAGGGATGCTCGGGCAAAGTCTTGCAGGTGGTTAGATGAGGAACATACAAGTGTGGAGAGAAAGAAGGAGGTCTTGGGAGGATCAAAGATTAAAAGTTGGATGATATTGGGAGATTAGTTCAGAGATATATGGGGGGGGACAGATTGTGGACAGCTTTGTAAGTCAATGTTAGTAGTTTGAATTGGATACGCTGGTGAATTGGGAGGCAGTGGAGGGATTTGAAGAGGGGAGAAGTGGAGGAATAGAGAGGAGAGAGGTGGATTAGTCGGGCAGAAGAGTTAAGGACAGATTGGAGAGGTGCAAGAGTGTTAGCAAGGAGGTCACAGAGGAGGAGGTTGCAGAAGTCGAGACGGGAGATGATGAGGGCATGCACTAGTAGTTTAGCAGATTGAGGGTTGAGGAAGTGACGGATTCTGGAAATATTTTTGAGTTGGATGCGGCAGGAGGTGGATGTGCGGTTAGAAGTACAAGGCAGAGTCAAGGGTTACTCTGAGGCAGCGGACTTCAGGTACAGGGCAAAGTGTGATGTAATTTATTGTGATACATCTGGTAAGGAAGGTGTGTGAGATGAAGGAAAGATGATGAGTTCGGTTTTGTCTACATTGAGTTTTAGGAAGCTAGAGGAGAAGAAGGAGGATATGGCTGATAGACACTAAGGGATTCTGGACAGCAGAGAGGTGACGTCTGAGCCAGAGATGTAGATCTGAGTGTCATCAGCGTACAGGTGATACTGGAAGCCATGGGACTTTGAGTTGTCCTAGACCAGTGATGGCGAACCTATGACACGCGTGTCAGCACTGACACGTGTAGCCATTTTCACTGACACGCGGCCGCCGGAGAAACTACAAGTAGGATTCGGTAACTCTGCGATCCTAGTTTTGTCAGAGTTTACTTTTTCTCACTCGCTAGACTCGCTATTTGGATAAAAACCACAGACACGACAGCAAAAAACTGTTGCGAGTGGGGCTTCCGACACGGCAATGC
Source organism: Allobates femoralis (assembly GCA_033576535.1). Lineage (NCBI taxonomy): Eukaryota > Metazoa > Chordata > Amphibia > Anura > Aromobatidae > Allobates > Allobates femoralis. The sequence goes on from JARQOC010000005.1 coordinate 151,821,935, forward strand.
GAGCGCTTTCCGAGACATCTGCAATTTGTAAATCACACATTACTTGCTATTACTCGCTTCCCCATTCATTAACATTGGACTCGCTAGACAACGAGTAGCGAGTCCCGGGCTCGGACTCGCTAGACTAGAGTCAAGCGATTCCGAGTAATTTAGGACTCGCCCATCACTAACTACAAGGCCAGGTGCAGTAGCTGAGGAAAAAAAATTGTGCTGGAGGTCTGTAGGCCAGAACAGCAGAGCTCCGGCACAGAGCGTCTAGTCCTGGACTTCCGGTAGGGCAGGCGGAACTTGCTGGTTGGCTGGCGCAGCAGGGAGCAGCGGAACGCTGTGGGGGACGCATATCTGAGGCCCTGTGATCGCTGTCTGGAGGTCTGTCTGGAGGTCCAGTGATTACTACAGCAACCATCCTCCAGTGAAAGGGGTTCTGGGCAGAATCTGGGTGTCATGAATGTGTGATTGGCCATTACTGAGATAAGTGAGGGGGAGGCTGGAAGAAGCCTGTGCTATGGGTGCCGTTTCCCGCCATTAATTTACATAAGGAACGCCATCTTGCAGCATAGTACAGACTCCATTTCACCACTATATTATTGTTGCGCACCCTATTAATCCCTATTTCTGACCTTTCCTAAAAGACAGTTAACCCCTAATTGCCTGCAGGGCTATCTATAAATCTTCTGTCACTGCCCCTCTGATGGAGAAGCCAAAAAAAACAAGGTTAAGTAAAGGAAGTGGTAGTAGCCGACCCTTTCAAGAGACATGGACTGAGATGTATGGCATTATAGAAAAAAATGGCAGATCATTTTGCGTTCTATGTAGTGAAACGGTAGTAAGCAGAAATTCAGCAACAAAAAAGTCACTAAATAAGTGATGGCGAACCTGTGGCAGTCCAGCTGTTGCTGGACTGCCACAGGTTCGCCATCACTGGAAGAATTCTCCCTCCCCCTCACTTATCTGACTTAGTTCATGGCACCCCACACAAGTTAAATAACAGCAAGACCAACAAAAGAAACCAACTGACAGATTAACAAAGAAGTCACTAAGCAGGTAAGTTAAATATTAAACATATTTGTTATTTAAACTATAAATATCGTAAAATTAGGGTTTTTTTTCTCAAGGTGACACACCTCCCGATTTATGCGCGGTTTTTTGGCGAATTTTGACACACCAAGCTCAAAAGGTTGCCCATCACTGTCCTAGACCAAGAGTATTAATTGAAAAAAGGAGGGGCTCCAGGACAGAGCCTTGAAGGACTCCCAACAGAGAGGGGATGGGTGAGTAGGTTGTGTGGGAGTGGGAGACACTAAATGTGCGGTTGGAAAGGTAGGAGGAGATCCAGGAGAGGGCAAAGTCAGTGATACCAATGGAAGAGAGGATCTATAATAAGAGGCAGTGGTCGACTGTGTCGAACGCAGAGGACAGGTCTAGAAGGAGGAGGACGGAGAACTGTCTATTAGCTTTGGCCGTAAGTCGTTAGTAACTTTGGTCAGGGCAGTTTCAGTGAAGTGGTGGGGGCAGAAGCCGGATTGAAGGTCGTCAAAGAGAGAGTTGGATGAGATGTGGGATGAGAGTACAGTGTGGACATGATTTTTGAGAAGTTTGGATGCGAACGGGAGCAGGGATATGGGCCGGTAGCTGGATGTAGAAGTGGGGTCAAAGGATGGCTTCTTTAAGATAGGTGTAATCGTTGCATGTTTGAAAGCAGAAAGAAAGGTACCAGAAGTTAGTGATAGGTTGAAGAAGTGGATTAGGGCTGGGATAAGTGTTGTGGTGAGGTTGGGGAGGAGGTGGGATGGGGTCCAGTGCACAAGTGGTGAGGTGCGATCTGGAGAGGTGTGCAAATTACCCTTCAGTGATGGAGGGGAGGAGGGTTAGTGGGGGAGGGGAGTGGTCTGGTATACATGGGGGTTGTGGTGGTTGGGTAGCAAAAATTTGTCTGATCTGGTCGATCTTGTTGGTGAAGTATGTTGCAAAGTCTTCTACAGAGATACGTGAAGTAAGATTGGGGCAGTAGGGGCGGAGGAGGGAGTTAAATGTGTTGAATAACTGCCTGGGGTTGTGGGACAAAGAGGATATGAGGGTAATTAAGTATTTCTGTTTAGTGGTGGCGAGTGCAGACTTGAATTTGAGAACTGCTTGTTTGAATGCTGTGTAGTCTTCCTGTGAGTGTGTTTTCGTCCAGCGCCACTCTGCAACCCTAGACACTCGCCGCAGATTTTTAGTGGAGTCTGTGTGCCAGGGTTGTCTGTTGGTTTGTCGAGTTCTGCCAAGAATGAGAGGGACAACTGCATCAATAGCTGATGTGAGTGTAGAGTTGTAGAAAGCTGTGACATTATCTGTGTCATGGAGTGAGGATATGGATGATAGTGGTAAAATGGTGTTGGAGAGTGTGTGAGTGTCAAGATGTGTGAGGTGTCTGTGAGGGTGTGCGAGTTGGTGAACATGGGTGGCAGATGAGGAGGACGAGGATGAGAAGGTAAGTAGATGGTGGTCATAGAGGGGGAGAGGGGAGGTTGTGGGTTTAGTTAGGGAGCAGAAGCGGGTAAAGATGAGGTCTAGTGTATGTCCGTCTGTGTGGGTGGCTGTCAGGGGCTGGCTGGCAAATTTTGGCCTGGGGGGCAGTCACAAAGCAGAGGCCCACATGTTGCGGTGGACCATCTTTCGTTTGCTTATCTCTGTCCGCTAAATTAAAGCAGCAAAGGTGAAAGGTTTTAAAAATAACAGTGGCTGGGACATAGATACAGGAAAACTATTTATCTGCAGCTGTAGGTTTAATCTGCAAGTAAATAGCGTTTTAAACCTGGTTAGCCGATTTACTGGAAAAGCTTGGCTACAGGGAGAAAATGTAAGGTTTATTCCCCCTGCCGCCACTCGATTCCTGTCATAGGCTCAAAGCAAGGAGTCACATCTTTACCTGATCACTAGTCTCTATACTATCTCCCTAATGGTACCTTTACACGCCGCAACAGGGTGGTGGCAACAACCGGGTGCTTCACGTGCACGAGCACGCACAAACGGTTGCCAAAGGTAAACGCACCACCTTTACACGTCGCAACAAGGTGCGCTACGGTAGGTTACATCTATCTCTGGATACACCGCCGGGTGCCACAAGTTACCTTCTGTAGCTTACCTTACTACATTTACACGCCGCAATAACAAGGTAATATGGGCGGTCCTGGTGCAGCATGGACAACACATAGGTGTGCCACAATTGTGGATTACGAGACGTTCGTACGCTGATAGGACAAAGCAATAGCATCATGATTGGCCAGGCAGTGCAGGAGGCTGACTAATACATGACGCTCGAGCAATTGTGTAGTGTGACTGGTCAGCTCCTTAAATATGCCGCCCTATGCAGCGACTACCAATCGTAACGCAGGAGCTTCTACCAATAATCGCTGAAGGGGGGTGGTTTCACGGAGCCTGTGTCATGCCCCGGGGAGTTATCTAGGTGACGAATATACCTTACCCTACCGTATTTACACGCCGATACAGGCCGCAACCATCGGCAACCATCGCCTTGACATCCACCTGTTTTAGGGCACTAAACAAGTGCCTCAAGTGGCGGGTGGCAACAAACGTCTTCACACGCCGCTACTTCGGGTTGATTTGGCGGTGCAAGATACATTTCTCTCATGTACCCGGTTGTTGCCACCACCCTGTTGCGGCGTGTAAAGGTACCATAACTGCTAACAGTGCACCCTGCCTGCCCCCAGATATCCCCCTGACGTACACACATTTTATGAAAAAAAAACATACAATTCTACATACACAGATATGCACGCACACATTTCACTGACCAGTACACATACAGTACGAAGACATGGAGACACACCTGCAGATAAGCACATACACACATGCATGCACATACACACACATAACCAAGAAAAAAAGAAAAGACAGTATTTAAAGACATGAACACACCAGAAAATAGGTAGGTAGTTATCTAAAAAAGAGAAAAAAATCAAACTTTATTATATATCAAAGGAACATATAAGAACAATTAAAAACAAAATATGATGACACTCCCTATAACCCCAATAGGCAACTGCAGAAATAGCCCTCTGAGCATAAATATAATAATCACAGGACAATACAATAAAGCAGCAGTAACTAGAGCAGTCAGTGCTCACAGAATTCTATGGAAGGTAAAAACCTATAAATACAGGACTATAAAAATCACCAAAATAACAATAAATGAGCAATGAAAGATACCTGATCTGTGTGCTGGAATGAACAGGGCTCTTTCTGCAATTGCCTATTGGGGTGATGGGAGTGTGATCAGATTATGTTTTCATATGTTTTTTAATATATAATAAAGTTTGATTTTGTTTAGATACCTACCGTACTCTCTATTCTGTTGGGCATCTTTTAAGTACTGTCTTTTCTTTTTTCTTGGTTATTCTTGGCATTTTCTACTTAATGCAGCACCTGCAGCATACATAACTATAGGGGTATGTGCACACGATCAGGAGACACTGCATCTTGGATGCAGCGCCTCCAGACCTGAGAATAGCCGCGGGTGAAAGCAAGGAAACCGAAGCCACCCTGTGCCCACGATTTGCGTTTGGTGCAGAGTGACTTTTCCCTGTGTTCACCTGCTGGTGATCGCTTCTGACTCTGACATGCTGCAGACAAGCAGTGGCACGAAAAGCCGCCCCTCAGGTCAGTTTACGCTGCGGAAGAAAGAACAGTGGGCACAGGATTTCTGTAAATCCCATCCACTGTGCTTGTACTGTATAATGCAGCGTTATGGACACAGTGCAAACACACTGGGGCCATAATGCTGCAAACACTGATAGTGTGCACACAGCCTAGCAGAGCACCTTCCTTATATATTCATACACACGCTCGAACAATGCACACCAGAAGCCAGCCATGCACACACACACAAACACAAAGCGAGCTATGCACGCACACACACACACACACACGTAGAAAGCCATACACGCACAAACACAACCAGCCATGCACATACACACGCGCAGCCAGCCATGCACACACACGCAGCCAGCCATGCACACACACGCAGCCAGCCATGAACACACACACATGCAGCTAGCCATGAACACACACGCAGCCAGCCATGAACACACACACATGCAGCCAGCCATGAACACACACACGCAGCCAGCCATGAACACACACACGCAGCCAGTAATGAACACACACACATGCAGCTAGCCATGAACACACACGCAGCCAGCCATGAACACACACACATGCAGCCAGCCATGAACACACACATGCAGCCAGCCATGAACACACACAGTCAGTCATGCACACACACACAACCAGACATACATGTACACACAGGCAGCCATGCATGCACATACACACAGCCATGCATACGCACACACAGCCAGCCATGAACACAGACACACACAGCCAGCCATGAACACACACACACGCAGCCAGCAACACACATGCACACATACACAGCCAGCCATGAACACACACACAGACACAGCCAGCCATGAACACACAGACGCAGCCAGCCATGAACACCCAGACGCAGCCAGGCATGTACACACACACAGACGCAGCCAGGCATGTACACATGCACACAGACGCAGCCAGGCATGTACACACGCACACAGACGCAGCCAAGCATGTACACATGCACACAGACGCAGCCAGGCATGTACACATGCACACAGGCACAGCCAGGCATGTACACATGCACACAGACACAGCCAGGCATGTACACAAGCACACAGACACAGCCTGGCATTTACACATGCACACAGACACAGCCAAGCATGTACACATGCACACAGATGACTCACCGTAGCCGGGAATACACGTAGCGGGCGTTGTTTCTCCTCCAGTCACGGAACCGCGCTTGCGGTGGTGTAGGCCCGGTGGTCCAGATCAATAGGGGAATGGCGGAACAGTAGGGGTGATTTGTCTTCGTGACGCCACCTGCGGGTGTTCTGGTAACTTTACCAGCGCTGTTCGGGTCTCCGGGGATGTTATACAGTGAGATGGAACGCTCCCCACAGGACGAGCGGGAGTCCCCGGAGCCGGGAGATGCGCAAGATGTTGTGAGGCAGCTGCGGGGTGCTGCGCGCCGAATCCAGGAGTAACGTACAACCACACAAAGTCTCTTTTAGGTACCTTTACTGGATGGTAGTCAGGTACACTCGGACCGGGATAGTGAAGTTGGCACTTCTGGAGGTTCACAGCAAGCAGTGTTAGGCTTCCTTTCTCTAGTTCTGGTGCTAAGGTCGGGTGGATGTGGAATCCAGCCGGACCGGGCAGTGTGTTCAATGGAACTTGCTTCACCTGGTTATCAGCACTGAGGGCACTGTAAAAGGGTCTGAGCAGGATCAGTACTCCTCCCTGGGCTCTCGTGGATGGGTGCATCAGGTGGAACAGGTGGCTAAACCTCCTGTTGATGGTGCTGGTTCTCTGTGGTGGCTTGGTAGCTCTCACAGCTTCGGTTCCAGTAACCGGTGGTTAAGGAAAGAGTCAGATTAACTCTGTGTTCCTGAGAGGTGTTCTCCTTCCTCCTCTTATCCCAATTGCAGGGATTTCCACTTGCTAACAGGCTGGTTGGGCCTAGTGTGTTCCTCATAGGGTGGAGGTTTCACACAGGCTGGCAGCTCTTGTAGCGTCTACCACACTCTGAAGTTTCTCCCTCCAAGACTCTATTTATAGGGGGAACTGGCTCAAAGTGACCAGTGGAGCTCCCCCTAGAGGCTCGGGGCGAAACCAGGTGTTCTAAGGTGTTGTTGTGTTTGTGGGTTTTGCTTTGCTGTTACTTACTCCATTTGTGCCCTAAGGATTCTGTGGTGCCCAACAGGTGCCAGGGTGCCACATTCCCCCTTAGTTAACCTCAGTTCTCCTGGCTGAGCAAAAAGTTCTTTTTACAACTTAACACTAAGCATTTTATAACAGTTAATTACAGAGTCTTAAAGAAACACAAAAATCACTGAAAAGGAAGTGAAAAATATGAAAAAGGTGAAAAGCAGTCCGTACGGCACTAGTCCATCTGCCGCAGGCTGGAAAAGGTAAAGTTAGTGGTCACACAAGTCCTGTGACGATTGTCCAAAGTTTTTGAAAAGGGAAAAAGGTAAAGTCCAGGGATACACGGTAAACTTTATACATTCCCTACGGGTGTCTCTGCTTGGGAGGCCGGTACTACCCTTCTATACCTTACCAGGCGCTTTCTGTCCCCAACTTAGTATACTTGGGACAGAGCCCAGTTCCTCCACCCTTCTGTACACTACTGTCAGTATTCCAGGTTTTCCGGCTTGCCATTTGACCATTTTGCCCTCAGTCAGCATGGAGATCATTGTTTTGTTTGCCCTTCTTCCTGTCTCGTTTGCATAAAGACCTGGCTCAGGTGAGCAATCATTGCTTGAGTATACTGGTTCTTGGTTTTCTCCAGCTCAGCTGTTCTCCTTGATCCTCTCACTTCCCTGGAGCTCTGTGAGATCCTGGTTCACCTTACAGCTCCCTGCATCGTGCTTCTGGTGCCGCTGCTTATACCTTCTGGCTCGGACATTCAAGTTTGTAAGCAACTTCCCGGTTATTATCATATGTACTGTTTGCTTTGTGGAACTTGTGTTTCATTACCTACTCGGAACTGTGTTTAAACTTGTTACCCGGTCATCCGGGTGTGGGGACCTTCTGCCACGGACATTATCTTCCGGTCGTTTCAGTACAAGGACTTGTGCTATGGACTACATGCATCTGGATTTACCTGTTTTGGACTATTGGTTTTTCGGACTGTTTCCATAAGGACTGTGCTCGATGATATATATATATATTGGGGTTGTGTTATGTTGTGTGCTTTTGCTGTGTACTAAATTCCCCTTTGTTTTGCTGTGTGTTATAAATACTTGCACCTAAGAACCCGTCTCTGCTCTTCATTGCCCTTAAGCGATCAGACTCCTCAAAACCTATACAATAGTATTACAACTACTTTTTACAGGTTTTGAAAACTGGTTACTATTTACAACACTTACAGGTACATTTTCCACTACATTTTTAAACCCATTCTCCAAGTTTGTGTGGGGTTGCCCTAATGTACTACGTGTGGATCTGCGTAGTGTGGGTGTTTCCAAAGCTGTTGGTGTAGTGTACGAAGTGGTTCTTAATTCTCTATGTCTGCTTTGTGGTAGACCATAGTAAGTGCGGAGTCTATCAACTGGACTAACCTCTCTAGGTAGTTGAGTAGGAATGGCTTCTCTTACTTTGGGACTAGCAGGTTGACCGATTACAGGAATCTCAGGTTCCAATATAACAGGCTGCAATTCTTGCACTTGGACTTCTTCTTGTTGGACTTGTTGGATTGGATTTGGTTGCTGATCTTCAACAGGTTGGTAGAAATGCATAACTGGTATGAGGAATGCTTCACCTAATTGTGGCCAATCAGCTGGTAAATATCCAATTTCTGTAAGGACTAGATTTTCTTTTGTTTCTTCATCTGTAGTTACAGTAGGGTAACTGGTTGCTTGTGGGATTAACTGTGGCGGACATTTCTTCAAATGATCCCTTGAAACAATTGCAATAGTATTCCCATTGTCTTTACTAATAACACAAGTTTTTGAGTTGTCATAGTGTGACGGCATAATGGTGTAGGGTACAGATTCCCAACTGTTATCCAATTTGTTGGTTTTTCGCTTTCTTTTTAGCACTACATCACCTATAGCTAGCGGTTCAGCGGAGGCGTGCTTGTTAAAGTCTTTCTCTTGTTTGGTTCTACTGACACTTTCTTGTACTTTCCTGTACTTTTCTTGGCGTTGGCTCACCCAGTCTTCATCAGAAGAGTCTTCTGTGGGTTCGATGGTTCCCATCTGCAAATCAATAGGCAGTTTACCTGGTCTTGCTCTCATCAAGTAAGCAGGTGTATAGTTTGTTGAACTGACAGGTATGTGGTTGTAGATGTCCACGAGATCTGGAAGTTTCTCTGGACATTGATTTCTCTCTTCAACTGGTAAGGTCTTGAGCATGTCAATGACTATGTGGTTCATCTTCTCACATAAACCGTTCGTCTGGGGATGATAAGGTGTTGTGCGGATTTTTCTTACACCCATACAGCCCTAAGAATTCCTGGAACAGAGCTGATTCGAAGGCTGGCCCTTGGTCAGTTAAGACTTGGTCTGGATACCCATGGGGGCGACAGAAGTAACTCTGGAACGCTTTGGCTGCTACCTCAGCAGTTAAATCCTTAACTGGAACGACGACCAGGAATCTTGAGTAGTGATCAACGATGGTGAGAGCGTAGGTGTACCCGGTTCGACTTGGGGTAAGCTTCACGTGGTCGAGAGCAACTATTTCAAGAGGTTTGGTGGTAACAATTGGCTGCAATGGAGCTTTCTGAGTTAGATGGTCTTTCCTCCGAAGGTGACATGGTCCACAGTTTTTACACCATTTGTCAATGGAGCCTCGCATACCGACCCAATAGAACCGATCCTTCAGGAGTCTCTCCAGCTTCTTCCATCCAAAGTGTCCGGCATCATCATGGTATGCTTCAAAAATCATTTGGACTTCAGTCTTGGGAACTACAGTCTACCAGATGAGTTCATGGGTTCTTGGATTGAGGTATCTTCTGCATAGTGTACCTTGGTAGACGAACAACATTCCTTTCTCCTTCCACAGGCGTTTAGCATTTGATGAGGCATCAGAGTCCATGTTGGCGTGTTCTTGAGTGATCAGATCCCTTACCAGGCTGACATCTGGGTCGTTGGCCTGAGCCTCCTTCCAGTCATGGTGAGGTAACGGGTTCACGGTCCTCTCTACACGTGTCTGGTTTCTCTGATGACATGTTGCTGTACCCGAACGGTGGAAAGCAGGTAGTTCAATCTCTTCTAGGTCATCTATGTCTTCTCCCTCTTCAGGAAGATGAGGCATTCGGGACAGGGCATCAGCATTGCCGTTCTTGTGACCTGCCCGGTACTTTACAGTGAAGTTGTAGTTAGCGAGTCTTGCTACCCAACGCTGTTCTAGGGCTCCCAGCTTTGCTGTCTCTAAGTGCGTTAGAGGATTGTTGTTTGTGAAAGCTGTGAACGGGGCGGAGGCCAGGTAATGCTTGAAAGCTCTGTGATCGCCGAGACCAGGGCCAGGAACTCCAGCTTGAAGGAGCTGTAATTCTCCGGGTTCCTCTCGGTGGGACGGAGCTTTCGGCTGGCGTAGGCTATCACCTTCTCCTTGCCCTGCTGACGTTGAGATAGGACTGCTCCTAAACCTTCATTGCTTGCATCGGTGTACAATAAAAACGGTAGATTGTAGTCAGGGTAGGCCAGGATTTCTTCTCCAGTTAAACATCTTTCAGCGTTTGGAAGGATTTGTCCTGTTCCGGGCCCCAGTGGAACGGGGGTCCCCTGATCTTGCCGTTTTTGGATTTACCTACTAAGAGATCTTGCATGGGGCGGCTATCTTGGTATAGCCTTTGATGAAGCGTCGGTAGTACCCGACCAGTCCTAGAAATTGACGTACCTCTTTGTGATTGATTGGTGCTGGCCAGTCCTTGATGACGGTGACCTTATCCGGATCCGGTGCTACGCCTTCGGCACTGACCACATGTCCTAGGTATTGGACCTTGGGTTTCAGCAGGTGGCACTTGGACGGTTTCAGTTTCATCCCGTACTTGGACAGTGACTCGAACACTTCACTCAGGTGTTGGAGGTGATCTTCATAGGTCTGAGAGTAGACAATGACATCATCAAGGTATAACAAGACAGTCTCAAAGTTCTTGTGGCCCAAACAACACTCCATAAGTCTCTGAAATGTTCCTGGGGCATTGCACAAACCGAATGGCATACTGTTGAATTCGCATAAGCCCATAGGAGTAGTGAAGGCTGTCTTCTCACGATCCTCCTCTGCAACGGCAACCTGCCAGTACCCACTAGTAAGATCTAATGTGGAGAAGTAGTTGGCAGATTTGAGTGCAGCTAGTGACTCTTCTATGCGTGGTAACGGGTATGCATCCTTGTGTGTGACTTTGTTGATTTGCCTATAGTCTACGCACATCCTCATACTACCATCTTTCTTTTTAACCAGGACTAGTGGTGCGGCCCAGGGACTACAGCTATCTCTAATGACTCCTGCATTTTTTATGTCCTGAAGCATTTCTTTTGCCTTCTGGTATGAGTGGGTGGTATAGGCCTGTACCTTTCTTTGATAGGTGCATGGTTGTTTGTGGGGATATGATGTTGTACCCCTTTAACCCTCCCAAAATCAAGTGGGTGTTTGCTGAACACTTGCTCATACTCCCGAACCACCCGGTATACCCCATTTTTCTGGTGAGAGGGTGTATTGTCAGTTCCTACACTGAGGTCTTGACACCATTTCTCTAACTGATCTTTGGAGTGAGGGGGTTCATCAGTGACTGTTTGGTTTGAGGATTTTACATCAATCACAGCATCATCTTTTACTTGGTACAATTTTGCGACAGTTGCATATCTTGGCAGTTTGACTTCGTCATCACCATAATTTAATATGCGTAAGGGACTCTCCCCTTTCTTACGTCGACTAACCCTCTGGCTGTCAAGAGCGTAGGACTACTGTCGGACATTACAGGTTCTACTACAGCTTGGTAGTCCTGCCCTCTGAGGCCTATGGCTGCTCGACACCAGATCATCATTTCACTTCTGGGTGGTACCACAATTGGAATGGGATCTGTGACCCTTACTCTGCCAATTTCACCATTTGACAATGTTACCTGTTGTTGATACACCAGAGCTCTGATCTGCTTTTGGATAGCCCTCTTTTCTCTGGGTTTACCGGCTTCAGCACTCTGTTGGAGTAAAAACAACACTTCATCGAGGCATTTGATCATGACATTGGTACCCAATATGACATATGGATCCTTGTGGTTAGGCTTATCCTGGACCACTAAGATACCCTGGTTTTTCAACTGCACCCTCCCCACCTTTACTGTAGCTTCCCACTGTCCCTCTATGGTAACTGGTATACCATTAGTGGCTTCAAGGTTCATCTCGGGATTTGGGGGTTCTAGCTTAACATCTGGCCAGAACTGCTTGTAAAGGGTACTGGGGATGGATGTACCTGGGATCCAGTGTCTATCAAGGCGGAGATAGCGATGCCATCGATGACGATTGGTAAGTATGGACAGTCTCCCACATACTTGTGTTCCCAGCTGGACGTAGGGCCTGGACAGTCTACTCCTTCTCGCCCAGGGGTCGCTCGTTTAAAGGACGGGATTGCAGGTTGCGTCCTCCTAAGTCGTTCTGCTGACTGTTGCGGCGTCTGTCAGGACTGCGGCGGTCTGCAGGTTTTCCTCGCGACGGCTGTGTCTTTCTCCTCTTCCACAGGACGTCGTCAGGACTGTCGGCGAGTTGAATCTTGTCCGATGGCCTTACATCTGTCTTGGGTCTTCTCCCAGCTTGTAGCTTGGCCACGTCTTTCATCAGCTGCTCGACATTAGCACACAGTTGGTCAAACCGGTCAGGTGTTACAGTCTGTGCACTGGACTGAATCGCAGGGATTGGAGATGCTGCTGCCGGCACGGAAGGGGTATCAGTGTACTGCTGCTGTGAAGCGGTATCAGGTACTTCAGCAAGTCGTTGTCCCCAAACTGTTAAGTCTCTCAGGGTGTCAAACTCTGCGCCTGGATTTTGTATGGACCACCAGCTTGCTTGCTTTCTATCCTCAGACAGTTTAAGGCCCACAATAAATTGTCCAATTAACGCTTTGTTCTCATCACTGACACCATCAGGATCAACTTGTTTTAACAGTCTGTATGCTTCTTGCAAGCGCAGTGAATAATCAAGGACACTCTCTTGTGCCCCTTGGTTACAACGATAGAATGACAGTCTTAATTCAGCTTCAGTATGGCGCTCAAAGACCCGGGTTAATCTAGCGAATATCTGCTCCACAGATTCCTGAGTTTCTACAGGCCAGCTGCGGCTCTGCAGTTCAGCTGCACCGGTTAATTGTCCCATAACAACTGAAGCCCTTTGCTTACCGGTCATCGGTACATGTCCAGCGCCTGGCATATCTTCCTCTGGAAGTTCTCCAAGGTGCTGGGTACACCGCTGTATTTGGGTAACCAGGTCGCACTAGGAACGTAGGGTAGAGACATCAGCATAATCGAGCGGGTTGCGGTGGCATACCGCCGACTGGTTGCTGTCCATCAAGAGGTAGGTTTTGGGGTGCCGCTTGATTTAGCGGGGACACCGCGTGATCGGAGCCGAGTTACTCATGGTTGCTCCCCCTTAGTTAGGCGTAGCCTTTCCCTCGGTTTTCAAACGGAAGTGTCGGCCTCGCGGTGAGGAGTGAGGCACCACGGGAGTTTCCGGTTCCTGCTGCGTACGGAGGAAGTCGTCAGAGCGTGGGGGCGGGGCCAATCTTCGCGCCCTCTGCACAGTCACGCCCCTTCTTTTCCCGCCTTTTCGCGCAGCAATGGCGGACCAAATGTACAGTTCGATATTTACAGTCAATAAATAGCACACAATACCCGTGATAACGGGCCTGTTCGTATCCTGTTCGTGACGCCAAATTCTGACTCACAGTAGCCGGGGGTACACGTAGCGGGCGTTGTTTCTCCTCCAGTCACGGAACCGCGCCTGCGGTGGTGTAGGCCCGGTGGTCCAGATCAATAGGGTAATGGTGGAACAGTAGGGATGATTTGTCTTCGTGACGCCACCTGCGGGTGTTCTGGTAACTTTACCAGCGCTGTTCGGGTCTCCGGGGGATGTTATACAGCGAGATGGAACGCTCCCCACAGGACGAGCGGGAGTCCCCGGAGCCGGGAGCTGCGCAAGATGTTGTGAGGCAGCTGCGGGGGTGCTGCGCGCCGAATCCAGGAGTAACGTACAACCACACAAAGTCTCTTTTAGGTACCTTTACTGGATGGTAGTCAGGTACACTCGGACCGGGATAGTGAAGTTGGCACTTCTGGAGGTTCACAGCAAGCAGCGTTAGGCTTCCTTTCTCTAGTTCTGGTGCTAAGGTCGGGTGGATGTGGAATCCAGCCGGACCGGGCAGTGTGTTCAATGGAACTTGCTTCACCTGGTTATCAGCACTGAGGGCACTGTAAAAGGGTCTGAGCAGGATCAGTACTCCTCCCTGGGCTCTCGTGGATGGGTGCATCAGGTGGAACAGGTGGCTAAACCTCCTGTTGATGGTGCTGGTTCTCTGTGGTGGCTTGGTAGCTCTCACAGCTTCGTTCCAGTAACCGGTGGTTAAGGAAAGAGTCAGATTAACTCTGTGTTCCTGAGAGGTGTTCTCCTTCTTCCTCTTATCCCAATTGCAGGGATTTCCACTTGCTAACAGGCTGGTTGGGCCTAGTGTGTTCCTCATAGGGTGGAGGTTTCACACAGGCTGGCAGCTCTTGTAGCGTCTACCACACTCTGAAGTTTCTCCCTCCAAGACTCTTTTTATAGGGGGAACTGGCTCAAAGTGACCAGTGGAGCTCCCCCTAAAGGCTCGGGGCGAAACCAGGTGTTCTAAGGTGTTGTTGTGTTTGTGGGTTTTGCTTTGCTGTTACTTACTCCATTTGTGCCCTAAGGATTCTGTGGTGCCCAACAGGTTGCCAGGGTGCCACACAGACACAGCCAGGCATGTACTCATGCACACAGACACAGCCAGGCATGTACACATGCACACAGGCACAGCCAGGCATGTACACATGCACACAGACACAGCCAGGCATGTACACATGCACACAGACACAGCCAGGCATGTACACAAGCACATTAGTTTTAGATAAAGATTAGAATGAACACATTGGCGATCGCTCACCTCCCCCTTGATGGTATCCCATTCAGCTCCTCCATGGCGGGAATCTAATGGAGCAGGGCGCGCTGCGTGATGTCACAGCTTGCAGACGTGGCCACTGCTCAGAGCCCTGTCAGCAGTGACGCAGCCGGCCCTGCTCACAAACAGAAGGTGCCGGCCGACCAAACAACAAGTGAAGGGTCCTGCGGGCAGCCATGAAGAGCTGGGAACCAACAATGGCAGAGACCAGCTCAGCCTGCCCAAGAATGGCGCCTGTCAAGCGCTCCGGTCTTGAGGGTGAGTGTGTTATGTAAGCACTCCTCAGGACTTTGCTGCAGCTAGCCTGTGCCGGCGCTGGGTGGATTAAGGCTGTTGTTTGTATGATGAATCACCGGTGGCCGCATCCCGCACTAAGAATAGCCGCGGCCGCCAGTGATTTGCTTTTGCATTGTTGTTAACAAGACACCCGGCAGGCTTGCACTGTTACCGGCCCGGGGGGCAAATGCCTCCCTGCCACCTGGCCCAGCCCGCCCCTGGTGGCTGTGGAGGACCATTGAGAGAGGCCAAAGGATGAGGCAAGTGACAGGAGTTTGGAGGCTGTTGACTGGTGGGTGTCAATGGGATGTTGAAGTCGCCCATTACAATGGTGGGAATATCAGCAGATAGAAAGTAAAGGATCCAGATGGAGAATTGGTCAAAGAAGGTAGCGGTCGGACCTGATCTTCGATAAATGACGGCCACTTGTAGATTGGAAGGAGAGTAGATACGGACAGAGTGTGCTTCAAAAGATGAGAGGATAAGGGAGGAGGAGGAATTGGGTTGAAGATGCAGTTGCTAGAGAGGAGAAGACCCACTCCTCCACCGTGTTTGTTGCAGTGCGGGGTGTGTGGGAGAAATGAAGTCCAGCGTAACACAGCGCAGCAGGGGATGCTATGTCGTAAGGGTGACATGCTACAGATTAATGTCTGCACAAAATCTGCAAGGAGAAAATCCTGAACAAGTGCACTACACTTCAGGATTCTCATTGACTTTGCTAGCATCATCAGAGCACAGGCACAGTGGGACAACAATGGAAGGGGTGGACAGTGGAGTACTCTCTCTTCCATCATTTCTTTGTGCGATGACTCATGGACAGGGGCGTAACTACATAGGTGCAGGGGTTGCGATCGCACCGGGACCTGCAGCCTAGGGGGGCCAAAAGTCCTTTGGCCCATAGAAAAAGACTAATACTACTAAAGTTGCAATATTGGGGCCATTGGAGCTTTGCATCGGGCCGAGGCCTGAAGTTACCCACTGCCATGGACCCTATTAGCAAGTGTGGGCTAAATCATTGGTAATACGCCACTACTGAGCTGCATGTGAGTCCTCGGGGTAAAACATCAAGCTGAAATAGGTGCTGCGGACACTGCGACTGCGATCGTTACTCCCATGTGTGGCAATATTGTCATGGAGAGATCACAGATAACAATTTATAGGGTGTGCGTTTCCAGAAGCAGAAGCTGGGCACAATGTATGGGGATGCTACATGTTTTTCCTTCAGAATTAAAGGAAAACTGTCAGGTCAAAAATCCATATGTACAGTTGTGGCCAAAAGTATTGACACCCCTCCAATTCTGTCAGATAATACTCAGTTTCTTCCTGAAAATGACTCCAATCACAAATTCTTTGGTATTATTATCTTCATTTAATTTTTCTTAAATGAAAAAACACAAAAGAGAATGAAGCAAAAAGCAAAACATTCATAATTTCATACAAAACTCCAAAAATGGGCCAGACAAAAGTATTGGCACCCTCAGCCTAATACTTGGTTGCACAACCTTTAGCCCAAAATAACTGCGATCAACCGCTTCCGGTAACCATCAATGAGTTTCTTACAATGCTCTGCTGGAATTTTAGACCATTCTTCTTTGGCAAACAGCTCCAGGTCCCTGATATTTGAAGGCTGCCTTCTCCAAACTGCCATTTTTAGATCTCTCCACAGGTGTTCTATGGGATTCAGGTCTGAACTCATTGCTGGCCACCTTAGAAGTCTCCAGTGCTTTCTCTGAAACCATTTTCTAGTGCTTTTTGAAATGTGTTTTGGGTCATTGCCCCGCTGGAAGACCCATGACCTCTGAGGGAGACCCAGCTTTCTCACACTGGGCCCTACATTATGCTGCAAAACTTGTTGGTAGTCTTCAGACTTCATAATCCATGCACACGGTCAAGCAGTCCAGTGCCAGAGGCAGCATAGCAACCCAAAAACATCAGGGAACCTCTGCCATGTTTGACTGTAGGGACCGTGTTCTTTTCTTTGAATGCCTCTTTTTTTCTCCTGTAAACTCTATGTTGATACCTTTTCCCAAAAAGCTCTACTTTTGTCTCATCTGACCAGAGAATATTCTTCCAAAACGTTTTAGGCTTTCTCAGGTAAGTTTTGACAAACTCCAGCCTGGCTTTTTTATGTCTCGGGGTAAGAAGTGGGGTCTTCCTGGGTATCCTACCATACAGTCCCTTTTCATTCAGATGCCGACGGATAGTACGGGTTGACACTGTTGTACCTCGGACTGCAGGGCAGCTTGAACTTGTTTGGATGTTAGTCGAGGTTCTTTATTCACCATCCGCCCAATCTTGCGTTGAAATCTCTCATCAATTTTTCTTTTCCGTCCACAACTAGGGAGGTTAGTCACAGTGCCATGGGCTTTAAACTTCTTGTTGACACTGCGCACGGTAGGCACAGGAACATTCAAGACTTTGGAGATGGACTTGTAACCTTGAGATTGCTCATGCTTCCTCACAATTTGGTTTCTCAAGTCCTCAGACAGTTCTTTGGTCTTCTTTCTTTAATCCATGCTTAATGTGGTACACACAAGGACACCGGACAGAGGTTGAGTCAACTTTAATCCATGTCAACTGGCTGCAAGTGTTCTATGTTTCATATAGCTGGTCTAGATGAACGTGTGTGGGTTTGACCCAACACAGCCAAAAGGGTGTCATTTTGGTGTGATTCAACCGAGGGGCATGATAAAGATACCTTATTTGTGTAGTTTTCAGTTTTGGGGTATAATTCTCACTATATATGTGTGTTTGTTTTGAGAGTGGCGAGGACAAAACATACCTTTTTAAATGGTAATATTAAAAGTTATTTTTAATTCCCAGATACACAATGCGCTAATCTAATTTTAATGTATATTGTGGTAAGAAACCCATCGAGATCTTTTTTGGTCAAGTGACACAACATATCCTGAGCTATATCTGACTGATTAAAAAGCTAGCAGCAGAAAAGGAGTCTGCAGCCGCTCTAGATGAAGCAGAGTCCCTAGAGGCCTTGCAAAACACTGAGTGCAAATGCAATGCAGCATGCTGAGTCTGAAGTTTTATCACAAGATTCATCACAACGCATATTTCAGTATGTTCATGAACTCCCTGATTCAAACTGTGATCCGGAGCAAATACTGAAAAAAGAACACATCTGCTGAAACAAACAGGATTCAACATGGCGCTCAACACCAGGACAGATATAAACTTGAAAACATCATGCAAGACAACTCTGCTCATGACATATTGTAACTTCACAGAAGGAAAGAGGGAACCACCAACGGGGAACTCCAGGTTAGGAGGCAAATAAGGACAGGAGACCCACCATTCACCCGGGGTGCCAGTCAAAGACACAAAGCAAAGTCCAGAAACAAAAATAGAAAGAACACGGGCACTCACTAACAGTGCCAATACTTTTGTCCACCCCCTTTTCTATGTTTGGGGTGGATTTCTATCCAATTTGGCTTTAGGACAATTCTTTTTGTGTTTTTTCACTGAAGACAAATGAAATGAAGATAATAATACTAAAGAATTTGTGATTTCAATCATTTTCAGGAAGAAACTGAGTATTATCTGACAGAATTGCAGGGGTGTCAATACTTTTGGCCACAACTGTAGTAGTCAAGATGCCTACTTAGAATACAGTATATTAATGTAAAAACTCATTTTTCACACACATTATATTACACATTTAGCTCAGGCAGGGATGGTTAGAGATGCAGTAAAAAGCTACAAGAACAGGTAGTGATAGGTTAGGGGGTCTAAACTAGGTGACTGATTCCCTTTGAGGCTATATTCACATTTTGCGCGGGCACTTTGTGCAGCATTTTGCACCTGTGCAAAAAAGTGCAAAAAAAAGCCCAATAAAAAAACGTGGTGCATTTACACACTGCATTTTTTTATGGGGCTACTTCTCCCCGTAAAGCGCATGGGAGAAGTGATGTCAAACAGGGGAGGAACAACCCTCCCCTATCTGACATCTGTGCCACCCCCTTCCACAGGTATCGTCCGTCCAGGGCCTGGCAAGATCGCTGATTGGCCGCTCGCAGTAATGTGATATGTGACTCGCTATAACTCGCATATCACATGACCACGAGCGGCCAATCAGGATGACAGGTCCTGGAAGGACAGTACCTGTGTACCTCTCTCGGCTCCAGGAAAACCCGGCAGAGAGGTAACTATTCATTATTATTTTTCACCCATTTGGCTTAGTTTAATTTGGGTACATTAATACACTGCGAAACCCAAATGGGCTGTGATAGATGTCACACAGGGGAGGAGGAACAGGATTGTACCTTCCCTGTGTGACATCAGTGCCGGTGTATTCTGAATGGTGATGCGTATTTTCAGCGGGGATAATGGACGCCTATGGGAGAAAGCGAGGGCACTGCTGCGTAAAGAACTGACATGTCAATTTGTTTTACGCCGCGCTTTCTCCCATAAAAGCGCTGCGTATAATTACTGTCTATATGGCAAAGTGAATTTCACATTCACTTTGCTGGCAGACACAAGGTACATTGCGCATTTTTGAAAAGCGCGTTCAACAAAGCAATGTGTGAACGTACCCTAACACTGCATGAATGTATGCACCATAGAAACACAAGTTCCAAAATCATATCGAGGACAGGGGACATATAGTTATGATCCTGCCTCGAGAAGTTACTCAGATGCAAATCAAAAACAGGAGAAAATGAGGAAAGGCTTCAAGTTGCATTTATCAAGGGTTTTTATTAATCATGTTTCGGGGCTCACATGAAACTTTGAAGTCACATGAGCCCTGCATCCAATCACCACCGGCTTCTTTCTCCCCATCTTTGACCAAATCAGCTATCAACCAGGGAGAAAGAAGCTAGCAGTGATTGGATGCAGAGCTTGCGTGACATCACAATGTCAAATGAGTTCTGAATTGAGGTTAGTGACCGCGCTGAAACAGTGGCAACACGGGAGGATAGAACGGGGGAAACAAGTGGATTCAAAAAGGGTTGTCCAAGTAGTGGACAACCCCTTTAAGCAATTATCACTGACCGGCTGTATCACTGATACTCCTGATGGTGGGGTTACACGTCCCGATATCGCGGCAATATCGGAGCCAACGACGCGGGAGCGCGCATTAGTGCACGTTTCTCCCTGCATCGTATCGGCAGTTTACACGCCGCGATATCGGGATGCCCAAAGTCCCTACGATGTGTACGCCCACCAACCCAGGAACGACCATTTAACATGGGAGTGAATGGGTGACGTCAGCGTACACATCGTAGTTGGGCTGTCACACGCTGCGATGCTGCTACAACGGCCATGCGATATCAGGGAGTTGAATAGCTACGGCTATTCAACTCCGATATCGTTTTGGCATCGTTTCCAGCATCGCGTTGTACGCTCAAACTGTACAACGCGCACACGATATCGGCTCCGACTCGCAACCCACGTGACTTTTTGTCGGAGTTGGGTCGGAGTTGGACGCCGATATCGCGTCGTGTAAACCCACCATGACTCCTTAGTCTGATTCCCTACACAGCTCATTACATCTTCCTTGCTGCCTGTCTGATGGTGGGTTTACACACACCAATTTATCTGTTCAATATCTGAACCAATCTCTGGTTGCAGTGAAATCATGGATACATTGCTCCATGTTGTACACAGCCACAAAATGGAGCAATGTATCCATGATTTCACTGCAACCAGAGATTGGTTCAGATATTGAACAGATAAATTGGTGTGTGTAAACCCACCATGACCCTTGGATTGAATTGACCATGGACTGTTTTTTCTCACCTATGACTACTGATTTTGTCTCTGACGCTGCCCTCCTGCTTTGATCTCAGCTGCTCTCCTGACCACACTGCAGCCTTCTGAATGTGTGGTTCTATCCCTCTAGCCTTTAACCCAGGTATATACCATTATCCCTTAGCTTACATGCTCCACAGGCCAGCAGCTACTTTACAGATGCAATCAAGAGGCCTTTCCTGTGAAAATCAAGTCCTCATAAAGGAGTGAAAGGACGAATATAGAAGTGTTCCTTGGGACCAGCTAAGTGGAGTAGGCAGTAGACTAGAGTAGAGTCTCTTAGCAGATGCCAGACTCCACTAACAATCCCATTACAGTTATTGCACATTAACTATAGATTATAATGGACGCTGTTCCTGCTATGGTATTGCTGTATATAGCACAAGCGATCAGACGACTGCAGCATCAAGTCCCTAAGGAAACTATTAAGAACAGTAAAAAGTACAGAAAAATGAAAAAATAAAAAAGCTCAAATCACCCCCCACACCACCGTCCTCCCTGCCCACTGCCCCAGGTGGGCACACACTGCCATCCTCCCTGCCCGCTGCCCCAGGTGGGCACACACTGCCATCCTCCCTGCCCGCTGCCCCAGGTGGGCACACACTGCCGTCCTCCCTGCCCGCTGCCCCAGGTGGGCACACACTACCGTCCTCACTGCCCGCTGCCCCAGGTGGGCACACACTGCCATCCTCCCTGCCCGCTGCCCCAGGTGGGCACACACTACCGTCCTCCCTGCCCGCTGCCCCAGGTGGGCACACACTACCGTCCTCACTGCCCGCTGCCCCAGGTGGGCACACACTGCCATCCTCCCTGCCCGCTGCCCCAGGTGGGCACACACTGCCGTCCTCCCTGCCCGCTGCCCTAGGTGGGCACACTGCCGTCCTCCCTGCCTGAACCCGGGTGGGCACACACTGCCGTCCTCCCTGCCTGAACCCGGGTAGGCACACACTGCCATCCTCCCTGCCCACTGCCCCAGGTGGGCACACACTGCTGTCCTCCCTGCCCGCTGCCCTAGGTGGGCACACTGCCGACCTCCCTGCCCGCTGCCCCAGGTGGGCACACACTGCTGTCCTCCCTGCCCGCAGCCTGGCCCCAGGTGGACACACACTGCTGTCCTCCCTGCCCGCTGCCCTAGGTGGGCACACTGCCGACCTCCCTGCCCGCTGCCCCAGGTGGGCACACACTGCCATCCTCCCTGCCCACTGCCCCAGGTGGGCACACACTGCCGTCCTCCCTGCCCGCTGCCCCAGGTGGGCACACACTGCCGTCCTCCCTGCCCGCTGCCCCAGGTGGGCACACACTGCCGTCCTCCCTGCCCGCTCCCCCAGGTGGGCACACACTGCCGTCCTCCATGCACACTGCCTGGCCCCAGGTGGGCACACACACCGCTGTCCTCCCTGCCTGGCCACGAGTGGGCACACACTGCTGTCCTCCCTGCCCCAGGTGGGCACACACTGCCGTCCTCCCTGCCCGCTGCCTGTCCCCGGGTGGGCATGTGGCGCCCCGCAACGAGTGCGTCACAAGGGAGTATTGCAGCCGCAATATTCTCTAGACAAAGCAGTGAAATAGTTAACTCAGAGATCCAACCCAACATACAACACCTAGAACAGGGGACCAATCATAGGTCCTGGTGGGTGGAGTGTTAGGGTAGTGAAGAGAACACACAATAATCTAGACAGTCAGTATACAGAACATAGTCTAGAACCTGAAGAGAGCAGACTAGAACTTGGAGCGGGGGCTCCGCACCTCGTGCGGGCCCCTGGGCCGTCACCGGTCGGGTGTCAGCACCTGAGGCCTTAACCACCGGGAATGGGCATTTCTACACGGGTTCCCAAAAGACTCCCGTGCCCACAACTCACAGCCGGTTCACTGGTACCGAAGCTGGCAGCAGTTCACCTCTGCCACGTGAACCAGCCCCGTGGAGGAGCAGCTTTATAGGAGCACCCCACCACCAGCCAGTTTCCAGTCGTCTAACCAGCGGTGTACCCACTGAGGGACCCAAGGCTCCCCAAAGAATCCAGAACGTACATCATGGATAGGGCATTGAAGCAGCCTCCCCGTACCCGACCTGGTATTCCTGGGCGACGCTGGCAAGAGAAGCTAAGGAGGTAGAGAGGAGGTACACTGCGGATCTCTGAGGAGCACTATCACTGCTGAGTCCACCCGGTCTTCTACTCAACCACTGTAAGCCATGTACTGCCTGCTGGTTACAGTAAAGAACCGTTGCAGAGACTAACTGTGTCCGTGTCTCCTTATGAACTGTCCGTCATGAACTTAAGGTAACCGCAGCTGCCGCACAACATCTTGAGCAGCTCCAGCCCCCGGGGATCACCGCTCAGCCTGTGGGGAGCGTAACATCTTGCTGCTGTCCATCACCCCGGGAGGTTCCGCAGCGTCGGTAGCCCTTACCGAATCTACTCATAGGTGGCGTCACGAAGAAAACAAATTAAAACCCCTTTAATCTGTTCCCGTAAGACGTCCTCACTTTTGATCTGCACCACACCGGGCCCCACTACCGGCAGGCGCGGTCCACCCGTGACAAGGAAGGAGAAGAATCGCCTGTATAAACCGGGAGTAACCCTGGCCCCTGGTGTGCGTCAGAAAATGGCGTCACGAACAGGATACGAGCAGGCCCGTTACCCAACGGGTATGTTGTGCTTAAACTGGACTTTATTGTCTACAATTGGACTTTGTTCGTCCCTAAAAGAACTTTCCCGCCTTTACACCATTGGGTCAAGATGGCGCCCAAGATGGCGTTCCCGCCACAAGAAGCCGCCACGTGAAGCCCAGGAGTGAGTCAACCCCCCCCTCACTGTGGGAGGGCTAAAGACAAAAGGCGCCAAACTCTTTGTCCGCCCTGATTGCTCGAATCAACCATGGGGGCGGACCCCAAAGACTTTTCCCACGATTGGACTACAAAAGCCCAGAGGAGATGGGAGTGTCATACCTAGACACACCGACAGAGAGAGAAGACATCTTCACCAGCTCAACCAGAACGTCTTACCGGTTGATCGGGTGTGGTTTCCCTCCAAGAAGAATGGCCAGCATGAGACTCCAAGACCTGATGCGGGAGGTCGAGGCGGAGGCCAGAGCAGCCATCAGCCAACCGGGTCCGGATCCTGCCCTTACCATAGACGGCAGCCCCGACTTCTGGCTAGAAGCTCTACAAGACCTCCGGGTGCGGTTACTAGAGACAGTGGAATGGACGATCCGTAGCTGGAGCGCGACCCTAGGCAGACGACTACACCATGCGATGCAGCAGAGCCGACCGGGTGCAGCTTCTCCAAGCCCAGACGACGTCACCAGCTTCTCGACCGCCTCACCCTCGCCTACCACCTGTCCTGCTCCGTCACCTGAGCCAATAGACTGTGTCATTCCGGTGGAGGCCGCAACTCGACCCGTTCCAGCGACCAACATCGCAACCGACTCCGTTCTTGAGCCGGAGCTCACAACACGCTCCATTGAAGAATTAGATCTCTACCAGGTTCCACCTGTGGAACCCGCGACTAGTTTCCACACTACCGAGACTGTCGCTTGTTTCTCCCTTGAACCGGAGGCCTCCTCTGCAACTACAGAGGCCTACCTGGTAACCGGGATTGAAACACCTTTACCTGCGGAAACAGATGAAGAGGCAGGCAGCCTGGAAGCCCTGCAGGACGTCCCTACGGAAGGATCCGCAGCACCACCGCCCTGTTGTACAACGGAACAAGCTTTAACGTCTTTCATCATCGAGCAGCCTGATGTGATCGTCGAGGAAGAGGTCGGAGAGGATGACGACGAGACCCACAGCACCGCTGAGGATTTCAACACCGGGTTCGCTTGGGGAGACAACAGAGAACTTCCTTCCGGGCACACAGCTCGGGTACACTGGTCGGGTGCACTGCCGACACCTTCCCCTGTGCCGTTCCACCGGGTTCCGATACAGACAGCCCGCCAAGTTCAAGCTTCCCGCCAAACCACCAGCTCCATTACTCATCTTTACACCCCGAGCCGTAACGACGGAGATATACGCCAGAGACGACGAGAGGAGTGGCAAGCCCGAGAACGCGCCAACATGGAGGCCCGTGCCGAGGCTCGCCGCCAGCCGCCGCTGCCTGATGAACTCCGCCGTGAAGGTAGAATGTCCACCTTTAACTTAAATACCGGGTGGGGGTTCGCTTGGGAGGTGGGTTTGAATGAGGAGGTGTTTGTGGGGCGCCGGGACGTTGAGTCAAACTTGCCAAGAGGACATCCCGATCGCGACCTATACCGGGGCGATATTATCACCTACGAGCGCTATGCTTGTGCAGATGGGTGGTTCGCTATCCGGGTGCGCCATCACCCTCAGAGCCAGTGACTTTAAAACTTGAACTTCATCAATGACTCTGTTCCCGTTAATCATTGACTGTGTGATCTTGCGGCTACAGCCTGGACTCTAGTTAAAGTACAGCCGACCGCCCGCCGGGTCCGCACAAAGTGATTACCTGTTTCTTTGCTTATATCACCAAAGCATATCTTTACCTGTTTTTCTATTTTAATAAAAGTGTGTCATATATATGTATAAAAATGTAAAAACCTCTGTAATGTGAGTAGTTTGACGCTTGGGGACAAGCTGATTTAACCAAGGGGGAGTGTGGCGCCCCGCAACGAGTGCGTCACAAGGGAGTATTGCAGCCGCAATATTCTCTAGACAAAGCAGTGAAATAGTTAACTCAGAGATCCAACCCAACATACAACACCTAGAACAGGGGACCAATCATAGGTCCTGGTGGGTGGAGTGTTAGGGTAGTGAAGAGAACACACAATAATCTAGACAGTCAGTATACAGAACATAGTCTAGAACCTGAAGAGAGCAGACTAGAACTTGGAGCGGGGGCTCCGCACCTCGTGCGGGCCCCTGGGCCGTCACCGGTCGGGTGTCAGCACCTGAGGCCTTAACCACCGGGAATGGGCATTTCTACACGGGTTCCCAAAAGACTCCCATGCCCACAACTCACAGCCGGTTCACTGGTACCGAAGCTGGCAGCAGTTCACCTCTGCCACGTGAACCAGCCCCGTGGAGGAGCAGCTTTATAGGAGCACCCCACCACCAGCCAGTTTCCAGTCGTCTAACCAGCGGTGTACCCACTGAGGGACCCAAGGCTCCCAAAGAATCCAGAACGTACATCATGGATAGGGCATTGAAGCAGCCTCCCCGTACCCGACCTGGTATTCCTGGGCGACGCTGGCAAGAGAAGCTAAGGAGGAGAGAGGAGGTACACTGCGGATCTCTGAGGAGCACTATCACTGCTGAGTCCACCCGGTCTTCTACTCAACCACTGTAAGCCATGTACTGCCTGCTGGTTACAGTAAAGAACCGTTGCAGAGACTAACTGTGTCCGTGTCTCCTTATGAACTGTCCGTCATGAACTTAAGGTAACCGCAGCTGCCGCACAACATCTTGAGCAGCTCCAGCCCCCGGGGATCACCGCTCAGCCTGTGGGGAGCGTAACATCTTGCTGCTGTCCATCACCCCGGGAGGTTCCGCAGCGTCGGTAGCCCTTACCGAATCTACTCATAGGTGGCGTCACGAAGAAAACAAATTAAAACCCCTTTAATCTGTTCCCGTAAGACGTCCTCACTTTTGATCTGCACCACACCGGGCCCCACTACCGGCAGGCGCGGTCCACCCGTGACAAGGAAGGAGAAGAATCGCCTGTATAAACCGGGAGTAACCCTGGCCCCTGGTGTGCGTCAGGCACACAGTCACACTCCCTGCCCGCTGCCTGGCCCCCGGTGGGCACACACTGCCATCCTCCCTGCCCGCTGCCTGGCCCCGAGTGGGCACACACTGACGTCATCCCTGCCCGCTGCCTGGCCCCGGGTGGGCAGACACTGTCATCTTCCCTGCCCGCTGCCTTGCCCCGGGTGGGCACACACTGCCGTCCTCCCTGCCCGCTGCCTGGCCCCGGGTAGGCACACATTGCCGTCCTCAATGCCCGCTGCCTGGCCCCAGGTAGGCACACACTGCCGTCCTCCCTGCCCGCTGCCTGGCCCACGGTGGGCACACACTGCCGTCCTCCCTGCCCGCTGCCTGGCCCCGGGTGGGCACACACTACCGTCCTCACTGCCCGCTGCCTGGCCCCAGGTAGGCACACACTGCCGTCATCCCTGCCCGCTGCCTGGGTGGGCACACACTATCATCTTCCCTGCTTGCTGCCTTGCCCCGGGTGGGCACACACTGCCGTCCTCCCTGCCCGCTACCTGGCCCCGGGTAGGCACACACTGCCGTCCTCAATGCCCGCTGCCTGGCCCCGGGTAGGCACACACTGCCGTCCTCCCTGCCCGCTGCCTGGCCCCGGGTGGGCACACACTGCCATCCTCCCTGCCCGCTGCCTGGCCCCGGGTGGGCACACACTGCCATCCTCCCTGCCCGCTGCCTGGCCCCGGGTGGGCACACACTGCCGTCCTCCCTGCCCGCTGCCTGGCACCGGGTGGGCACACACTGCCGTCCTCCCTGCCCGCTGCCTGGCCCCTGGTAGGCACACACTGCCGTCCTCCCTGCCCGCTGCCTGGCCCCTGGTAGGCACACACTGCCGTCCTCCCTGCCCGCTGCCTGGCACCGGGTGGGCACACACTGCGTCCTCCCTGCCCGCTGTCTGGCCCCGGGTGGGCACACACTGCCGTCCTCCCTGCCCGCTGCCTGGCCCCGGGTAGGCACACACTGCCGTCCTCCCTGCCCGCTGCCTGGCACCGGGTGGGCACACACTGCTGTCCTCCCTGCCCGCTGCCTGGCCCCGGGGTGGGCACACACTGCTGTCCTCCCTGCCCGCTGCCTGGCACCGGGTGGGCACACACTGCCGTCCTCCCTGCCCGCTGCCTGGCCCCGGGTGGGCACACACTGCTGTCCTCCCTGCCTGGCACCGGGTGGGCACACACTGCCGTCCTCCCTGCCCGCTGCCTGGCACCGGGTGGGCACACACTGCCGTCCTCCCTGCCCGCTGTCTGGCCCCGGGTGGGCACACACTGTCCCCCGGATATGACAGGAGGAGATGATGCTGCTTTGTCCTGAGTCCTCCGCTCGCTCCTCCGCTCCGGCCTGGTACATATTGCCACACTGGGAGTGATACTCTAAGCTGATTGGCGGTTGGGGGGAGAGTGGGCGGAGATTTCATGATTCCCAGGCGCTGATTGGTTGGGGGTGGAGCCTCGCACAATCTCCCCATCCCAGTGCAGCACCGGCTTTTGCGCTGATCCGCGCCCGGTGTCCTTTGCATGTGGCTGAAGGGTGACAGCGGGAGCACGAACCATGCTGGGAATCCTCAGCCTGCAGGGACTGACCCGGGAGCTGTCACTCTACCTGGACAGCCAGGTGCGGGTGGGTCTGTTCGGCTCCGGGGTGGGCTTGTCCTTGGTGCTGGGCTTTGGTGCAGCCTATGCCTGTTACTACCTTAGTGTCATCGCCAAGGTAAGAGAATGTCGCCCATCATCCTCCATCCTGCCGCCCCTGCCTCTGCCGCCGGTGTCACTGTCCCTTCTTGTCTGCAGAGACCTCAGCTGGTGACCGGGGGAGAAGCCTTATGTCGCTTCCTGAAGCAGCACTGCCCGGCGGTGACCGAAACGTACTACCCGACGATGTGGTGCTGGGGGGCAGAGCCCAGACCCTGCTGCGACCATTCATCACTGTCAAGCCGATAGTGCATTACAACAAGTGAGTGCAGGGGTCAGAGAGGCATCTATCACCCAGCCTGGGCACCCACAGTATCACCCACCACCATCCAGCCTGGGCACCCTAAGTATCACCCACCACCATCCAGCCTGGGAACTCACAGTATCACCCACCACCACCACCCTCCAGCCTGGGCTCCCACAGTATCACCCACCTCCATCCAGCCTGGGCACTCACAGTATCACCCACCACCATCCAGCCTGGCACCCACAGTATCACCCACCACCATCCAGCCTGGCACCCACAGTATCACCCACCACCATCCAGCCAGGGCACCCACAGTATCACCCACCACCATCCAGCCTGGGCACTCACAGTATCACCCACCACCATCCAGCCAGGGCACCCACAGTATCACCCACCACCAACCTGGGCGCCCTGCTGTACACCCACAGTATCACCCACCACCAACCCTGGGCGCCCTGCTGTACACCCACAGTATCACCCACCTCCATCCAGCCTGGGAACTCACAGTATCACCCACCACCATCCAGCCTGGGCACACACAGTATCACCCACCACCATCCAGCCTGGGCACTCACAGTATCACCCACCACCATCCAGCCTGGGCACCCACAGTATCACCCACCACCATCCAGCCTGGGCACACACAGTATCACCCACCACCATCCAGCCAGGGCACCCACAGTATCACCCACCACCAACCCTGGGCGCCCTGCTGTACACCCACAGTATCACCCACCACCAACCCTGGGCGCCCTGCTGTACACCCACAGTATCACCCACCTCCATCCAGCCTGGGAACTCACAGTATCACCCACCACCATCCAGCCTGGGCACACACAGTATCACCCACCACCATCCAGCCTGGGCACTCACAGTATCACCCACCACCATCCAGCCTGGGCACCCACAGTATCACCCACCACCATCCAGCCTGGGCACACACAGTATCACCCACCACCATCCAGCCTGGGCACTCACAGTATCACCCACCACCATCCAGCCTGGGCACTCACAGTATCACCCACCACCATCCAGCCTGGGCACACACAGTATCACCCACCACCCTCCAGCCTGGGCACCCACAGTATCACCCACCACCACAACCCAGCCTGGGCACTCACAGTATCACCCACCATCCAGCCTGGGCACTCACAGTATCACCCACCATCCAGCCTGAGCACCCTAAGTATCACCCACCACCCAGCCTGGGCACGCACAGTATCACCCAGCCTGGGCACCCACAGTATCACTCACTGCCCAGTCTGGGCACCCTGCAGAACACCCACAATATCACCCATCACCCAACTTGGGCACTCACAGTATTACCCACCACACAGCCTCGGCACCCAGCAGTACTCCCACAGTATCACCCACTGCCCAGCTTTGGCATCCACAATATCACCCACCACCCAGCCTGGGCAGCCTGCAGTTCACCCACAGTATCATCTACTGCCCAACCTGGGCACGATGCAGTGCACCACAGTATCACACACCGACCAGCCTGGGCACCCACGGTATCACCCACCACCCAGCCTGGGCACACTGCAGTACACTTACAATATCACCCACCACCTAGCCTTGGCACCCTGCAGTACCCTCAGGTGGGACAATTTGCCCCCACCGAATTGCCTACCCCCCTGCCAGCATCTATCTGACAGTACATGACGTCAGCAGTACCTGAGTGATGTCATGAGCTGTCTGGATATCTACACTGTGTATATGCCAGCAAGGTAGACCAGGGTACTCCGCACAGAGGTGGCAGCGCTTACCCTGCATGGAGCATAAAGATAATATTCTGTAAAGTGATGCATGGACATGAATGAAAATCAAAATAGCCTGTCTTGCGTGTGTCACAGTAATGAACTTTTCATGATGTCTCCATTGGGCGGCCGTCACACGGTGAGATATCTGTAGCGATATTGTAAGCGATCACGTGCACGCGCGATCGCTTACAATATCGCTCACATCGCTGGTGAGATGTCACACAGACAGACTCACCAGCGATGCGGAGCCGCGATCTCGCTCGTTACTATGGTACACATCGGGTAACTAGGGCCGCGCGTCGCTTAGTTACCCGACGTGTACCATAGTTACCATCTCCCAGCATAGGCGCGGTCGCTGGGAGATGGATCATCGTGGTGTCATACACCACGATGATGCAGATCGTTGCATCGTTCATCGCTAGATCTGAGAACCGAACCTCAGATCAGCGATGTCACGATCAAGCGATTTCACATCGTGAATCGCTTGTTTACATGCAACGATTTCTTGCCCGATATCGCTTAAGCGATCAAAAAGGAGATCGCTTAAACGATATCTGGCAAGATATCTCAGCGTGTGACGGCCCCCTTGTACAGATGCCATCGTAAGATAAAGGTCTGTTGATTAGCAGAGGCCATGTCATGTGTATGGGGCAACCTGACTGTTCGGGCAGATTATGTCAGGGGACATGAGTGTCGGGAGATGATTTTGGCAGCGGCTTTTTCAAATACAGTTCCTGTATATGGGGAGATCAAGAGAGAGATCTCCATATCTGATGTGCATGGGGCAGTCAGGAGAGAGATCTCTATACTGTATCTAATGTGCGGTGCCCAGTTACACGGCACGACATCATCAATGACATCACTGATACGTCACTGGTTTGGAGGCGTACCAGTGACGTTGTTGCAACCTCGTTGTCTGTGACTCTGGCAAGTTGCTACGATAAATCGTTGGATTGGAGTTGATAGGTTTACCAACATGTTGTAAAACCTGACGATCTCAACTCCAGCAACCTGCTGCATCGTTGTGTGTGACACCGCAATAATGATGTTGTGGATGACTTCGCCCATAGACAGCAATGAGCAGGGATCGTTTGCGGGGTTTGCAAAGGATACCCGCTCACAACATCGTTGGTACGTCGTCCAGGATATCTAGACGTGTGACATCTCACCAACGAAGTCAAAATGATGTCTGCAACAACCGCGCGCCCCCGAGATCGTTGCCAACATTGTTCCAACGTCGTGCCATGTAATGGGCCCTTTAATCTAATGTGTGTGGGGAGGTCAGGAGAGAGATCTCTATATAGGTACCGTTACACACTACAATGTCGTAACGATCTCACTAACGATCTCATGAGCGCGCAGTCATTAGGACATTGTTTTGACATCGCTGGTGAGATGTCACACGTGTAGATATCGTGGATGACGCACCAACGATGTAGTGAGCAGCTATCGTTCACACAACCCAGCAAACGATACTTGTTCACTGATGTCAATGGGCAAAGTCGTGAACAACATCGTTATCTCGGTGTCACACACAACGATGCAGCAGGTTGGCTGATCGAAGATCGTTTGATTTGAGAACATCTTCTCAAATCTGAGATCAATGATCCAACGATTTATCGTAGTCGTATCTCGGTGTAACGCAACGACGTCCTAACGATGTTGTTTTAACAACTCCAAATCCGTGACGTTTCAGCGATATCGTTCACGTTCTCGTACCATGTAACAGGGGCCTTATCTAATGTTTATGGAGAGGTGAGGAGAGAGATCTCTATATCTAATGTATATGGTGAGGTCATGAGAGAGATCTCTGTAGGGCTCATTACATGCTTCAATGTGTCGGCGAACCGACCAGTGATCCGACTTGATCTACATCGCTGGAACATCGTTCAATGATCGCTGGTGAGGTGTCACATTACAGATATCGAGAACGACGCAGCAATGATTCCGCGACAAGCGAACGATACTTGCGGTCGTTTGATCGTCTACATCCTTCAGTTCTGCATAGGCGAAGTCGTAAACGACATCATTATCAAGGTGCCACACACGACAATGCAACAGGTTGAACGGACGACAGGTTTTTGAACATGTTCATAAATCTACGATCAACGACTTATAGGTGGTCATATCTAGGTGTCACACGCAACGACGTCGTTGCATCGCCCCAAAAGCCGTGATGTACCGATATCGTTAACGATATCGTCCCCGGTAATGGGCCCTTATATCTAATGTGTGGGGGGAGGTCAGAAGAGAATCTCTATATCTAATGTGTATGCCCGGCTTTAGGCGTCCATAGAAGCCTCAGTTTTCCCCAGGAATACAGTTAGGGCCAGAAATATTTGGACAGTGACACAAGTTTTGTTATTTTAGCTGTTTACAAAAACATGTTCAGAAATACAATTAAATATATAATATGGGCTGAAAGTGCACACTCCCAGCTGCAATATGAGAGTTTCCACATCTAAATCGGAGAAAGGGTTTAGGAATCATAGCTCTGTAATGCATAGCCTCCTCTTTTTCAAGGGACCAAAAGTAATTGGACAATGGACTCTAAGGGCTGCAATTAACTCTGAAGGCGTCTCCCTCGTTAACCTGTAATCAATGAAGTAGTTAAAAGGTCAGGGGTGGATTCCAGGTGTGTGGTTTTGCATTTGGAAGCTGTTGCTGTGACCAGACAACATGCGGTCAAAGGAACTCTCAATTGAGGTGAAGCAGAACATCCTGAGGCTGAAAAAAAAAGAAAAAAATCCATCAGAGAGATAGCAGACATGCTTGGAGTAGCAAAATCAACAGTTGGGTACATTCTGAGAAAAAAGGAATTGACTGGTGAGCTTGGGAACTCTAAAAGGCCTGGGCGTCCACGGATGACAACAGTGGTGGATGATCGCCGCATACTTTATTTGGTGAAGAAGAACCCGTTCACAACATCAACTGAAGTCCAGAACACTCTCAGTGAAGTAGGTGTATCTGTCTCTAAGTCAACAGTTAAGAGAAGACTCCATGACAGTAAATACAAAGGGTTCACATCTAGATGCAAAACATTCATCAATTCCAAAAATAGACAGGCCAGAGTTAAATTTGCTGAAAAACACCTCAAGAAGCCAGCTCAGTTCTGGAAAAGTATTCTATGGACAGATGAGACAAAGATCAACCTGTACCAGAATGATGGGAAGAAAAAAGTTTGGAGAAGAAAGGGAACGGCACATGATCCAAGGCACACCACATCCTCTGTAAAACATGGTGGAGGCAACGTGATGGCATGGGCTTGCATGGCTGTCAATGGCACTGGGTCACTTGTGTTTATTGATGACATAACAGCAGACAAGAGTAGCCGGATGAATTCTGAAGTGTACCGGGATATACTTTCAGCCCAGATTCAGCCAAATGCTGCAAAGTTGATTGGACGGCGCTTCATAGTACAGATGGACAATGACCCCAAGCATACAGCCAAAGCTACCCAGGAGTTCATGAGTGCAAAAAAGTGGAACATTCTGCAATGGCCAAGTCAATCACCAGATCTTAACCCAATTGAGCATGTATTTCACTTGCTCAAATCCAGACTTAAGACGGAAAGACCCACAAACAAGCAAGACCTGAAGGCTGCGGCTGTAAAGGCCTGGCAAAGCATTAAGAAGGAGGAAACCCAGCCTTTGGTGATGTCCATGGGTTCCAGACTTAAGGCAGTGATTTCCTCCAAAGGATTCGCAACAAAATATTGAAAATAAAAATATTTTGTTTGGGTTATGTTTATTTGTCCAATTACTTTTGACCTCCTAAAATGTGGAGTGTTTGTAAAGAAATGTGTACAATTCCTACATTTTCTATCAGATATTTTTGTTCAACCCTTCAAATTAAACGTTACAATCTGCACTTGAATTCTGTTGTAGAGGTTTCATTTCAAATCCAATGTGGTGGCATGCAGAGCCCAACTCGCAAAAATTGTGTCACTGTCCAAATATTTCTGGCCCTAACTGTATATTAAATATAGGCCGTTGGCGCAGTGTGAACACAGCCTTAGGGGGTACATTCCTGCACCAGCTGTAACATATCCACTATTACATATGACGTACATGTAGGAAGGTGTCTCTGTAAGTTCTACAAACACAAAAACTGAGAATACCTGATCCAGGTCCCAGAGCTCCGAGGTGCCTCATAACACAGTATGGTATGGATTATTACTCACAATACACATCTCCACTGCTGCTATAACTATGAGTAATGCATTAATGGGGTTTGCACGACCTTTCTATGAGTTACCTATTCTTAACATAGGTCATCAGCACTTGATTGCTGGGTGTCTGACTCTGTTGTTAGATGAGGTGGGTCAGCAGAAGTGGCACAGCTCTGTATATTGTGGTTTCTCCCATTCACTTGAACAGTAGAGAATAGCAGTACCATTCATTACCACTAACAATGTACAGAGCTGTGTGCAGAATGGTGAAGATGGGGGGGACCCAGACACCCACTGATCTGATACTGACGACCTACTCAAAGGCCTCCTCCACACATAAAGATAAAAATCGCACTTTAAAAAACATGATCCTCTGTGTGACATTTGCATTTTTCTGGTATGGATAAAGAATGAAATTACAAAGCTTCTCCTATACATTGCTATGTTACACACGGATGGCACGCGGCGGCCATCTGCTGTACATGTTTTTCATAGACTTGTGTTGGCTCTTGTCATTGATGCTGTTGGAAATAAACGCTTGTGTGAGCAGCTCAATAGGTTAATATGGGTACGTGTGGTATGTGTGAAAAAAAAACGAATGCCACACATACCGGGAACACAGATGTGTGATGGAGGCCTAAGGCCGGGCCCTCAATATCATCCCACTATTACAAAATGCCCTCATACTTTTCATAAAAAGGATTATAGCAGCTAAAAGGTTTTCTCATGTGTGGGCGTTATGCCCTACCCTTAGCAGGGGCAAAACAAACAACAGGTGCAGGGGTTGCAATCGCACCCGGGCCCTGGAGCTTAGGGGGCCCCATAAGTCCCTTTGGCCTATAAAAAAAGACCACTGCCTTTAAAGATTTGTAATAATTATGGTCCCCATTGGTGCTTTGGCATCGGTGCCCATGATCATCAAGTTACGCAACTGACCCTTAGGAAAGGGGATAACTTCCCAATCACCAGTTGTCCGACCCATTGGCTCCCCACCAATCCCGAGAATGGTGCTCTGAAAAGCATTGTGTGAATGGAGCGGTAGCACCCTGGTGTTCCGTACATTCTTAATAGGACCGAGGGAGATAATCAAATACAGCGCTTTTCTGATGTTCAGCACTCCCATCAGAGTGAATAGAACGGCAGAGCGCATGACCGATTGTTCATTCACACTGGAGCAATTGTCCTTAGGAACAATGGGGGCTCAAGGGGTCAGACCCCCAGTGAATGGGAGAATAACTTCCAAACTTATGAACAACCCTTTCTGTGAGTATATCAGGGTGTGTTCACACTGAGTTTTTTTTCTCTCCAAAAACTACAAAGAGTTAAAAAAAAAACATTAATTATGACTTAAGTTTCTTCTCCAAAAACTAATAGAAAGCAAGTGTGACCACACCTTTAAAGTGTAAACTAAGCTCAGAACCTTTATTATAAAAATTGAAAAGGTAACCCCCCTCCCATCACAGGCAATTTTTCATTTTTACACTTTGATTTTTCACTAAGGCCGGTTTCACACCACGGTTTTCTGGATCCGGGGCTGTCCAGTGTGAACCGGACAGCCTCAGATCTGGTTTCGGCCCCATAGCATTCCTATGGGGCCCGATGGAGCTGGATGGCAGCTATTTGCCATCTGCTCTCCATCTGTCCGGGAGGATCCGGCAGGATTTGGATTTTTCTACTGGACACAAAAACGTTGTAAGCAACGTTTTTGTGTCCGGGGGAAAAATTGTCACAAATCGGATGCTCCCGACATGGTGGTCTATGGCACCGAATCCGACATAAAATCGGATCCGGGAGCCAGACACTGGGTGCTGGAGTTTAGCAGTGAGCACTGATAAACTTCAGCACCATCAGCTGTCCCCTGCAGAGATTTCAGGACCACGGCTAGCTCCCCGCTAGCCGCGATCTTGAAATTTCAGCAGCTGCGGCTGCTATTAGCTGGATCCGACTGCAAACCGGACCAGAGGGCATATGTGCCCTCCGGTTCTGTTTGCAAATTGGGTCTGGGGCTGTCCGGTTCAAACCAAACAGCCCCGAACCTGATCACACCGCAGTGTGAAACCGGCCTAACCTTATTTTTCTGTCACTATAACTATATGAAGGGTTTTTCATATAATTGGACACTATTCTCTTTACCATATAATATACCAAAAAAATGGTGGGGAGGGAATCCAATTGTAGTGAATTAGTGAAAAATAACCTACCAACATGATTCTTCAGGTCAGTATACTTACAGTATGTTATGGATTTACTTTTGTGTAAATGGTGAAAAAGAATTTGAAATTTGTAAAAAAAAAAAAATATATATATATAGTTTTTTTATTGCTATTTTCCAGTTACATTTTTATTTTTCCATCAATAGAGCCAGGTGAAGGCTGATAGTTGTTATGCATGCTGAACTGAATTTTATATTGATACCACTCTAGGAAACATTACTTTTTGATGGCTTTTTATTGAATTTTGCAGTTACGTTCAAAATAATAGCAGTGTGTTCAAAAACATGAGTTAAGCCCAAAATCTTTATAATAGTTTCTATTTTCATGTATAGGGAACATTGCACACTGTTCTCTAAATCATAACATGAAGAGAAATGTATAGAATTTTTAACTATGTTACAGAAAATAACAAAAAATGAACGTTGGGCTGTTCAAAAAAATAGCAGTGTCTGCACTTGTCTTTACAAACTGAAATATGTACTTTTTTTTAGCATTCCTGATAATCACTAACCTAATATCTAGTTATATAACAACATTTTTTTTTAGAACAGTTTCACATCTATGTTGCATAGAGTCAACCAACTTCTGGCACCTGTCAACTGTTATTCCAGCCCAAGATGCTTTGACTACATGCCACAATGTTTTTGCATTGGTTAGCTTTGCCTCAGAAGCGACATTTTTGATGTCATCCCACAAGTGTTCTATCACATTAAGGTCTGGGGATTGGCTAGCCACTCCATAACCTCAGTTTTGTAGGACTGGAACCAACATTTTGCTCGTTTATTAGTGTGTTTAGGGTCATTGTCTTGTTGAAACACCCATGGTCACTTCCTCTTCAGCACAAGACAACATGAGCTCTTCAAGTATTTTGATATATTCAAACTGGTCCATGATCCCTGGTATGCGGTAAATACCATGCTAAGAAAAACATGCCATATCATTATGCTTGCGCCACCATGTTTCACTGTCTTCAGAATCAGTTTGGGGGGCGTCTGATGAACTATCTGCAGCCCTTTGACCCAAAAAGAACGATTTTACTTTTATCAGTCCCCAAAATGTTTCTCCATTTTTCTTTAGGCTAGTTGATGTGGTCATGTCTTTTTTTTTAACAGTGGGACTTTGTGTAGTCTTCTTGCTGATAGATGATCTTCACACAGGCGTCTTCTTTTACAGTCCTCACTGGTAGCTTGAGACTCTTTTTAATCATTCTGGAGCTGATCATTGGCTGATTCTTTGCCATTCTGGCTATTCTTCGATCCATTCGAATGATAGTCTTCCACTTTCTTCCACATCTCTATGGTTTTGTGTTCCATTTTAAATCATTGGATATTATTTTAGTTGAACAGCCTATCATTACCTTCACTTCTTTGTAAGTTGTACCCTCTCCAATCAACATTTTAATCAAAGTTTGCTGTTCTTTTGAACAATGTCTCGAATGACCCATATTTTTCAGGCTTTCAAGAAGAAATGCGTGTGCAACATGTGCTGGCTTCACCCTTAAACAAGGACCACCTGATTCACACCTGTTTCTTCACAGAATGATTGACCTCACTAATTGAACTCCACACTGCTATTATTATGAACAGATTCAAGCATAGAAATGAAAGCCGGTCACTGACCTGTTAACAGCGTTACTTGTATACTCCTGTAGCGGTGGGGTGCTGTGGTATATCCTGTTGCTCAGCCAGAGTTCAAGACATTGAATCCAAAAAGAAAGATGGAGGCACTCAGCATTCCAATTTTGCAGCTGGTTAATTTAATACAAAATTTACAGCAGCAGGTGCATGATACAGGGAGGGAGGTGCTAGGACCGACGGTGACCGCTTCACGGGATGTCCCGCTTCTACGGGTCCGGTGTCACCGTCGGTCCTAGCACCTCCCTCCCTGTATCATGCACCTGCTGCTGTAAATCTTGTATTAAATTAACCAGCTGCAAAATTGGAATGCTGAGTGCCGCCACCTATTATTATGAACACCCCCTTTCAATTAATTATTCAAATAAACAGACTCAAAAACATGCAGATCATGAATGCCGAGTGTTGTTTTTCTTAGAATCTACTGCACCAACTGGTAAATTGTTTGACATGTGGATATATAAGTTATACCAAAAACAGTGATAATCTGATTAGTCATATTGGACTGCTATTATTTTGAACATTACTGTAGGAGTGAATGTGGGGGCTCATACTATATATAGGAGGTTATGAGGGGGCTCATACTGTATATAGGAGGCTATGTTGGCGCTCATTGAGTATATAGGGGGCTATGTGGGGGCTCACTGTGTGTAGAGGGGCTTTGTGGGGACTAAATCCTTTATACACTAAATCCTATATCCACTATAGAGTAGCTATGTCAGGCTTCATACTTTACATAGGGGGGTCGATCATGTGGCCCATCAGGAAAATTGCACACCCATGTATTATAGTATTAACACAATTTTAAATTCTTCTGTGAAACTTAGCACAAGACAGATGTGGCATCCATGGGAAACCCCCTCTCCCGCTATGATATCCCATCGACACCCTGTGGTCCCTTCACGAAGGTGCTGATGTGAGTTTGTGTCTGTGCCCGCCAGCAGTTGCATCATGTAAATACTGCTGCGAGTGGTTGAAAGCATAATTTTAAGAATTTAACAGCATCAATCAAAGCAAGCCCCTGTCTACAGCTCAAAACAGAAGGACTCAAGGTAGCATGTGCTAATATGTTTCTTGTTGGGTTCCCATGTGTGGTGTGGACTCGGGAGCGGAACCAAAACTGGGAACTAAGCCACTTGTGAAATAGAGCTCTACATGCCAGTGCTTGACAATGGAGAATGTAGCACAATGCTTCTGCAGGAGAAGTGCCTTCAAAAAGCATTTATACCCCATCAGCCTCTCTAAATTTAATCATGTTACACCCACTTTTTGTGGGAATTTTATCCGGGTATATCAACATTACATAGGAAGTACTTGTGAAATGTACATAAAAAATATAAATAACGAGCTTGTGATGTGCATTTGTATTCAGCCACTGAGTCAATACTTGTTGGACCACCTTTAGCTGCAATTACTGCTGCAAGTCCTTTGGGGAATGCGTCTACCAGCTTTGCACGTCTAGAGGCGGAAATGTTTGCTCATTCTTTTTTGCCAACTAGCTCTATCTCAGTGAGATTGGACAGTGGCATCTATGAACAGCAATATTCACATCTTGCCATAGATTCTCAATGAGATTTAGATCTGAACTTTACTCGGCCATTCACACACATGAATATGTTTGATCTAAACTATTCCAGTATAGCTCAGGCAGTATGTGTAAGGTCATTGTCCTGTTGGAAAGTGAACCTATGTTCTAGTCTCAAGTGTTTTGCAGAACAAAATGTGTCTGTCATCTGTTTCATACAGATCCCCATAGACTTTAATGGCCCAGTCTCATCCGTAAAATGGATGACAATAGGACTGGTTCTGAGTCTCGCACATCAGACACACAGATCTCTTTTTTTATAATGGATATGTGCATGGATCAGTGAAAACCATATTTCTGAGCAGAAATAGTTCCAAAATCCAGGTAAAGAATCAGACTGTACCATTCATACCCAAACATCAGGTCCAGATGAGAAGATGCAAAATTGTATGTTTTCATTCCCCCAATAAATCAAATGATTTGCCATCTGTCTGTCCGTTTTATATCTGCATGACTTCAGTATGGCTTTCGGTTTTTTACATCACTAATTTAATAAATCATAAAAGGCCAGATCCAATTTTCTATGATAATTATTGGATCAGCCTGCATTGTAAAACAGTTGATCTAAGCACAATGACCAGTCCATTGTCACTGACTTGCTCTGGTCATTGTGCTGTCCACATGCTCTCCAGCACAATGACCAGTCCATTGACACTGACTTGCTCTGGTCATTGTGCTGTCCACCTGCTATCCAGCACAATGGCCAGTCCATTGACACGGACTTCCACTGGTCATTGTGCTGTCCACATGCTATCCAGTACAATGACCAGTCCATTGACACTGACTTCCACTGGTCATTGTGCTGTCCACATGCTATCCAGTACAATGACCAGTCCATTGACACTGACTTGCTCTGGTCATTGTGCTGTCCACCTGCTATCCAGCACAATGGCCAGTCCATTGACACGGACTTCCACTGGTCATTGTGCTGTCCACATGCTATCCAGTACAATGACCAGTCCATTGACACTGACTTCCACTGGTCATTGTGCTGTCCACATGCTATCCAGTACAATGACCAGTCCATTGACACTGACTTGCTCTGGTCATTGTGCTGTCCACCTGCTATCCAGCACAATGGCCAGTCCATTGACACTGACTTCTACTGGTCATTGTGCTGTCCACATGCTATCCAGCACAATGACCAGTCCTTGACACTGACTTCTACTGGTCATTGTGCTGTCCACATGCTATCCAGCACAATGACCAGTCCAATGACACTGACTTCTACTGGTCATTGTGCTGTCCACATGCTTCCCCAGCACAATGACCAGTCCATTGACACTGACTTGCTCTGGTCAATGTGCTGTCCACATGCTATCCGTTTTGCATATTGACGGCAGACGGAGATTTAATACGCTCATCTGAACAAGCCCTTATAATGTTGCCTTCTGTAATCATACCCTTATGTAGAAAGCTTAACCACATTTGAGAGCAAGAATTTCCAGCTGCCGTAATAGATCAGCCACAGATCGGAAAGTACAAGTTCCTGTTTCATGAACCAGTGGACGCTTTACTGAGGTTAGAAACTTTCAGATATTGAATTCTTTAATAAGTTTTGGACCCTTTTGTTCATCACTTGTGGATATCAGATTTAAGGCCCCGTCTCACACTTCAATGTGTCGGCGAACCGACCAACGATCCGACTTGACCTGGATTGCTAGAACGACGTTCAATGATCGCTAGTGAAATGTCACACGTATAGATCTCGTTAACGACGCAGCAACAATCCCGCGACAAGCAAATGATACTTGTGGTCGTTTGATCGCCTACGTCCTTCGGTTCTCAATAGGCGAGGTCATTAACGACATCATTATCGAGGTGTCACTCACACCCATGCTGCAGGTTGAACGAACGCTCATCGTTTGGTTTAAGGTTCACCAACCTCCCAATAACGATCTGCCCGATTATCGTTCATCGCTTGTACATGTCACACTGAACGACATCGTTACAACATAGTCAGAACGACTGAAAACCTGTGACGTACTAACAATATCGTTACCGATATCGTAGTGTGAGACAGGGCCTTTAGGCTGGAGTCATACTCGCATGTGACTCACGGGAGTGCACAGTGAGGAACTCTCGCATTG
This sequence comes from Allobates femoralis, assembly GCA_033576535.1. NCBI lineage: Eukaryota > Metazoa > Chordata > Amphibia > Anura > Aromobatidae > Allobates > Allobates femoralis. The sequence continues at coordinate 151,863,817 of JARQOC010000005.1, forward strand.
CACTTGGTCTAATGTTAGACATTCAGGCAGCTCAGATCTATAGCTGAGGTAAAAAATTGCAGGATGCTGCGATTGTCTGCAAGTTTTGAATTACTCGCATGCATAGAAGGCTATGGGTGTGAGTGAAACATCACACTGCACTCAGCACACATCCGAGTGCAGCGCGATATAGCCAAGGCCAGCAATGGAGGAGATGGAGAGATTAATTTCTCCCTCTCCTCTGCTGCTGTAATCCAATCGCAGCATCGGATCATAGTAACATGACACTTGGATTATGGACTGGGGGAAACAGCTATTCTCCTTGTGAAGAGTATTCTGCCAGCTGGCAGTGAGGAGACATAAAGCCAACTCAATGCTTCTCTGGGAAATTACATATGCAAATTGGCTTTAATTCTCCTCACTGCCACCTGGCAGAATACTCTCCACAAGGAGAATAGCTGTTCCCCAGTCCTTGTCTTAGCCTCTCATACAGCCAAATCAGAATTCCCACACATTGCACTGATGAGGGGCCAATCACCCCAACACGCAGTGTCTGCAGTTTGGGGTTCTGATCTGACACAAATTGTAAGGCCCGGTTCACATCACGATTTTGTGCCTGTCCGTGGGATCTGAGTTGAAAGGAGGATCCCACGAACAGGCACGGATCCACACGGCAAATATATTATTATTATTAGGTATTTATATAGCGCTACTAGGAAACATAGCGCTGTACAAGTTAGGGGGTAGACAAAGACAGTGGTCGAAAAACGACGACAAATCGACAAAACAATCGTACGGGTACAATAGGGCCAGGGATCCTGTCCGCGAGGGCTCACAGTCTAGAGGGGTGGGAGGGAGACAGTAGGAGGGGAGAGGTGAGATGGTGCAGTGGATTGGGTCTCAGTGTGTGTTGTAGGCTTGTAGGAAGAGGTGGGTCTTCAGGTTTTTCTTGAAGGTTCCCAGGGTTGGGGAGTGTCTGATATGGTGGGGGAGGGAGTTCCAGAGTCTGCTGGAAGCACGAGAGAAGTCTTGTGTGCGGTTGTGGGAGGTGGAAATGTGGGGGGTTGAGAGAAGGAGTTCCTGAGAGGAGCGCAAGTTGCGTGAGGGGAGGTAGCGGGAGACTAGGTCGGAGATGTAGGGAGGGGACAGGTTGTGTATGGCTTTGTAGGTCAGGGTTAGGGTTTTGAAGCGAGATCGCTGGGGGATGGGAAGCCAGTGGAGGGCTCGGCGGAGGGGGGAGGCGGGCGAGTAACGGGGAGATAGGTGGATGAGTCGGGCAGCAGAGTTGAGGATGGTGCGGAGAGGTGCGAGGGAGGTGGCAGGGAGGCCGGTGAACAGGAGGTTGCAGTAGTCCAGGCGGGAGATGACGAGGGCGTGGACAAGTGTCTTGGCTGTGTTGTGGTCAAGGAAGGAGCGGATGCGGGCAATGTTTTTTAATTGGAGTCGGCCGGAGGTGGCGAGGGCTTGGATGTGGGGCTTGAAGGAGAGGGAGGAGTACCCCGAGGCACTTGGTGTGGGGGAGGGGTGAGAGTGTGCAGTCATTGACGGTGATAGATAGGTCAGGGATCGGGGTGGGGTTGTTCGGGGGAAAGACGATAAATTCGGTCTTGTCCATGTTGAGTTTTAGGAAGCGGGTACAAAAGAAGGATGCAATGGCGGATAGGCATGGAGGGATTTTGGATAAAAGGGAGGAGATATCAGGGCCAGACAGATAGAGTTGGGTATCGTCAGCGTAGAGGTGGTAGTGGAGTCCATGTGACTCGATGAGATTGCCTAGGCCGAGGGTGTAGTGGAGAAGAGTAGTGATCCAGGACCGAGCCTTGGGGAACACCTCAGAGAGGGGGTGGGCGAGGAGGAGTGTGAGAGTGGGTGACGCTGAAGGTCCTGTCGTTAGGTAGGAGGAGATCCAGGAGGGGAGGTCAGTAATGCCAAGAGACTCAAGATTGGAGTAGGAGGAGTGGTCAACAGTGTCGAAGGCAGCAGAGAGGTTGAGGAGGATGAGGACGGAATAGTGTCGTTTGCTCTTGGCGATCAGAAGGTCATTTGTGACTTTGGTTAGGGCTGTTTAGGTGGAGTGGTGAGGTCGGAAGCCGGATTGTAGGCAATCGAAGAGAGCACAGGAAGAGAGGTGGGAGGACAGTTCGGAAATAGACGTGGTGTTGAAGAAGTTTAGAGGCAAACGGGAGGAGAGAGATGGGGCGATAGTTGGAGACTGTTGTGGGTTAAGGGATGTTTTTTTTAGGATGGGCGTGATTAGAGCATGTTTGAAGGGTGAGGGGAATGTGCCAGATTTGAGTGAAATGTTGAAGAGGTGTGTTAGAGCAGGGATGAGGACTGAGGTGAGGTTAGGGATGAGGTGGGAGGGGAGCGGATCAAGGGCACATGTGGTGAGGTGTGATCGTGCTAGAAGGGAGGAGAGGTGGTCCTCTGTCACAGGGGTGAAACTGCGTTTTGGTGAGGGGGGGTGGGCTAGAGGTGGGATGGGGCGAGGGGAGTGTGGGTCAAAGCTTTGAGTTTGTCAATTTTGTCTTTGAAGAAGGTGGCGAAGTCGTCGGCAGAGATGAGGGGTGAGGGAGGGGGAGCAGGGGTACGAAGTAAAGAGTTGAAGGTTTTGAAGAGTTGTTTGGGGTTGTGAGACAGAGCAGTAATTAGGGAGGAGAAGTAGGCTTGTTTTAGCGGAGTTAAGGGCAGTCTTGAAGGTATTGAGGGAACGCTTGTATAGGGCGAAGTGCTCTGCGGAGTGGGATTTCTTCCATTTCCGCTCGGCTGCCCTAGTCGTCTGTCTGAGTTTTTTGGTGAGGGTCGTGAGCCAGGGTTGTCGTTGTACTCGCGTTGTGTTAAGTGTGAGGGGAGCAGCCTGGTCGAGGGCTGTGGTGAGAGTGGAGTTGTAAAGGGAGGCGGCAGAGTCGGCGTCTTGGGAGGAGGCCAAGTCTGAGAGGGGGAGGAGGGATTCTGAGAGTGAATGGAAGTCTATGAGCCTAAGGATTCTGCGGGGGTGGGGGAGTGTCCGGAGAGGGGGTAGCGTGGTAGGGGGGGAGAGGGATGAGAATGTCAGTAGGTTGTGGTCGGAGTGGGTGATGGTTGAGTGTGTGAGGTCGGTGAGGGAGCAGAGACGGGTGAAGACTAGGTCAAGTGTGTGGCCGCCAGTGTGCATGGTGGAGGAGATCCATTGGGAGAGGCTGAAGGAGGAGGTGAGGGATAGGAGTCTGGAGGCAGCGGCTTTGGGGGTGTCGATGGGGATATTGAAGTCACCCATAACCATCCGATCCGTGTCTGTGCAGGATCCGTGTGGATCCTGTTCTCCCTGTTTCTTCTCTATCTGTCCCTGTCACTCCCTGTCTGTCCCTGCCTGTCCCTCTTCTATCTATGCTCTCCCTCTCCTTCATGCTTTGCCTTGTCCTCCCCCTGTGCTCTCCCCTCCGGAATGTGTAATTAAAAAAAAAAAATCCTCCCAGAGGATACTTTACCTTCCGACGCCTGCAGGGCTGTGACACAGTGTCTTCTGCTGGATAAAGATCCTGTGGTGATGTCACAGCCAGTCACCTGATGTGTCAGGTGACCGGCTCTGTGACATCAGGAGAGGTCCTTCACCCAGCAGAAGACACTGTGTCACAGCCCTGCAGGCGTCGGAAGGTAAAGTATCCTCTGGGAGGATTTTTTTATTTTATTTACACATTCCGGAGGGGAGAGCACAGGGGCGAGGACGAGGGGGAAGGACAGGGGGAGCATAAAGGAGAGCAGAGATAGAGGAGGGACAGACAGAGAGTGACAGGGACAGATGGGGTTAATTATATGTACTGAGCACTGCTTCTGGGCATGCTCAGTACATAAAACACGGAGATGACATCGGATCCGAGTTCAGCTCGGATCCGATGTCCATAGGCTTCTATACTATCGGGGCTCGGATCAGCTCTGATCCGAGGCTGTCCGATTTCATTCTCGGACACAAAAACGCAGCAGGCTGCGTTTTTGTGTCCGTGATGAAATCGGACAGGATCGGATGGTGCCAAAATCGGATGTCAAAAGGCACACATCCGATCCGAGCATCATAGGAACACATGAGATCCGATTTTGGATCCGAGTGTATCCGTTTTGAAACGGATACACTTGGAGGCTCTAACATCGTGATGTGAACCGAGCCTAAGGCTGGCTTCACACTGCAGTTTTTCACTGATCAGTGTCCATCAGTGTTTGGGTGCCAAGAAAACCAGGAAAGGAACTTGCAGAGAAAAACTATAATTGAAAGCTTGACACCTGTTCTAGGTTTTGGAGACACTCCTGGTTTTGGCACACAAACACTGATGGGCACTGATCAGTGAAAAACTGCAGTGTGAAGCCAGCCTAAGGCCGGCTTCAGACTGCGTTTGAGATCCGATCCGTAGCTGTCCGCTTGAAGCAGACAGCCGCGGACCGGATCAGCACACAGGACTGGGGGGCTATTATGCCCTCCGATCCTGTGTGCAGCCGCACGCAGCTGAAGCCGCTGACAGGTCAGGACCGCGACGCCCGCGGTCCTCACCTATCAGCAGCAGGAACTGCGTGCGGCTGCACACAGGATCGGAGGGCATAATAGCCCCCCGGTCCTGTGTGCTGATCCGGTCCGCGGCTGTCTGCTTCAAGCGGACAGCTACGGATCGGATCTCAAACGCAGTCTGAAGCCGGCCTTAGTCATATTAAAAGCCTTGTTAAAGAGTCAATTATGACTTTCAGGATTGCTACCTTTATCAGGTGGCATTAGAGTTTGTCTACTTCCTCACTGAAGTGACAATTTGCATATACTCGGATCATGCTCGCATCAGATGCAATACACTAGTGTAACTTCAGGCCTTACTTTGATTATGTGCACTGAGCATTATGGATTTCTAAATTACCAAATAGGTTGTATTTTTACCCAAAATAGTGATCAGGCAAACCTACTGGTGACTGACTAGTGGTATGTTAACCTGTTCTTTGCATTTACAAACCAGCAAGTTTTGCAACAATGAGATCACATTTTGGGAATATGAGATGAGATCATATTCGGAGGGTTTGAGATGACAATACAGTACATTCAGGGGGTATGAGATGAGATCACATTAGGTAAGTAGGAGATGAGATCATATTCAGAACTATGAGATTATCATTATTTTTATTAATATTATTTATTATTATTAGCGCCATTTATTCCATGACACTTTACATGTGAAAAGGGGGTATCTATATACATAATCTCCAGTTTTGCACTTCCGGCCACTGTGCCGCTATCGCGTGGCGATTCAGTAGATTAGGCTAGGGCCACACTAGCATTGTGGCCTCCGTCCTGGTGAGTCTGTCAAAAGGCAAGATTCCGGCAGCATTCACACAGTTTACTGTAGTGTAACGCTGCCTTAATGCTACCAATAAAATTCTAATGGGTGACGGACTCCCGAGTGCAAGCAAACGCCGGCACATGAGTGCCGGAGTTTAAAATTTCGCGTTATTTCATAGCGCACAGTAAAACGCGACTTTCCACATTTTCCTGTGCGCTACAAAATAGCGTGAGATTTCAAACTTCGGCACTTATGTGCCGGCATTTGCTTGCGCTCGGGAGTCCGTCACCCATAGAATTCTATTTTAGCGTTAAGGCAGCGTTACACTACGGTAAAGCTGTGTTAATGCTGCCAGAATCCTGCTTTTTGACGATTCCCCAGGACGGAGGCCATAGCCTTAGGGTTACTGCAGGTTGTAGACTTATCGGAAGAGGTGGGTCTTCAGGCTCCTTTTGAAGGTTTCTACAGTTGGCGATAGTATAATATGTTGGGGCGGCAGAGTGCCAGAGTATTGGGGATGCATGGAAGAAATCTTGTATGCCATTGTGGGAAGAGGAGATAAGAGGGGAGTAGAGAAGGAGATCTTGTGAGGATCAGATAGTGCGTGTAGGTAAGTCCTGGGAAACCATGTTACAGATGTACGGAGGAGACAGGGGGCGGATGGCTTTGTATGTCATGGTTAGGGTTTTAAACTGGAGTCTGTGGGCAATGGGAAGCCAGTGAAGAGCATGGCAGAGAGGAAAGACTGGGGAATAATGAAGAGACAGATAGATTAGTCTGGTCGCAGAATATGGGATAGATTGGAGCGGTGCAAGAATTCAATAAGTGTGACCAGAGAGTAGGATGTTGTAGCTGAGGCAGTAGCTGATGAGCGCATGCACTAGTGTACGAATGCAGGAAATATTTTTGAGTTGGAGTCGGTAGGAGGTGGAAAGGGCTTGCATATGTGATGTGAAAGAGGGAACAGAGTTGAGGATCACCCTGAGGCACCGAGCATTGTGGACTGGGGAAAGTGAGCAGTCATTGACTTTGATGGATAGGTCTGGTGGAGGTGTAAAATGAGATGGGGAAAGATGATGAATTCTGTTTTGTCCATGTTCAGTTTTAAAAATTGAGGAATAGTGTTTCCACTTTCTGCACAGAAATAAAACCAATGTGTGTGTGCACAGCTTTTCCCAGAATCACAGGTTTTGCTGGAAACCTAAAATGCAGGATTAGGCTATGTTTACACATAGCGTTTTTTTTTGCACCAGTGCTTTTTTTAAGCATTTAAACGCGTTGCATTCACACACTGCTTTTTTTACAGGGCTACTTCTTCGGTGATGTCACAGAGGGGAGTAAGAATCCTGTTCCTCCTTCCCTGTGTGACATGTCTGCCAGCCCCTTTGGGTTTCGTAGTGTATTAATATAATACTATACTATAATATTATGCGGGTATGCACTAGTAGTTTAGTAGATTGAGGGTTGAGGAAAGGACAGCGTCTCGAAATATTTTTGAGTTGGAGGCGCAGGAGGTGGTGAGGGCTTGGATGTGTGGTTTGAAGGATAAGGCAGAGTTAAGGGTTACTCCAAGGCAGCAGACTTCAGGTACAGGGCAAACTGTGATAACATTTATTGTGATAGATAGATCAGGTAAGGAAGGTGTGCGAGATGGGGGAAAGATGATGAGTTCGGTTTTTTTCTACGTTTAGTTAAGGAAGCAAGAGGAGAAGAAGGATATGGCTGATAGACACTCTGAGATTCTGGACAGCAGAGAGGTGACGTCTGGGCCAGAGAGGTAGATTTGAGTGTCGTCCACACTGGAAGTCATGTGACTTTATGAGTTGTCCCAGGCCAAGGGTATAGATGGAAAAAAGGGGTCCCAGGACATAGCCTTGAGGGACCCCAACAGAGAGAGGGCAGGATAAGGAGGTAGTGTGAGAGTGTGAGACACTAAATGTGCAGTTGGAAAGGTAGGAGGAGATCCAGGAGAGGGCAAGGTCAGTGATACCAAAGGAAGAGAGGATCTGTAATAGGATGCAGTGGTTGACTGTGCTGAATGCAGAGAACAGGTCTAGAAGGAGGAGGATGGAGAACTGTCTGTGAGCTTTGGCGGTAAGTAGATAATTAGTAATTTTGGTTAAGGCAGTTTCAGTGGAGTGGTGGGGGCAGAAGCCAGATTGAAGGTTGTCAAAGAGAGTTAGATGAGAGGTGGGATGAGAGTACAATGTGGACATGCTCTTTGAGAAGTTTGGAGGCGAACGGCAGCAGGGATATGGGCCGATAGCTGGATGTAGAGGTAAGGTTGAGGGATGGCTTCGTTAAGATAGGTGTAATTGTTGCATTTTTGAAAGCAGAAGAAAAGGTACAGGAGGTTAGTGATAGGTTGAAGAGGTGGGTTAGGGCTGGGATAAGTGTGGTGGTGAGGTTGGGGAGGAAGTGGAATGGGATGGGGTCCAGTGCACAAGTGGTGAGGTGCAATTTGGAGAGGAGGTGTGCAAGTTCTTCTTCAGTGATGGAGGGTTAGTGGGGGAGGAGAGTGGTCTTTGATACATAGGGGTTGTGATGGTTGGGCAGCAAAGACTTGTCTGATCTGTTTGATCTTGTTGGTGAAGTGTATTGCAAAGTCTTCTGCAGAGATGCGGGAGATCAGAGGGGGAAGTGGTGGGCGGAAGAGGGAGTTAAGTGTGTTGATGAACTGCCTTGAGTTGTTTGACAAAGAGGATATGAGGGTTATGAAGTAAGCCTAGTTTGTGGAGTTGAGTGCTGATTTGAATGCGAGAATTGCTTGTGGAATTGCATGTGAGATTCTTGCATGAGTCTCGCATGACTCAACCGAAATGGCCACCATCTCTCTGGACAGGAGCATGGAGCGACTTGTGTTTCTATACAGCTGACATGCTCCTCTCAGGAGAGTCAGCGTTCGTTCCAGGTGTGTCATGCGAGACTCATGCGAGTTTCTCGCATGCATCTTGCATAGTGTGTCTCCAGCCTTAGTGTGATGCAATTATCTCATGTGAGAAAATTGTTGTAGCACAGTGTGGATAAGATGGAGAGCAAAATTTCTCTTATTTTCTCCATTCTTTGGGTCCACGAACACTGAATGTCATCTGAATCCAGTCTGATTATTTCCACTCACTGCTGTATCAGTGTGCACTTTCATCGCTGGCTTCATCATGTTAACTCCTTTATTTTTACTTTTTATTGTGCTCCTTTCAGTATAAAGGATCCCAGCAAAAATATAATTTCCTTATCATATCTTGCATGCACAGATACAAAATGGTGAATGATCAGCTCTAGAATACATCATTAAAAACTGATCCAGAAAATAGTAACTGATCGCTGGCAGCATTATGTCTGCAGTGAGATGGCCATGTGCTTAGAGATACAAACACTGGGATCGTGCATTGTATTCTGCTGTCACTTGTATGAATTGGAGCATTGTTTTACATTGACGCTATCATGGCCAAACTAGTTATCACATTCCTCAAAATGTTACATGACACTTGGGTTCCTTTCGCACTGCGTCTCGTGTCCACCTCCAGTAGCAGACACGCCCAATGATCCACACTGCTCTGTCTGCACCATAGGGTACTTTACACGCGACATTTCTAGGTGGCTACAGTAACTTACTGTTGCAGTGAAATCATGAGAGATATTCCATTTTACACAGCAACAAGATAGAACCATGTATCCCTGATTCACTGCAACAGTAGTACTGTAGCCACCTAGAAAGTAGCCCGTGTAAAGGTACCCTTACAGTCAATGGCCCCATCGGTGCATGTATCAGAACCCTGATTTGTGGAGGATTCACACTTAAGCGCTGATGAACGGAGGAAAACACGTGTGAAAAGGGCCTAATATTGAGTGTAAATTATGTATCTCAGGTCTAGTCCGCAGTTTGGGCACAGCTTTACTCCACTGTACAGAAATGATATATTATATTTAACAATCTAACCCTTCCCAAAGTGAAGACTTTGTACTCTCCTGTGTGATTTGAGGTATTAATTTACTTCTGTATTATACAGGATAAGGCAGTACAATACAGTGCGTTGTGAAAGTATTTGGCCCCCTGAACTTTTCAACCTTTTGCCACATTTCAGGCTTCAAACATAAAGATATAAATTATTTTTTTGTGAAGAATCAACAAGAAGTGGGACACAATCGTGAAGTGGAACAAAATTTATTGGATATTTTAAACTTGTTTAGCAAATAAAAAACTGACAAGTGTGGCGTGCAGTATTATTCGGCCCCCTTGGTTTAATACTTTGTAGTGCCACCTTTTGCTGCGATTACAGCTGCAAGTCGCTTGGGGTTTGTCTCTATCAGTTTAGCACATCGAGAGACTGAAATTCTTGGCCATTCTTCCTTGAAAACAGCTGGAGCTCAGTGAGGTTGGATGGAGAGCGTTTGTGAACAGCAGTTTTCAGCTCTTTCCACAGATTCTCCATTGGGTTCAGGTCGGGACTTTGGGTATCGTCACACCTGGCCATATCGCCGCCGATTACATAGGTGACGCAGGGGCGTGGCCTATCGCCGGCGACAGCGCCGCTGCATCGCCTAGTGTAAAGAGGCGATGTCGGCGCTATTAATCGCCTCTGAGTGTTCGCCATGGTTTCCCAGTCAGTGCTCGGAAACCAGGCGAGCACTCTGGGGCGATGTGTACACATCGCCCCATGTAACATGGCGATCGGCAATGTTACAGGCGATGGGAGCCATAGGCTCCCATGTTACAGCCTCGCCGCTGGGGTTTGTAGACACCCCTGTGGCGATGCGGCCTATAACATCGCCGGTGCGTCGCCGGAGGTATCGCCGCGTCTAAACACGCGACAGCGACGCTGGCGGGGCGCCAAAAACGTGCGTCTCCGGCGATACCACCGCCTATATGGCCAGGTGTGATGGTACCCTTTAACTTGGCCATTCTAACACCTGGATACATTTATTTTTGAACCATTTCATTGTACATTTGGCTTTATGTTTGGGATCATTGTCTTGTTGGAAGATAAATCTCCGTCCCAGTCTCAGGTCTTTTGCAGACTCCAACAGGTTTTCTTCCAGAATGGTCCTGTATTTGGCTCCATCCATCTTCCCATCAATTTCAACCATCTTCCCTGTCCCTGCTGAAGAAAAGCAGGCCCAAACCATTATGCTGCCACCACCATGTTTGACAGTGGGGATGGTGTTTTGAGGGTGATGAGCTGTGTTGCTTTTATGCAAAACATATCGTTTTGTATTGTGGCCAAAAAGTTCAATTTTGATTTCATCTGACTAGAGCACCTTATTCCACATGTTTGTGTGTCTCCAAGGTGGCTTGTGGCAAACTTCAAACGAGACTTTATATGGATATCTTTGAGAAATGGCTTTCTTCTTGCCACTCTTCCATAAAGGCCAGATTTGTGCAGTGTACGACTGATTGTTGTCCTATGGACAAACTCTCCCACCTCAGCTGTAGATCTCTGCAGTTCATCCAGAGTGATCATGGGCCTTTTGGCTGCATCTCTGATCAGTCTTCTCCTTGTTCGAGATTAAAGTTTAGAGGACGGCCGGGTCTTGGTAGATTTGCAGTGGTCTGATACTCCTTCCATTTAATATGATTCGCTTGCGCAGTGCTCCTTGAGATGTTTAAAATTTGGGAAATCTTTTTGTATCCAAATCCAGCTTTAAACTTCACCACAACAGTATCTCGTACCTGCCTGGTCAGTTCCTTGTCTTCATGATGCTCTCTGCACTTGAAACAGAACCCTGAGATATCACAGAGCAGGTGCATTTATACTGAGACTTGATTACACACAGGTGGATTCTATTTATCATTACCAGTCATTTAGGACAACATTGGATCATTCAGAGATCCTCACTGAACTTCTAGAGTGAGTTTGCTGCACTGAAAGTAAAGGGGCAAATAATATTACACGCCCCACTTTTCAGTTTTTTATTTTTTAAATAAGTTTAAAATATCCAATAAATTTCATTCCACTTCACGATTGTGTCCCACTTGTTGTTGATTCTTCACAAAAAAAATAGAATTTATAGCTATGTTTGAAGCCTGAAATGTGGCAAGAGGTTGAAAAGTTCAAGGAGGACACTTTATTTTAACATCTGTTCGTGTCTATACATGAACATGCTTAAAGGGGGTTGTTCTGGACTTGTATATCTATGATCTATCCATAGACGGGTCATGAATATAAGATCAGTGAATGGTCAAAATCCAGAATCCCTACCAAGGATCTGATAGTTGCCGTATATGATTAATGTACGGGATAAAACACACGGCCTTGTAAATTATTTAGAGGCGGCCGCCAGGTACTGCAGCTTATCTTCTGTTCATGCGAATGGGATAAATATACAGTACGTAACAGAGGCCACTCAGCAGTGTCCTGGTTTGCTGTATTCTACCTCATTAATTGCTTATATTTATTGAATGATGGAGGTGCAAGTGTCAGACCACATGTATAAAGGACCCATTCTGCAGATAGGAAATTGTTATGCAAGTCGTTGATCCCATGGCGTACTAGTGATGTATATTGTATCTTTTTACTTATTAAAGAAAGATCTTACACATTTCCAAACCATCTTTCTTACACAACCTACCTCCTTTGAATGAAAATTACCAGGTCATTTGTTCAGACCCATTGAAAATGTTTGGCCGATTGACTGTAACAGTCAATATGAGTTCAAATATGTGTGGCTGAATCTGTGAAATGATCATTCAAGTTTTATTCAGTACTAGCTGTACTACCCGGCTTTGCCAGGTTAATAACTGCTGTTAACAAAATAGAATGTGTTAACAAAAATTTATTCTGCACACAAAAAACACAAAAAAATAGATAGAAATGTAATTATTAAAAGGCAAAAACTAAGCTAATAGAAGCATTTCACAACATATATTTCAACACCACAGATATTCCACACAGATTTAACTAAATTGACCAAGTAATGTGAAGTAATCTTCTACTCCTTATTCGAGAGCCTTTTGATAAACAACATTTTTAGTTCTTCCTTCAGGTGCAAAGACGAACAGATTTTTGGCTGTTCCAACTCTTGAACAGGCCACATAAAGTTGACCAAAATGTCTGCAAGCCTTGCTTCCTTCTCCTCAGAAAGTTCATTGTCTCATGAGGAAGCAGCTCTTGTTTTCATGTCTGCAAGCCTCGCTTCCCTCTCCTCAGAAAGTTCATTGTCTCTTGAGGAAGCAGCTCTTGTTTTCATGTCTGCAAGCCTCGCTTCCCTCTCCTCAGAATGTTCTTTGGCTCTTGAGGAAGCAGCTGCTGTTCTCATGTGTGTCAGCCTTGTTTCTTGGTCTTCACATTTTTCATTGGCCCGTAATGCAGCTTTTCTTTTCACATCAGCTGACATTCGTGCCAAGGAATTCCTTTTCTTATGAGGCATTATTGTGGTAAAAATAGTCTGCAACTAGCAGTTTCTATATGATCTCACAAAGAGGTAATGTGACTGACATCAGCCTTTCCACCAACACACCCTAACTGACATCCTATTACCTCACACAAGCTTTGTTATACTGAGAATGTCCTTTGTTGCCTATATTAACCAATCAGAGCTGAGATTAATTAACTGTAGCAAACTAGAAGCTGAGCTGTGATTGGTTGCTATTGGCAGCCTATTAAATCCCCAGGCAACCGAAGCCCTCCCCCCTGACAGTATATATTAGCTCACACATACACATAATAGACAGGTCATGTGACTGACAGCTGCCGTATTTCCTATATGGTACATTTATTGTTCTTGTACTTTGGCTGCTTATTAATCAGATTTTTATTTTTGAAGGACTTGTGTGTGTTTTAGGGCGATTATGTGGCGAGGTTGGTGTATGTGTGGTGAAATGTGTGCTGAGGGTGGTATATGTGTTCAAGCATGTGGTAGTGTGTGGCGCATTTTGTGTGTGTGTTCATATCCCCGTGTGTGGTGAATATGCCACGTCGGGGCCCCACCTAAGCAACTGTACGGTATATACTCTTTGGCGCCATCGCTGTCATTCTTTAAATCCCCCTTGTTCACATCTGGCAGCTGTCAATTTGCCTCCAACACTATACCTTCCACTTTTTCCCCATTATGTAGATAGGGGCAAAATTGTTTGGTGAATTGGAACACGCAGGGTTAAAATTTCGCCTCACAACATAGCCCAGGGGTGGGGAACTCCAGGCCTCGAGGGCCGCACACAGTGCAGGTTTTCATGATTTCCTTAGTATTGCACAGGTGATAGTATAATCACCAGTACTGGTGATGATTCCAGACTCTGTGCAATGCTAGGGATATCCTGAAAACATGACCTGTTGGTGGCCCTCGAGGCCTGGAGTTCCCCACCCCTGACATAGCCTATGACGCTCTCGGGGTCCAGACGTGTGACTGTGCAAAATTTTGTGGCTGTAGCTACGACGGTGCAGATGCCAATCCCGAACATACACACATACATACACACACACACTCATTCAGCTTTATATATATAGGTATCTTTACACGTGGCAACTTTTCTAGGAATTTCACTGGCAACTTACTGGTTGCAGTGAAATCATGGAGACATTGTTCCATTTGTACACAGCAACAAGACAGAACAATGTGTCCATGATTTCACTGCAACCAGTAAGTTGCCAGTGAAATTCCTGGAAAAGTTGCCGCGTGTAAAGGTACCCTTAGGGTACCTTTACACGTCGCAATATGGTTCCGATATCGCATACAATTTCACATGAGCGTGCACGTTTTTGCACCTGTCCAAGATCGCATAGGAGATGTCACACAGGGAGATATCGACAGGCAACGCAACTAGGATGTTGTACGCAACTTTTGTGCGCTGGATATGAGCAACCCAGCGTCCGAGCATTAACATTGCAGTGAATAGGGGAAGTTGCGTTGCGCCGTCACACAGCACAATCATGCCACATCACATATGCGATGTATGGTTGAAGGGCTTGCACAGTCTTCTTGCAATATCGTACCTGCGATTTATTGCAGTCGAATTGCCCTGTTACACGACAGAACGCACAAACGATAATAACTGCAACTACCACACTTTTTGTCGATGTTGCAATGCGATATTGCAACGTGTAACTGTACCCTTGGATATATGGCCACGAATACAGAAGTTTAGCTGCTTTCTCCTTGTGCAGAGTTCACAAATAGCAAAATCAGCTTTTACATATGAAATCTGTGACTATTCTGCAGAAAAAATGCAAGTCGTAGGAAACAATGCAGATGTCCCAATATCATGTGGTTTAGAAATCTTTGTTAACATTCATTTGTTGGGAGAGCAGAACTGACAATTAAAGGAGTCGGACACTTTCTTTTTTAGTGCAGCTTTCCTCACACACTGACCACCACAAGCCCTACAATGGCTGCTGATGGAGAAGCAAGTGACCAGGCCAGTCCATTGGTTAACCCCCTTAAATGCACTAACTTTATCTTAATACGCCAAGCCCGTCTCAAGTACCTGCAACTTTATAATGCCAAATTAACCAATAAGTTCTTTTGATCCTCCCAGTTAAAGTATTATCAAGTCCTAAGGGTTAGATTACTGGGGGTGGTCATGCAATACTAAACAAGTATATAACGCAACACTTTTGATTTTACTCCCATTTTTCCTTGAGCTGAAATCAAAGATCCAAGACTTTTTCTATCTACCCAGAGGGCCTTTTTCTGTCAAATGTTCAGAAATCTGTCTATGGCTGGAGTCACACTGGAGCGTGACTCTCATGGCTGCAATGTGAGTAAAGTCTTGGATCACTAGCACCCTTACAAGTCTATGGGTGTGAGTGACACATTGAACTGCACACGAATGCACATGTCATACATGCGAGTGCAGTGTGATATATGCCAAGGCCGGCAATGGAGGATATGGGGAGATTAATCTCTCCTTCTTTCACAGATGTGATCTGATCACAAAATCAGATCACACTTGCATGACACTCACATCACGCTCGCAGCAGAGTCTGTCTTGCATCGGATGCATATGCCAGTGTGACTTCAGCCTTAATCTCTGTTAAAGGAGAACCTGTCAGGTGGTTTATGCCTCCCCAGCTATCAATGTCTGTACCTGTAACTTTCATAATACTGTTCTAATCATCCCTGTCTGAGCTCATGTTTAATGTGAAAGGTGAAAAAAAAGCATTTATTAACACTTACATTTCAGTCCTCACCTTGGAGGAGGGGGACTGTCTGGCAGGATAATAGTTAACTCACTTTTAACTTGGATGGCTAAGGAGGACCTGTGTGTGATGTAATGATCATGTGCCCATAGGTGGTGGCGGAGCTAAGCCATGCAAACTAATATTTGTTCTATGAGAAACTTAGCTCCGCCTATTGTAGTCACATGGTTGTGACATCACATCAGGTCTCCCAACATGTTCTAGCACAAGGCTGAAATGTTAACTATTAACCTGCCAAACAGTCCCGTCCTCCAAGCTAGGACTGACTGCCTCATTACATAAGGAAATGTAAGTGCATGAATACTTTTCTTTCCCCTTAACATTACACATGAGCTCAGACAGGGAAGATTAGAATAGTATTATAAAGCTCAGCTACAGACAGTGATAACTGGAGGGGTATAGAACTAGCTGACAGGTTCCTTTAAGCTGCTTCACACTGCGGCGTGATCCGGTCCAGTTCTCTCCGGGATGCCCCAGACAGCTGCGGACTGGATCAGCACACAGGACTGGGGGGCTAATATGCCTTCCGGTCTGGTGTGCAGCGCACGCAGTTCCCGCTGCTGATAAGTCAGGACCGCGGGCGCCGCGGTCCTGACCTGTCAACGGCTGTAGCTGCGTGCGCTGTACACCGGACCGGAGGGCATATTAGCCCCCCAGTCCTGTGTGCTGATCCAGTCCGCGGCTGTCTGGGCATCCCGGACAGAACCGGACCGGATCACGCCTGCAGTGTGAAGCCGCCTTAGTGAGCACTACTCCTTTGCTGAGATACTCCATCTACCTCTAAAATGCATTTTGAGATGGCTTATGGGTGAGAGATGAATATTCATTTCACTGGTGATGGCTTAGTGGACATTCCTGCAGTCCACATGCCAATTGCACACACCCTCAAACCTTTGACATCTGTGGCATTGGGCTGTATGATAAAATTGCACATTTTGGAATGGCTATCTATTGTAGCCAACCTAAGGCACACCTGTGCAATAATCATGCTGTCTAATCAGCATCTTGATATCCCACACTTGTACAATGGATGGATTATCTCAGGTAAGGAGAAGGGCTCGCTTAGGCTGCCTTCAGATTTGCAGATGCCTCCGCAGCGTTTTGCGGAGGCATCTGCAAGCATCTGCATACAGACGGCAGCCCCTATGTTTATAATGGAGCGCACGGTGGTCTGCAAATGCTTGCAGATCGCCGTGCGCACCCATTCACTCCTATATGTGATCTGTGCGCAGGCGGATGCCTGCGTACAGATCACACACTCTTGTCCGCACCAGGGAAGCGACGTGCTGCGTCCCGGGTGCGGACGCGGGATACCGGAAGGAGCAGATATGGTCCGCATCCGCACCCGAACGCAGCAAACGCTGCCAAACGCAGGCACTATGCGTTCCTATGTTAAACATAGGAACGCAGTGCGCATGCGTTTGAATGCATATGGGAACGCAGCATAAGCTGCGTTCACATACGCAAATCTGAAGGCAGCCTAACACAGATTTACACAAATTTGTGAACAATATTTGACAGAAAAAGGCATTTTGTATAAACAGAACATCTTAGATCTTTGAGTTCAGATCACGAAAAAATGAAGAAGTTGTGTTTATATTACCGCTGTATACTGCACTCCTCAATGAATCGCATAGACTGAATAGAATTGACTGGCTGACTATGGTCTCAACATCCTGTGTGTAATTAAAGCAGAATTGACACCAAGAATTGACTAATTATAGATGAAAAAAAAGTCTCATGAGCTTCAATCTTTAATAAACTCAGGGCTCCTAAACGTCACAGTATCAATGTACAGTAATGTAATGTATCAGAGTAAAATTGTAAAATTACAGCAGTGTTCCCCAACCTTTTGACCTTGATTTCCATATTTAGCCCTAAAAGAGGTTCGAGAACCACATTCACTAATAAGAGAGTCACATCCACTTCCCACATCCCTTTATAGTAGTGACACCCAGAAACCCCATTATCACGGAGGCAGTATACCAAGATCCAGGGGCTCCTATATTAAGGGTGGTCACCAATTTTGTGACGTAGCAGCGACCTCGCCGACGATCTCGCTGCATGTGACACCTAGCAGCGATCAACCCCCGGCTGAGAGATCGCTGATCTTTACTAAATGGGCCCCTTTACATGCTGAGATTTTCCAGCGATCCGACCTGGCCGGGATCGCTGGAAAGTCTCTGTGCAGTCAGTGGTGAGCTGTCAAACAGGCAGACTCACCAGCGAACAGTCAGCACCGAGATCGCTGGTAACCAGGGTAAATATGGGGTTGGCAGGGTATAGGGCTTACTACACCAGTAGTGTGAAGCAATAGCCCATCAATATAATGTGATTAAAAGGTGAAAGGTTGAAGGGGTTAAAACTTTAACCACTTCAACCTTTCACCTTTTAATCACATTACTAGATGACAAATAAAGGTTAAGTTTTAACCCCTTCAACCTTTCACCTTTTAATCACATAAATATGGGGTTGCTAAGCAGCGCGCTCTGCTTAGTTACCTGTTGTTTACCCTGGTTACCAGCGTCCTCCCACTTACAGGCTAGGCTAAGCAGGAGGACGCGGGTAAACAACAGGTAACAAAGCAGAGTGCGCTGCTTAGCTACCCAATATTTACCCTGGTTACCAGTGCCCAGCATCTAATGTGCAGCGCTGGGCATTGGCTGGGAGGTCGCTGATTGTTGGTCTCTTGCTGTCACACAAGCCAATGCGTGCTGACCAGCGGGAGACCAAGGAGCAAAAAATGGTCCTGAGCAATTTGTAGCGATCAGCGACATCACAGCAGGGGCCAGGTCGCTGATGCGTGTCACACACTGCAACATCGCTGGAGAGGTCGCTGTTACATCACAAAGCCTGTGTTTTTTCAGCGATATCGCTAGCGATGTTGCTGTGTGTGAAGTACCCTAATGGCTTGGAATGTTTTTCAATCTGCGATCTCCTGCTGGCCAGGCTGCATCGCTGTGTGTGACAGGCAGACTTACCAACGATCCCCATTCTGCACCGAGACCCCAAACGATTCCAATGACCGTCGGGTGTCGGCGCATTGCTTTGTGATCGCTGGTGAGATCTGGCTGTCTGACATCTCACTAGTGACCACGTTGTAACGCACCAGCGATCCTGGTCAGGCAGGATCGTTATCGGGATCGCTGGTGTGTCGCTACATGTAAACCCCCCATTACCTCTATTCAGATCTGCTCTTCTCTGTGGGGGCCACTCACAAAAGTCACCATCTGGAGACGGGCTCTTCATAGCTGTTTTCTAGACCTGGTGCTTATGCACTAAGCTGGAAGACAGCCGAAAGCCACACATTACTGGCCAGCGAGCCACATGTGGCTCCCGAGCTACGGATTGGGGACCCCTGAATTACAGCATCAGAATCTCAATATTTACCTTTGGAAAACGATCTGAAAGTTTTTCTTGTTTGTATTACTTAGCAGACCAACCCTCAAAGGCCGTTGTGCAGACATTTCACAAAGGTTTTTAGGCTGATCTGCATTACAAACCCGTGAGCAATGCTCCTTAGGAAAAAATGTGTATATTGGCCACACTAAATATGAAGGTGCATAAGTCTAGAACCATTTGGCAAATTTTTAAGAAAAAATGTAACACTCAGGGGAGCGGCAAGAATAAACTAAGAGCAAAAACTGGACTCTGACGACAGGTCTGCTATAAAGGCTGCACCTGCCTCTGTGCACCTGTGTTTGATGAAGCTCTGGACATATCTCAGTGGTAACGATTTTATCCCGTCTTTAGATATACTGAAAAAAAATTGAATTAGTACAAAAAATTGCACTGTATATATGAATAATTTCATTATGTCTGACATCCGATAATTGACTGCTGAATCCATGATCTGAGATATTACATCTTTTGCTTGTTGCCATCTAAAATAAAATGTTTATGGCTAGATCAGATTATCAGGATCCTTCATCTACTGATGCTTACAAGCCCACTCTGCTCGCTTGGTCTTTCAGGCTGTCGCTTGGGTCGTCTGTACAAATGTTCAGATCGTTTGTACAAACTGGACTGCTTAATGACGTGCTAATGTCCCTGATGGGATTGCAGGTATAATTAGAGCACATGTAGACTTTAAATCAAAGATTATCAAATTTTAGATTTTAGAGGTACGCTAGCAAATAACACTGAATGCACCAAATACTAGGCAATTTTGTATGAAGAGAAAAAAAATAATAAATATATATATATTTTTTTGCTACAGCTATTTAATCAAAAACATTAACATTTTACAATTTATAGATTAAGGGTATGTGCGCACTGGTCGGGTTAGGGCCGGATTAGGTGTGTAAACCGCCGGTCGGTTTACATAAATTTCATGTAAATTTATGTTAATCCAAACCGGCGTTTGGATTAACATTGAAACCTATGTAAACCGACACCCGCTGTGCACACAGCGGCGGTTTACACATGCTCATCCGTTGCCAACCCGCTGGGTTCCCAGCTGGTTAGCAAAGAATGAGCTTGTTCTATAATCCGGCCGGTTCTGCAGCGGCTGCAAGCAGAATCATGTACTGCTTCCAGCCGCCGCAACACCGCCGCCGCTAACCCGCCCGTCACCCGCCCGTCTCCCGCCGCACATACCCGACAGGAAGCCGGTGGACGGCTCCGGAGCTTCCTGTCGGGTCCCGCCCAGCCGCCGCCGCCACAAACCCGCCCACCGTGCGCACATACCCTAATAATACTCATACATAAGCTCCGGCCAGTAGTATTAAACTAATTTTTCATAAAAAGTCAGAACAGTTAGAAACCATAGGTGGGGTTGTTGTTATTTTTTTCCTTTTTCTCATTAGATTATAGACCTTTTTGAATTTTCAAAATAAAATATCATAAGATGGTGTTAGTTCTGTCCTGACTTATCACTACTAAGACTGTTGCAAATTAATGTCACTGTTCAGATCGTTCTTTTGAAAAGAAGTGATTTTTAATTTTGAAGCTCTGTTGGAGCTGGTACTTGTGATTTTCCTCTAGGCTGAAGGCACACTGTCGTGCATCAAACACGGAGCGTGTTTGATGCACGACAGTGATGCTAGTATAATGCGTGTTTGTGGGTGTGTGTGGTGCGAATGTGGTGCATGTGCTGAGTGTGCCTGCCTGTATGGATGTGAGTGTGCTGCGAGTGTGAGGTGTGAGTGCGTGTGTGCTGCGTGTGAGTATGATGCTGTCCGTGGTCCTGAAGGACCGTGGACAGCATTTCTCGGGGGAATTTTAGCTCTGCAGCTGTCTAAGCCATGGAGTTTAAATTTCCCGCTGTGCTGTTCATTAACTAATCATCTTGTACCGCACTGACAGAAGCGGTACAAGATGTTTAGCTAAAACACTGATGATAATTGAACTCTTCTGAATCGCGGGGCCACTGTGTATTAACCCTATCAGCAACCTCTGCACGGCATGTCTGCACAGAGGCTTCTGATGCGGTAGCAAACTCTGTGTGCAAAGGGTTAATAAGATGTTCTTGTGGTGACACCATGTGTATAGAGTGCCCTCACTCTCTTGACACATGGTGTCATCACACCATGGGTCTGAAGGGGTTAAATCTAGTTTTCAATATGAGCCGCTAATTGCCAGTTTTAAAAGAGAACTGTCAAAAGCCGGCGGGTCTGTACGCAATTTGCGTACCTAATAGAGCCCGCAGCGCTCAGGTGCTGAAGCCGAGACATGGCTTTAGCGACTAAGCGTTCAGCACCACTTCAGAGGGACAGCTCCGCTTGTACTGTAAGCAATGAGCTTACAGTTCCAATGGACATTTCCCTGCCAGAAGCTGTGGGCTCTATTAGGTACGCAAATTGTGTACACACCCGCAGGCTTTTGACAGTTCTCTTTTAAAACCGTCAATTAGTGGCTCATATTGAAAACTAGATTTAAGCCCTTCAGACCCATGGTGTGATGACACCATGTGTCAAGAGAGTGAGGGCACTCTCTATACACATGGTGTCACCACAAGAACATCTTATTAACCCTTTGCACACAGAGTTTGCTACCACATCAGCAGCCTCTGTGCAGACATACCGTGCAGAGGCTGCTGATAGAGTTAATACACAGCGGCCCCGCGATTCAGAAGAGTTCAATTGTCATCAGTGTTTTAGCTAAACATCTTGTACCGCTGCTGTCACTGCGGTACAAGATGATTAGTTACTGTACAGCACAGTGGGGGAAATAGAAACACAGGTGCGACTATCGCACCGTGTGGTGTATAAGTTTGACTCACACCCATATACTTTTAATGGCCTCGCGCGCGAGGGAATCGCGTGCAATTGCAGCATGCTGCGATTGCACTCGCATTGCACTCGCAAAGTAAGAGTAATGCATGAAAATTGCATTGCTGTGATCTGTATCATTTAAAGATACAGGTCCTAGTGTAATGCGAGTTTTCTGGTCATCATAATGGGAGACCCAGACAATGGGGTTTAGGGCACTGCCCTCCGGAGGTCACACTAGGTACTACAAGTTTGTAGACACCGCCTCCTCCGCTTATAAACCCCTACCGCAGGGAACATCCTCAGTTTTAAACTTAGTGTGCTCGGAGGATCACGCTTTGCTTGCATTTCACTGCACTCTCACTACTTACGTGATGGCGTCTGAAGACAAGGTAATATGGTCCTAGTCAGGACCTGCGACAGCCTCCCCGCTCACCCTTTGTGGCACACGCTGGTGGAGGTACCGGAGGGCCTAGAGCCTGGACACTCTGTGTTCTCCCGGTACGCTGTTGCGCTCCTTTCCATCCCTCTCTGGGGGGCTCTGGAGAGTGGGAGATGGGAGCCTTGCACAGCTCCGCTCCGTCCGAGGCCTCCCTAAATGGTGCTTACAGACCGGACTGGAGCCAGCCCAGTCCGAGGCCTCCCTAAATGGTGCTTACACTCCGGACTGGGCTGAACCCCCGTCCGAGGCCTCCCTAAATGGTGCTTACAGACCGGACCGGCACTGAGGCACTCTGTGTCTCCTGTGTGCCTGGGGGTAGTGTCTGGCACTTTGTGTCCTGACACTCAGACCGCGCGTTACCCTCGGGTCCGCGGATCTGGCGGTGTACCCTGTGCTGGGGTCACCCTGGCTGACCGCCCTGTGTGTCACAGGGGCTGAGGCCGTAGACTGTGCATGTTTGTATGTGCTGACAGTCTGTGTATGTGTGTGTGATGATTCCGCACTGTTTTCCCGCGCTGCGGGCTCCAGCACCTCCATTACAGAGGCTGCTTGGAGGAGGAGAAGCAGCCTTACGATGACGTCACCGGGGGGCGTGTGCGTGTGCTCCCGCGTGTTCCCGGCGCCGACCACTTCTGTGCTGGCGGCGGCCATCTTCTCCCTCACTTCCCGGCTGGGTTCTACGGCAGCACGTGTCTGCACTTCAGAGGGAGACCGGAACTCGCGGAGGTCACACACGCACACCGCTTCCTCCCACCGCGTTACTGCGGTCGGTAAGCCACCGGGATTCCCGGTTTGTTTGTCTATTGGCCTTGGCCTCAACAACCCCTACTGTGGCTATGTCCTCAGTAAGGAAGCATGCTGCTAAGGCGGCGGATAACACCACTACCTGTGCTACTTGCAAGGGAACTTTGGTGGAGGGGTCCTGCAATAACTGCGGACGCCCAGAAGCCCGGACTGGCTCAGCTGAGGCAGCAGCAGCTCCGGTGCTGTACCCTGAGATTCAGGTAATCCATGGGCCATGGGAAACGCAGAACAGGATCAATGAATCCTTGCTGTCCCAGATGTCCTCCATGTCGCAGTCACTGGAGGCACTGCATAGGAGACTGGAAAGCCCAGCTACTCCTTCCAGTTACCCCGGGTGTCTCCCTCTTCTGCTGTGAGACCCCTAAGCGGGCTCGTCGTGAGGATTCACCCGAACTCCAGGCTCTCTCTGAGGAGGAGCGTTCCTCTGATGGTGAGGAGGATGATGGGGGTTCAAACTTCGGGTCTGTGTCTGTGTCTGAACCTCCAGACGGGGTGGAGGATCTGGTGTCCTCCATCAATGAGACCTTGCGTCTCGTGACTCCCCCTGAAGAGGTTGTCGTGCACCCGAAGGAGGTCTATCAATGGCTGCGGCCAGAGGCTAGACCAAGTGGATCCTTCATGGACCACACTAATTTTGGAAGGGTGATTAGAGCACCCAGGTTACATCCTGGGCGGCGTTATGTCCGCAAACCGAAGGACAATCGCTTCCCCTTCCCCCAGGAGGTGCTTCAGGAATGGTCGCAGTCTCCAAAGGTGGACGCTTCCATGACTAGAATTGCTGCACGCTCCCTTTTCTCTGCCTCTGATAGCTCCTCGCTGAAGGATGCTACTGATAGACAGGTCGAGCAACTCGCCAAGTCTTCCTATGAGGCTGTGGGGTCTTCATTTGCCCCTAATTTTGCCACGGTCTGGACCTTACAAGCGATTACTACCTGCTTGGATGGTATCACTGACCTGGCAAGGTCCAGTCCGGAGGTCCTGGCACTCACTGAGAGAGCAAGGGCCTATGCGGACTACGCCAGGACGGCGTCTCTGGAAACTGCCACTCGCTCAGCTGTGGCTTCGGCCAATGCGATAGCGATCCGCAGGTTGTTGTGGCTGCGTCTTTGGGACTCAGATGCCACATCTAAGAAGATTCTGCAGAATCTTCCATTCTCTGGTGACAGACTCTTTGGCACAGAGCTGGACAAGCTGATCAAGGATTCTGCTGAGTCTAAGATACCGCAGAATAAGCCTAAGCCACGGTATACCGTTAAGAGGAACCCAAAGCAGTGGTCCTTTCGGTCCAGCTCACAGTCATCAGCACCGTCCGCTCGCACGGACCGAGGGGGCAAGCCCGCTTCTCAGTGGCGCTCAAAGAGTCGTCAGAAGAAGCCGGCGGGGGCAGCTGCTGCCACCCCCAAGCCCGCCTCGACATGACTCGCTCTCTCATCCTGCCTCCCCACAGGTGGGGGGCCGCCTGTCTCAATTCAAGGACAGGTGGCTGCTTCACGTTCAAGATCAGTGGGTTCGAGACGTAGTCTCGCGAGGTTACAGGATAGAGCTGACGTCAAAACCATTATCCCGATTCCATCGGTCTGTTCCATCCCCAGAAAAGACTCAGGCTTTTCTCCGGGTGTTGGAGGGACTCCGCAGAGACGGAGTAGTGGTCCCAGTACCCACGGCAGAGAGGTTCAGGGGTTTTTACTCCAACCTCTTTATTGTCCCAAAGAAGGACGGCTCCTTTCGACCGGTCCTGGACCTAAAATTGTTCAACCGTCACGTGTTGGTGCGGAAGTTCCGCATGGAATCCCTACGTTCCGTTATCGCGGCTCTGTCGCAGGGGGACTTCCTAGCGTCCATCGATATCAGGGACGCTTACCTTCACGTGCCCATTGCACCGGCTCATCAACGCTGGTTACGATTCGCAGTGGGGGACGAACATCTCCAATTTGTGGCCCTACCCTTCGGGTTGGCCTCTGCGCCAAGGGTGTTCACGAAGGTGATGGCATCTATGATGGCTCTCCTGCATGTGCAGGGTCACGCCGTCATACCCTATCTGGACGACCTATTGGTCAGGGCGCCATCGGAAGACCTTTGTCGGGTGAGCCTGGAAGCGACCATGAGGTCTCTGGAACAGTTCGGGTGGCTTCTCAATACTCAGAAGTCGACCCTGGTTCCGACCCAGTCATTGACATATCTGGGCATGGATTTTCACACGGACTCAGCTCTGGTGTCTCTTCCTCAGGCCAAGCAGCTGGCGATCCACTCAGGAGTACAGCACGTTCTCCTGTCACCTCACTCATCCCTTCGGGAATTGATGAGACTGGTGGGACGCATGGTAGCGGCAATAGAGGCGGTGCCATTTGCACAGTTTCGTCTCCGTCCTCTCCAGCTGGAGATTCTTCGCCGGTGGGACAAGAGAGCGATCTCTCTGAATCGGTTGGTGACACTGTCACAACCGACCAGGGACTCCCTGCAGTGGTGGCTCCAGCCACGTCACTTGTCACGGGGAAGATCCTTCCTCAAACCTTCTTGGTTAGTGGTGACCACCGACGCCAGTCTGAAGGGCTGGGGCGCGGTGTTCTTACACCACAGGGCTCAAGGCCTCTGGACTCAGGCGGAGTCGACGTTGCAGATCAACGTCCTGGAGATCAAGGCGGTCTATCTGGCGCTCCTGGCGTTTCAGAAATTCCTGGCAGGACGACCCATTCGGGTACAGTCCGACAATGCGACGGCCGTCGCCTACATAAATCATCAGGGAGGGACCAGAAGCGCTCAGGCCCTCGCCGAAGTCCACCGCATCCTATCGTGGGTGGAGGAAAACGACTGCTTGATCTCCGCAGTTCACATCCCAGGGGTCGAGAACTGGGAGGCCGACTACCTGAGCCGGCAGGGGATGGACGCCGGAGAGTGGTCCCTGCATCCAGACGTCTTCCGGGACATCTGCAGCAGATGGGGCACTCCGGACGTGGATCTGATGGCCTCAAGGCTGAATCATCAGGTGCCCCAGTACTTGGCGAGATCTTGGGATCCTCAGTCCCTGGGGGCGGATGCTCTGATACTGAGTTGGTCCGGCTTCCAACTGCCGTATGTGTTCCCTCCTCTGGCTCTGATTCCCAGGGTTCTGTGGAAGGTCAGGTCGGAGTGCAGGATAGCCATTCTAGTGGCTCCAGATTGGCCCAGGAGGTCCTGGTACCCAGACCTGTGCCAACTGTCAGGCGGACACAGGTGGGCTCTTCCAGACCGCGCAGATTTACTCGCACAAGGCCCATTCTTCCACCTCAATTCCAGGGCCCTCAGGTTGACTGCATGGCTCTTGAGGCCTGGCTACTGACATCTAGGGGTTTCTCCCCTACAGTGGTGGCCACTATGAATCGGGCTAGGAAGCCCGTTTCCAGGAAGATGTACCACCGTACGTGGAAGATCTTTTTTACCTGGTGTGCCTCTGGTGGACGGTCTCCTTGGCCCTTGTCCATCCCGACGTTGTTGGCTTTCTTACAGTCGGGGTTGGAGTTGGGATTATCCCTTGGCTCTTTGAAATGTCAAGTATCAGCACTTTCGGTGCTGTTTGACAGGCGATTGGCGCTCCTCCCGAAGGTGCGTCAATTTCTGCAGGGGGTGTCGCGGATGGTTCCGCCCTACAAGAGGCCTCTGGACCCTTGGGACCTTAACATGGTTCTGGCGGCTTTACAGAAACCGCCGTTTGAACCACTGAGAGATGTTTCTCTATCTCGTCTGTCCCAGAAAGTGGCCTTTCTGGTGGCGATTACGTCTCTAAGGAGGGTCTCAGAATTGGCTGCACTATCGTGCAAGTCACCCTTTCTGGTGGTTCACCAAGACAAGGTGGTGTTGCGCCCACGGCCAGAATTCTTGCCGAAGGTGGTTTCAACTTTTCACCTGAACCAGGAGATTGTTCTCCCATCATTTTGCCCCGCTCCCGTTCATCAGGTGGAGCGCGACCTCCATACTCTGGATCTCGTGAGAGCTGTACGCATTTATGTGTCCAGGACCGCCTCCTTCAGGAGTTCGGATTCCTTATTTGTTCTTACGACAGGTCGCTGTAAGGGGTCCGCGGCTTCGAAGTCAACCTTGGCCAGATGGATTAAGGCTTCCATTCAAGAGGCTTACCGGTCCTCTGGTTTGCCTCTCCCGGTGGGATTGAAGGCTCACTCTACCAGAGCTGTAGGTGCCTCTTGGGCCTTGCGACATCGAGCGTCTGCTCTACAGGTGTGTCAGGCGGCCACTTGGTCCAGCCTGCACACTTTCTCTAAGCACTATATGGTGCATGCCCATGCCTCTGCGGATGCAAGTCTGGGCAGGCGGGTTCTCCAGGCGGCGGTTGCCCACCTTTGAAGGGAACCATGTGTTATCCGTCTTGTTGAGGAACTCTTCCCGCCCTGGGGTATTGCTTTAGGACATCCCCATTGTCTGGGTCTCCCATTATGATGACCAGAAAAAAGAGAATTTTGTTTACGTACCGTAAATTCTTTTTTCTTTAATCATCAATGGGAGACCCAGCACCCACCCAGTTGTTCCTTTGCATGTTTTGCATTTGTTCTGCTCTCTGTTGAGACAGTGTTTGCCGGGTTGTTGACCGTCTGTGCACGGCATTCTTCCCGATGTTTCGGGTGTGGTTTATTTTCTCCTCGCAGCTTATGGACCAAACTGAGGATGTTCCCTGCGGTAGGGGTTTATAAGCGGAGGAGGCGGTGTCTACAAACTTGTAGTACCTAGTGTGACCTCCGGAGGGCAGTGCCCTAAACCCCATTGTCTGGGTCTCCCATTGATGATTAAAGAAAAAAGAATTTACGGTACGTAAACAAAATTCTCTTTTTTTCACGCATTACACTCGTGCGAGCCACACGCCAGTGTGCCTTAAGCAAGAGATCTCTCTGAATCCAGTGTGTGTTGGGTGACTATGGGTCTTCGCTATTGGTGGGTTGGCTAGACCATGGTCCGAGACCTGACATACCACAGATCTCACAACCTCTCCTGTTGTGTCCACATGGTTATAGGATTCCACCGCACGCTCACACTCTGCATCTGGCCTGGACAGCTCTCTTTTGGAATCTGTAGTAATGATCCTCCCCTGCAGTATGTATCTGACGAGACTCCTGCTTTCGTCCACTGACCTAATGCTAGGAACCCAATATCCAGTGTTGGCCAAAAGTATTGACACCCCTGCAGTTCTGTCAGATAATACTCAGTTTCTTCCTGAAAATGATTGCAATCATAAATTCTTTGGTATTATTATCTTCATTTAATTTGTCTTAAATGAAAAAACACAAAAGAGAATGAAGCAAAAAGCAAAACATTGATCATTTCACACAAAACTCCAAAAATGGGCCGGACAAAAGTATTGGCACCCTCAGCCTAATACTTGGTTGCACAACCTTTAGCCAAAATAACTGCGATCAACAACTTCCGGTAACCATCAATGAGTTTCTTACAATGCTCTGCTGGAATTTTAGACCATTCTTCTTTGGCAAACTGCTCCAGGTCCCTGATATTTGAAGGGTGCCTTCTCCAAACTGCCATTTTTAGAGCTCTGCACAGGTGTTCTATGTGATTCAGGTCTGGACTCATTGCTGGCCTGCTTAGAAGTCTCCAGTGCTTTCTCTCAAACCATTTTCTAGTGCTTTTTGAAGTGTGTTTTGGGTCATTGCAAAAAATAAGAGGGTGGGGGACAAGAGGCGCAATAGTGCCCTATCACTAGTGACACTAGAAAGAGTGATGCTGAGGAGCCACTCACCTGATTCAGTTGTGGGCCCCACAACTGGTTTGAAGGCGTTTTGAGAAGAATCTCTCAGCTGCTGCAGGACCTCCACCAACTACTGACCAGTAGTGAAATTCAAGGAGATGATGGGAGTACAGGTGTGACACGGTCCACGCTGCTCCAATGTAAAAACTCACCAAAAGAGTCACAAAGTCATCAGTAGGTTTTATCTTTTTAATCCTCCTTCCTCCTACGCGTTTCGGCACCTTCCTCAGGGATATTTTGGGTCATTGTCCTGCTGAAAGACCCATGACCCTGAGGGAGACCCAGCTTTCTCACACTGGGTCCTACATTATGCTGCAAAATTTGTTTTTAGTCTTCAGACTTCATAATGCCATGCACACGGTCAAGCACTCCAGTGCCAGAGGCAGCATAGCAACCCAAAAACATCAGGGAACCTCCGCCATGTTTGACTGTAGGGACCGTGTTCTTTTCTTTGAATGCCTCTTTTTTTCTCCTGTAAACTCTATGTCGATGCCTTTGCCCAAAATGAGAGAACATTCTTCCAAAACGTTTTAGGCTTTCTCAGGTAAGTTTTGGCAAACTCCAGCCTGGCTTTTTTATGTCTCGGGGTAAGAAGTGGGGTCTTCCAGAGTCTCCTACCATACAGTCCCTTTTCATTCAGACGCTGACGGATAGTACGGGTTGACACTGTTGTACCCTCGGACAGCAGGGCAGCTTGAACTTGTTTGAATGTTAGTCGAGGTTCTTTATCCACAATCCGCACAATCTTGCGTTGAAATCTCTTGTCAATTTTTCTTTTCCGTCCACATCTAGGGAGGTTAGCCACAGTGCCATGGGCTTTACACTTCTTGATGACACTGCACACGGTAGACACAGGAACATTCAGGTCTTTGGAGATGGACTTGTAGCATTGAGATTGCTCAGGCTTCCTCACAATTTGGTTTCTCAAGTCCTCAAACAGTTCTTTGGTCTTCTTTCTTTTCTCCATGCTCAATGTGGTACACACAAGGACACATGACACAGGTTGAGTCAACTTTAATCCATGTCAACTGGCTGCAAGTGTGATTTAGTTATTGCCAACACCTGTTAGGTGCCACAGGTAAGCTACAGGTGCTGTTAATTACACAAACAGTGCCAATACTTTTGTCCACCCCCTTTTTTGTTTGGTGTGGAATTATATCCAATTTGGCTTTAGGACAATTCTCTTTGTGTTTTTTTCATTGAAGACAAATTAAATGAAGATAATAATACCAAAGAATTTGTGATTGCAATCATTTTCAGGAAGAAACTGAGTATTATCTGACAGAATTGCAGGGGTGTCAATACTTTTGGCCAACACTGAATATACAGTATATGATACAAAATTGCCTAGTATATGGTGTATTCGGTGCTATTTGCTAGCGCACCTCTAAAATGTGGTAATCTTTGTTTTACACTTTACATTAGACTAAAGCCCCCATCATACATAGCGAGATCGCTGTTACGTCACAGGTTTTGTGACGTAACAGCGACCTCGCCAGCAATCTTGCTATGTTTGACACGTAGCAGCGACCAAGTCCCCGCTGTGAGATCGCCGATCGTGTCGGAATGGCCTGGATCATTTTTTGATCGTCGGGTTCCCGCTGGTCAGCATGCATCGGTGTGTTTGCCGCCTTAACCACGACCTCGTTGGCGACTCAGAACTCAGCCACATAGGTCTGAGTCGTCAGACTAGCTGCTGTGTGACACGGTCCCAACGACTGGCGAGGTCGTTATACAGGTCGCCGTATTGTTGCTGCATCGTTCAGTAGATCTGACTGTGTGATGCAGCGACGTTCCAGAGATCCTTACCAGGTCGTATCGTTGTTGGAATTGCTGGAACATCGCCAAGTGTGACGAGACTATTAGGGTGAAAGTCTGGGTGAGGTGCAGCTCCATCAACTGGTTCTTAGCACTAAAGGCCCCATTACACGCTTCAATGTCTCAGCAATCCGACCAACGATCCGACCTGGCCAAGATCTATGGGACACCGTTTAATGATCGCTGCTGAGGTGTCAGACGTACAGGTTTATTGAATGACGCAGCAACGAATCCGCGACAAGCGAACGATACTTGTGGTCGTTTGGTCGCCTACGTGCTTAATAGGCGAAGTTGTAAACGAGATCATTGGAAAAGTGTCACACACACCAATGCTGCAGGTTGAACGAACGACGAACAACAGATTTATGGACATGTTCATAAACCTACTATCAACGATCTAATGACTTTTCGTTGATCGTATCTACATGTCACACGCAACAACATTGTCACGACGTCACTGCACCACCTCAAAAGCCATGACGTACCAATGATATCGTTAACGATATAGTAGCGTGTAACGGGCCCTTAATCCCATCAAATTTAGTTTGCCTTCAGATTTTATTTACTGCTATGTTATTGTTTTTAACAAGGATGCCACCTGCATAATGGGTAATAATGCAGCGTAGAGCTGACCCCAGAAAATATGAGAGCCATTCTCCCTTAGTAAAGATCATAAAAAGTGGCTCTAAATAAAAAGTCCCATATCTCTCAAATCATGTGGAGGATATAAAACAACTGCAAATTGAAAGGAGGGAAGGGGTAATGAAATAAGGATTAACTGGCCACTTTTTATGTTATAAAGAACAAACATACTTTACCCCACAGGTTGCCACTTCTTATGACTACAGCCAGGTTGACATCTCATTTACCCTGTTGAATAGATTTAATGGGAATTTGTCACCAGGTTTTTGCTACCCCATCTGAGTACAGCATAATGTGGAGGTAGAGACCCTGTTTCCAGCGATTGATGTGTCACTGAGCTGCATGCTGTCATTTGAATAAAATCTCAGTTTTGTCTGCTGCAGATCCAGCAATTCAATGTTGAGCTCTATAACCTCACCCACACCACTGATTGACAGCTTTCTGCCCATATACAGTGTACACAGAAATTTGCCAGTTATACAGAGCTCATGAATATAGAGGACTACCTGGCAGCAGGCCAAGTAGTCATCTAATGTCAATCTCCTGCTGATAAAACTGTGATTTGATCAAAACTACACTAAGCAGCCAAGGGAATGATACAACACTAGAATCAAGATTTCTGGCCGTACATTATGCTGCTCTCAGATTAGGTGGCAAAAACCTGTGACAGATTCCCTCTAATCACTTGCTGACCTTGGCCCTCCCCTCTCCCTCTATTTAATCCTCAATCTGTTTTTCCCGCATCCAATATTTGTAGTTTATCATGTCAGAAGTGTTATTGTAGTTATGTATTTTTTTCCATAGCTTTTTGATTATATTTAGCAACTTTATTCTCTAAAGAAGGTCTGAAACCTCCATAGAGAACATTCCATATGTAAACACAGGACAGGATTACAGAAATGCCATTTACAATATAAAACTGGTGCAATTTTTAGGTCTAGCATTCTATAGGTATTATGTTTGGTTCTTTTGTTTATTTGCTTTTAAATATCAGCAATTCTAGCTATTCTAGACTTCATCAACTAAAGGAGCCCGTACACATAAAGTCTTAGGGCCCTTTCACATCAGCGTTTTTTTGAAATCGCGGCAGATGCGGTGAAAAAACCGCATCTGCCGCGATTACCGCATACCGGCTGCACTTGCGGCACGGTTGCGGTTTTTGCCATGCAAAGTATAGGCGGACTTGCGGCAGGCTGACCGCGTTTTTTTTTTCGCGGCCGCACCTGCCGCAAGTGCAAAACCGCACTTGCCGCACCTGCCGCAAGTCCGCCTATACTTTGCATGGCAAAAACCGCAACCGTGCCGCAAGTGCAGCCGGTATGCGGTAATCGCGGCAGATGCGGTTTTTTCACCGCATCTGCCGCGATTTGAAAAAAAACGCTGATGTGAAAGGGCCCTTATTCAGATATCATTTTTATATATACAGGTGCTTCTCAAATAGATTAGAATATCATCAAAAAGTTCATTTCAGTAATTCAGTGAAAGTGAAACACATATATTATAGAGTAATTACAGAGTGATCTATTTCAAGTGTTTATTTCTGCTAATGTTGATGATTATGTCTTCTAGCCAATGAAAGGGTCATTATCTCTGAAAATTAGGAATATTATATAAGACCAACTGTAAAAATGAGTTTTAACTCCTCAGTGTTGGCCTAATGAAAGTATGTACAGTAAATGCACTCAACACTTGGTTGGGGCTCCTTTTGCATGAATTACTGCATCAATGCGGTGTGACATGGAGGCGATCAGCCTGTGGCACTGATGAGGTGTTATGGAAGCCCAGGTTGCTTTGATTGTATGTATGAAAAAGAGAAGATTGCGCCATATAGTGAAGGTCCGTATTGAAGGGAGGAGAGATTTATCTTAATGAATTTATGCTCACCTGGGAGGGTTGTGCTAGGCCTCTGCACAATGAGAGTGTGAGCCGTAGGTGAGGCAAATTGCTGCTGCGGGACCGCCGGCTGGAAGATCCTCCCACAATAGTCAGGTGACTGGCCACGTGATCGAAGGGGGTGTTGACAGTTGGCGTCACCGCAAGTCCTGTCAGGAATCTAGGGATCCGACAGCAATTCACAGCAAGATCCTGTCAGAATCTTGAATGCCCATAGCAGCTACCACACCGCTCTCCCCATGGGGAGGTTACCATGTAGAGAGGAAGGAGGAGGAAATGCGGTGTTATGGAGCGCTAAGGCAAAAAGAAGAGGAGGCTTAGGATTGTATACTGACCTATTTTATTAGTAAAATTGCAATTGCTCTCTGACGCCAGTATGCGTTACGATAGCCCTCGCTATTTTCATCAGGTGGATAGAGAGCAAGATTAACCATGACCTTATATATTCACTTAACCCAATAGGATTAGTCCTGCAGTTGTGACATCACAGGATATAAAGATCACATGATAACAACAAGAGTCATATGATAAAATACCCATAAAATAATACAACATATCGGCTAAAATAATCAAACTATTCAATAAAAAAATAAAAAATTGTGAATAAAGTCACCAATTAAAAAGTATATTATACGCTGTGATTGTGTAAAGAAACCTTTTCTAAAATAACCCTAGTGCCATTTATCTCTATACGCTGTGATTGGCCGCTTACGGTCATGTGATATGCACGTCACATATCACATGACCGCGAGTGGGCTAATCACAGCGCCGATGTCATTATGACATCATGCAAGGTCTTTGCAGGTTTAATACCTGCTCCGGCTCCCGGTTACCGATCACATGGCGGAGGGTAAGTATAAGAATCTTTATTATTTTTAATACATTTGGCTTTATTTTACATTTGATTTCGCAGTGACAGATGTGACACAGAGGGGAGGAGGAACAGGATTCTTCTTCCCATCTGTGACATCAGCGCCGGCGTATTCCCGCTGGAATTACGCATCGTCTGAACAGCGATGCGTAATTCCAGCGGTTATCATGGAGCCTATGGGAGAAAGCGCATGTAAAAAGGCGGAAAGAATGAGCATGTTCATTCTTTTTACGCGCGCGCTTTCTCCCATAAAAGCATAGCCGAAAGTAGCGCTGCGTGTGAACAGCAAAAGTTAAAATCCATTCACTTTGCTGTGAAATGCAGACGCAGGTGCGCTTTGGGGGGAAAAGCGCCCGCAAAAATGTGCGCAAAATATGCACTGTGTGAACGAGACCTTACATGGACACAGTTCACGCCTCCACCAGAAGACCTTCAGATTTGTAAAAGAACACTTCCACCTCATCTGAATTAGTAACAAAGACCTTAATTTAATTTCCTTGGCCTATCTGTAGTCAGCATCACCTCATGTCCTGCTGTAATATCAATTTAAATATTATCTCAGTAATTCATTTGTAGTATTGTCTGATAAAGGGGCCATTGAGCCCTGAAAGCTTACAATTATAATTTTTATGGTTAGCCAATAAAGGTATCACTCCTAGAATACTTTGTTAATTTTTTTGGGGACATAAGTATTTATCGATTTTTCTGGCTAACACGGTACCACAGTATTATTTCCTATTGTACTTTGTATTGTTCTCTATGAAATGAGTCTCCAACTGACTTCTCAATCTGCAGCTTTTTCATAGAGAAAACAAGAGCGCTCAGCCAAACGAGAGCTCCTGTGTATGGGAGAGTTGGGTAAGACTGGTTTCACATTAGCATTTGGGACACATCCTTCTGCATGTAGGTAGAGACGCAGGCAGATGCCAGAACGGGTCCAGACAGTAGATAGCAGTGTGAGAGAGAATGAAAGAGAAAGAGAGATTTTCCCATATTGCCCAGTCCGTCTCCTTCCGCTGACATCCGGATTACAATGCATCGCCATTCAACTCTGTGCATTGTGTTGGCGCATCAGGAGACATACGTCCTTTTCATGCAGCCTCTGACAGCCAAAATTCGCAACATGTTGCATTTCTATCTCACAGAAAAAATATGCTGCACTACGCAAACGCATGCATACTGATGCCTTCGCATGCACCCTGCGTCCTCATGTTAAACATAGGACGCAGTGGGGTTCCGTAGGCTGCCAGACTGGAACGCATGCCAATGTAACAGACATAAATGCTAGTGTGAAACAAGCCTAAGACGGCTGTTAACTGAATGATCAGCTGAAGCATCATTTTGCTGACAGTCATCTAATGATTATGGCTAGCTTTACTGAATGGCTTGCCTAATGGGAGAAAAGAGTTTTGAGTTACATATAAACCTTTCTATCTCCTTCACCACAGCTGGGCAAAGTGTGGCCCGCATGCCACATTTGGCTATCTGGCTGTTCCAGTCTGGCCCGCAGACCGAGACAGTCAAAGAGCTAATGCCAATGGCCAATTTGTGTACCTCACCCTCCGTTGCCCTGCCACCTCCGCTGCCCACCACCAGACGCAACCACTATCTGCATCTTCAGGATGCAGATAGTGGTGAATACATTGGTGGAAGAAGGGACGCCGATTCCCCTTTCCAACAATCAGCATGTGAAGCACCAGGTGAGACGACATCACATCAGCACGTCTACTGTGCAGGGGATCAGTATAGTAGAGTGCCGGGGGGAACAGAAGCGAGGTTTGTAAGTGGTGTTTCTTTGTTTTTTTATAGGTGTGTGGGCAAATGCTGTACATTGGGGGCTGTGTGGGGCTCAGTCTGAATATAGGAGGCAATGTAGGGGCTCATAAACTATGTAGGAGGCTCATGCTGTATATAATAGGCTAAATGCACTTAGGAGGTGATTGGGGCTCCTAATGTATATAAGAGGCTATGAGGGGCTCATAAGGTAATATGAGGGGGCCCATAGGCTATATAGGAAGCTATGGGGGCTATAGGGTATATAGGAGGCTATGGGGGTCATAAGGTATATAGGAGGCTATGGGGGGCTCATAGGGTATATAGGAGGCTATGTGAGAGCTCATAAAATATATAGGAGGCTATGTGAGGGCTCATAATGTATATAGGCTCAACCACTGCTCCAATCAAATGTTACTTAGCTATGGAAGTGCAACTATAGGGAAGGGGAGCTGAGGAAGGCTTCCATTGTTCGGCCCTACACCTGTCAATTGATGATAAATGCTTTAGGTGTAGCCAAGTGCTGTACTACACCACCTAAATCAGTCCCATAGACTTTCAACAATGCCGCAGTGTGCATCAGCTGCTTATTTCAAATAGAAGACGCAGGACCTTTATTTTTATGATGGGGGGGGTCCATCATCAGGATTCACAGCATTACTATTTTCCCATTCCACTTAGGGCAGGGGTTGTCACCAAACATGTTTCTGTAAAGTGATGCAGAAGATGGCAGCTTCACCTCCATAGCTGATGATAAACAATAGTTAGTAATCAAGGCTCTCACTGTGACGTGCTCTCCATGGATATACTGAATGCTGAGGACGAAACTTGGTAAATGTCCACATGAATCATTTATTAGCAGTGTGATGCAGCACAGATGACATGTAACACTGTACATTGAATAATATCAACCTTTATTACTCATAAAGGCAATTTCTTGAGTAAGTGCAAAAATGCCCCTATTTGTGCAGCATGCAAAAGAGTTCTGGATATAAGAAATTATTGTTATATACTATTACAAGGTGTATAGGTTCTGTATAAATAATGCTGTGTAGACACAGTTTTTGAGGGCTCGCTCACATGAGAGTTGTGAGATAGTGACCAGCTATATTGTAAGTGGCTGGTATGTTTTACAGAGGCGGACGTTCTCTGTGATGTGAACCTAGATTGTTTACTCTGGGACCTGTAGTTCCACAAATTCATAGTAATACTTTTAGGGACAGATTCACAGAATGGTCAGAAGTCATGGGTAGGACTGACCATCCACAAACCTTACATGGGTGTCTCATGTGTTTTAATGAAACTGTTTGTCATTGGTCTCCGTGTACTTGCAAGTGACCAACTTGCTGGAGGAACAAGGTCAGGGAGACCATGTGAGTGTGGAGTCTGTGATGGCTCTCTGAGTTTGGAAAACTATTGGAACTAGTTGGGATAGACGGAGCAAGTCCAAGGACCTGGTCGGTGATTCTAGAGAGGCAGTCTTCTAACATGTCAGGACTGACTGGAGTCAGTGCATGGAGCTGGCCATTAATCCAGAAAGGTAACCAAAGACATAGGGGGTTGCACACTGGCTGAGATCAGTAAATGGACAGTGGGATATCTCTACTGGGATACTGCTGCAGCGGAGGTATCCGAAGTCGAGTGGGCGTGTCCGCATTTAAAATAGACTGCAAGTCACAAATGTTTCTGTGAAGTTACTGTGAAGTGTAACCGCGATTGTGATGAACTGTATCTCATTTCCGTTATGTCAAGCCAAATGACGGCATATGTTTGGTTTACACAAAATTAATTATTTGTTTAAATAAACCAGATGGACTTGTTTAAGTAGAAACTGCGCCCATGTACCTTAATCCTGCTGCCAAACGACTGCCCCCCAATACATTCAGTGAGCAGTGTCTCACGGTGTATAAACTCGGACGTGCTATGTCTTGTCGGACATGTTACAATATGAGGCAATATTGGCCCAATGTTACAATATGAGGCAGTTCCAATCAGCACTTTCTTTCTCATGACAATTTTGGCAAGAGTAAAAAAGCACAAGGTGCGAGTGGCAGCGCACTCATAAACCCTATAGAGAATCTGTGGTAAGACTTGAAAATTGCTCTCAAGCCAATTATATTTTTAAAATACTTAGTAAGCCATGTATCACTTCCTTCACACTTCACAAATACTTGCTGCTTTGTATTGTTGTATCAAGTAAAATGCAAAAAAATACATTTAAGTTTGTGGGTGTAATGTGAAAAACTGGTAAATTTCACGAGGTATAAATACGTTTCATATGACTGGATGAAAAAAAGTGATTTTTACCAGGGCTGTGTAGTCAGTAAGTCATACATCTGACTCTGAATGGATACACAAAGGTGCAATGGGTCTTATCTCCTTATTATTTGGTATATGCAGTGCACTAACTGCTCACCTTAGTCAGTTGTGTGACCTACAACCGGTATCCACGTTTTAATCCAGCTGCCACAGGACTCCCCACTCAAGGTCGCCGACGTGATGTCACAAAGGACAGAAACAATACGGTCCACGCTGCTGGGTGTTGAGAAAATAGACGCCCAGGAAATATTGTTCAGTGTCTTTATTTCTCGACGAGTTTCAAGACCATCATGCTCTCTTTCTCAGTATGTTGGTGTGCTCCTGAAGAAGAGACCGGGATGGTCTTGAAACGCGTCAAGAAATAAAGACACCAAACAATATCTCCTGGACGTCTATTTTTTCCACACCCAGCAGCGCAGACTGTATTGTTTCTGTCCTTTGTGATACATCTGACTCCCACTCCTCAGTTTCTCTGAATCTGACTACGACTCCACCCTAAATGGACACCGACCTCGACTCCGACTCCACAACCATGGCTGTGAAGTCAAGAAGCCACTCATCGACTCAGACTCCTCAATTTAACTCAATCCGATTCCGACTCCACCAAATTGAGCTTCGACTCCGCAGCCCTGATTGTTACAAATACATTGATGCTGGATTACAGCACTTTCAGCTTCAACTCCAGATGTATTTATTTTCCTGTCTGCAGCTGGAGTAATTGTAGTGTGTGACACCATTGAATCATTGTATAACCACAATAATTGCATTTTGGAAGGTTGCCTTAAGGCTGGGTTACACATACCGATGTTCCAGCGACCCGATCAACGATCCGACCGGACCGGGATCGATGGAACATCGGTATGGGATCGCTGGTGAAATGCCACACAGGCAGACTTACCAACGATTCCCCAGCGCTGCACCGACCCCCGACGGTGGCAGGGATCTGTCGGGTGTCGTGGGCGTAGCATGGGGATCACTGGTCGTTGCCCCTGTCACAGATGCCGATGAATGCTGGGCAGCGGGAGACCAGCGACCAAAAAATGGTCCCGGCCATTCCGCAGCGATCAGCAAGCTCATCGCTGGTCGTTGCGGAATGTCACATGCAGCGACTTCGCTGGTGAGGTCGCTGCAACGTCACAAACCCTGTGACATTGCAGCGATATCGTTACCGATATGTCTACGTGTAACCCGGCCTTTACACGAGCACTGGCAGTATACAGCATTTACTTGTCTTACAGAAGAAGACGTTAATACTTGAATAATACAGTTGATATATGGTATATTAAAACTATTTTTTTGACAAAAAAATAATTACCTGTTTCAAGGCAACTGCAGAAAAGAAGTATTGCCACTTCCCTTATTGTGAGACATGTTTATCCATATGTCAGAAGGCCGAAATAAATCCATTCAGTTTATCTGGTCACTTTTTCTATTTGACTACCATATTGGACGGTATGTGGCTTTGCTGTCATTTCCTTCTGAGATTACTCATAAGCAGTCTTTTGTGGGCTAAAATCTATGTAGTTATCATTATAGCTTCTTAGCAGAAATCTAATTAAAGTGAACGTTTTCTATTGTGCCTTACAGCGAGCTAATTAGAACAGCAGATGGAGGGCAGATTTCACTGGACTGGTTTAGTAATGATGATAATACACTTTACCCTGATGCCGGCACAAGACCTACAATCCTTTTACTGCCTGGCCTCACAGGAACAAGTCGGGAATCCTATATTCTTCATATGATTAAGCACAGCGAAGCGCTTGGATACAGGTAATGCTCAATAATGCAGAATGTGAATGCAGACTGTTTTAGGAGCTATTCTTTCTTGCAACCTAATAACCTGGTAGATGAACCAGATGCCCATTGTCGATGTGATGAGACTGGGGCTCTTACCTTACACATGGCAGCCATTATATTTGCTACAAATAAATGCTAACTTTCCCTGAAGGCCATTAAAATATTCTTTACTAGTCCTTGCTAAATCCCTTAAACATTCACTGGCCTAACTAACTGGAGAGAACAGAGGAGAGCTTGACAACATAGAAGATTGCTTTACTATGTCTCAATGCACTATCCTTTACTCCTAGCTAAATTCTCTCTTATAAAGGGATCCTGTCACCTCTAGAACGCCTCCTAAGCTAGCAAAACATGTCCCTGCAGCTTCCTATCACTAATCTCACACTCCTTTTGTCTCCTAAAAGCATCCTGTGAAAGTGCATACAAACGTTTTAATACTCACTCATTAGTGATTATAATTAGCAGGGGCCATATTCTTTAGTCACCAGGGCGGGCTGTTTTGCAGGCTCCAGGATCCACCCTCTCTCTGTCTGTGTGCTCTGCTTGTGCAGGCATTACCCTCCCCCCTCTCTATCACTCACAGAATGCAAATCATTAGTCCTGCCTTCAGCTCCACATCACAGCAGCACAGACAGAGAGAGGGTGGATCATTCGGGCTACAAAACAGCCCGCCCTAGGGGCTAAAGAATATAGCCCCTGCTAATTATAATCACTAATGAGTAAGTATTAAATCGTTTTTATGCACCTTCACAGGATGCTTTTAGGAGACGAAAGGAGTGTGAGATTAGTGATCGGATGCTGTAGGGACATGTTTTGATAGCTTAGGAGACGTTCTGGAGGTGACAGGATCCCTTTAAGAAGTTGTGTAACCAGGCTATGTTTTTCTACAACACTCTTGTAACTAAATTAAGACATTAATATGCACATACCATCATGTGTCAGTATCTTGTTTTGGCACAGTTGAGGCCGAGTGCTTGCAGAAAATGTCTGGCCAGTAAATGGACATTAATTAGTTATAGTAGTTATCCACAAAAGCATTGGTCTTAGAATCATAAATCAAGAGATTTATGGCTTATGCAGAGAAGTGTATATGAATGTTTAACACAGGGACCATGACTCGTAGCATGAACTACTCTGATCTGTTTTTTCAGATAAGGCCACGTGCACACACTGAGTATTTGATGAGTTTTTTACCTCAGGATTTGTAGTCAAAACCAGGAGTGGATAATTAAATACAGAAGTGGTGCAGGTGTTTCTATTAGACTTTTCCTCTGATTGCTCCACTCCTGGTTTTCTCTACAAATCCTGAGGTAAAAAACTCATCAAATACTCAGCGTGTGCACGTGGCCTTTGACTCGCCCATAAAACTCAATGGGTATATAAGAATAGGGATGCCATATGGACGCCATCTATATAGCATTCATTTTTAACAGATCCACTGTAATTAGGATACCGTATTTCACTCTGTGTAAGTTTTGAATTGTTCATGTATAAAAACTGATGCCATAGGCTGGTTCTATGGGACTAACATTCATGGTATGAGTCTGGACCGGCTGCAGGTCTCTTGACGACATTGGACCATACCCCAATCACTGCTTTGTCCACATAGTCCAAGGGTTCATATAATAATATTGTATATCAGTATTCTCTATCTTGTTCAACATTATTGGAAAAAATAAACCTTTCTATTTCTGCTTATATCTGAATTTGGATCGTTGTCCGAAGTTCTCTTAAGTCTCATTACTTGTTACAACGTGTAGAGATTATATTGTAAAAAAGGTTCTTTTATTAAGTAAAATGGGGAATACAGTTTGGCTTGATAAACCTTTCTCCCGCACAGCAGATGGTGCAGTGATGCTTTCAACTTTGCATTACTTCTGGCGCCTTCACAAGATTAAGCACTGAATCATGGCAGTAAATGAATGCTCCGTCATTGCAGTTACTTTCTAAATGGAGGATATGCTTCTGTAATCCAGTAGACAGAATGTTTTTCACAATAGATGATGAAATATACTGTAATTTCTTTAAATACGAGGAACACATTTTATAAAATCCCACAATCACATCTAGAACACTTGGATGCTCATATTAAGTGATCAGAAAAATGCATTTGAGTAGAGCC
This sequence comes from Allobates femoralis, assembly GCA_033576535.1. Classification (NCBI taxonomy): domain Eukaryota; kingdom Metazoa; phylum Chordata; class Amphibia; order Anura; family Aromobatidae; genus Allobates; species Allobates femoralis. The sequence goes on from JARQOC010000005.1 coordinate 151,905,653, forward strand.
GAAGTTCGAACTCCATTTAGAATGACTAAAGCTATAAAGTGTAATCAATTTAGATGTAAAAAAATATTCAATAAAATTAGTGTGTAATATTAAAGATTAAAAAAATATACAAAACACCCCAAAAGTATTCCAGCTCTTGTTTCATTTCATATTTTCCTTTGATCCCCTTTTGTCTTTAAATTGCAATTAATTCTGACCAGTAAACAGGGAATTCCCTATATTTTCTCAACTTGGTCACTCTCCTGTAGCTGTATATAAAAAAAATTAGCTGCAGCTGGAGCCTCCCCATGCCCTTCTAAAGATATTCTATAATGTAAAGAAAATGGGTTTAAATACTGCTCTCCCATCCACAAAATAAATGATTCTTCCACGATGTGGCTTATATGAGATATGTGATTTATTTCAACGCATTCCAGAGCATGCAAGCCCTTCCTTGCATGCCCTGAAACGTGTTGAAATAAATCATATATCCCATATAATCCACATCGTTGCAGAATCATTTATTTTGTGGACAGAAGCGTGGTATTTAAAGGGAACCCGACCCCTCCAAATCACCCCCAACCCTATGAATACCTGTCCCTGCACCCTCAGACATCCTTTCTAGCGGTCCTTTTGTGTAAAACATGAGTGGGGCAACATTGACAAAAAGACCATTACACACTTACAATTCTTCAAGTTCTTCTTCCTGAATAAGTCGCACAGGGCGTTCCCTGTGCGATCCTAAGCCCGCCTGAGCCGCTCATTATCACGCCTCAATGGGCGTGATAAACAATCCTACTCCTCCTCACCCTGCTGCATGGGCGTAATAGCCGGTGTGACGCTACTTGAGTCACATCCGGTCATGGTGACGTCGGTATACCCTTTAGGTGTACCGCCGACCTCACCATGTGCATTGCGCATGCACGGCTTTTGCTTTACACCTAAAGGGTGTTACCGATGTCACCATGACCGAATGTGACGCAAATAGCATCACACCGGCTATTACGCCCATACAGCAGGACGAGGAAGAGTAGGATTATTTATCACGCCCATCGGGGCGTGACAATGAGCAGCTCAGGCAGGCTTAGGATCGCACAGGGAACGCCATGTGTGACTTGTTCAGGAAGAAGAAGTCGCAGAATTGTAAGTGTGTAATGGTCTTTTGTCAATGTTACCCCACTCATTTTTTACACAAAAGGACCATTAGAAAGGATGTCTGAGGGTGCAGGGACAGGTATTCATAGGGTTGGGGATGATTTGGAGGGGTCAGGTTCCTTTAAACCCATTTGCTTTACAACTGGATATTGGATTTCAGCTGTATCGGTGACTGATGCAGACCGTCATATTAAGGTGATACCCTATGTGCACACAGTGGTTGTGACTCTACACAACATTATAAGGTGAGCCTTTACCTTATTAATTAAATTGATTCTCTATACGGGTAAATCCTATGTTGCACCATTTTTTCCATTTCAGTATATCCTGCAAAGATATTCCATCATTGTAGAAAAAAGACATGAGCCACACATCCAAAATCATAAGTTGATTTAATGCCGCCAGGCAAAAATGAATAAAACTGAACATGAGTTTCTTAGTTTAACATTCTGATCAGACTGTTTGAAGCCCACTGCCACATCATGGCAAACCTCTTAGTGGGCTCCTAACTATAAATTGCCTTAAATGTGCGGCATCATGCGCCAACCACCACCACAGCAAGAATGAACCAGCAGAGTTGGAGAACTGATGCCCCCACAGCACCCATGCTGTAAGGCCAGCACCAATGACTCCAGGCCACACCGCCCCACAAGCACAAAACAGCAACAACAATGACTGACACATAGCACCAACACCCAGCGAAAGAAGCATGGAAAACACACCTACCACATCTCAGAATGTGACCTGAATTAGGGACCCACTAAAGCCCCTGTCACACATAGCAATATCGCTGTTGCATCACAGGTTTTGTGACGCAACAGCGACCTCGCCAGCGATCTCGCTATGTTTGACATGTAGCAGTGACCGGGCCCCCGCTGTGACATCGCCGATCGTGTTGGAATGGCCTGGACCATTTTTTCATCTTCAGGCTCCCACTGGGCAGCATGCATCGGTGTGTTTGACACCTTAACAACGACCTCATTGGCGACTCAGAACTCAGCCACATAGGTCTGATTCGTCAGACTAGCTGCTGTGTGACAGGGTCCCAGCGACGCGCAAGGACGTTATACGGCTCGCCTTATCGTTGCTGCGTCGTTAAGTAGATCTGACTGTTTGACATCTCACTAGCGACCACGTAGCGATGTTCCAGTGATCCTTACCAGGTTGTATCGTTGTCGGAATCGCTGGAACGTCGCCAAGTGTGACAGGGCCCTAAGAGGTTTGCCATGACGTGGTAGTTGGGTTGTGGGCTAACACTAAGAAACTCATGTTCAATCTTATTAATTTCTGCCTGGCGACAATAGATCATTTTAAGATTTTGAATGGGTGGCTCATGTTTTTTTTTTCTACACCTATGGTACTTCCAAAGATATTGTTAGCACCCTCGTGACTAAGCGCTGTCGACTCAGCCATTCTTTAGTGTAAAATGGAACAAATCAGCAGATTAACCACTGTGTTCTTTGCAGGATTTATACAAGACTTCCAGGTACATGTAGTAAATCATGCAGACTGACAAATTTGGGAACGAGATTATCTCCTATGTACTTTAATTAGTCAGTTCTAGGTTTAGTAATCCTTTAACCTCATAACTCTGTATTCCAGGTTCCTGTTCTACTCAGGAGAGTAAGTTTGTCTGATGTCAGTGAATTTCCACCTTTGAGCATCATTTTTGTGTTCAGGTCCAATTTCAAATTAGAACCTCATAGAAGTCTAAGCCCCAGAGGTGATCATTAACTTTAAATATTAATGTGCTGAATGTCAAAATGTGATCAAATGTAACAATCCCTGGTATTATGATACAGACATGTGGAAGGGATAACTACCGGTAATTGTATATATTATTTAAAATGTTAAATGAAGAAGTTTATAATGATAACAAAGCTTCTAAGAGTCTACTGTACTGTCACACCTAAAGGTTTTGAGACTAACACAGATTTTGTTTTTTTTACAAAATATAATACTTCAAGTGTTTTTATATTTTTCAGTCAGATGTTGGATTCTATTGTATTTCATAGTTTCACAGTTTTTAAGGTTGAAGGTAGATTTGTCCATGTAGTTCAACTCCTAGTCTAACATGCTGATACAGAGGATGGCAAAAAAGACCCCATGTGGCAACACTAAGCTCCACATTGGGGGAAAAAAATCCTGTCCAACTCCACATACGGCAATCAGACAAATCTGAAATACAATTATAAGCATTTCATAAGTTTTGACACTTATTGCCAAATAAATCAAGGTTATATAAAGACTCAATATTTCCAGTGTTGTCCCCTATTTTCAAGACTTTTGCAGTTCGCCCTGACATGCTGGATATCATCTCATGGGCCAGATCCTGACTGAAACCCATTCTGGCCTAATCAGTGCTTGGAGTTTAACAGAATTTATATAGAAAAAAAATCCCAGCCTCTTTTTTGAGGATTGACCACAGATTCCCAAGGAGAATGAGATCTAGTGAGTTTCCTAGACTTGGACCTAAAACGTCAATGTTTTGTTCACTACCACATTAAGTTATCACTTTTGCTTTTTGATAAGTCTCCATCATGCTGGAAAAATCATTGTTCATCACAAAATAGTTCCTGGATCAATTGGAGAAGTTGCTCTTGGAGGATGGTTAGATCCCATGCTTTAATCATGGCAGTGTTCTTATGCCTTGAATGAAAGCAACCCTATAAATGATGTATGGTACCAGGATGGCATGACCCAGGATTCATGGTAGTGCTCACCTTTTCTTCTCCATATAGTCATTCTTTCACATGAACTGTTAAATAGAGCTTCAGCAGAAAACAATAACTTTACCAGCGAACACAATGTGCACTGCAAGGAGGCACTGTTTCTAAACCGGGAACGGAACGCAGTCATGTGGTACTAGTGGGCGTGGACTCGCTCAATACAAGTGTATGGAGCAAGGCGTGCCCACTGAGCGGCTGCTCCCTCTAGTCGGACACGTGCGCTTTATACACTTGCAAGGTCAGTCCCACTAGTCGTGTTGTTGCTGGGAACATGCATACCACATAATTGCGGTCCGTTCCCTGCTTAGACTCCGGCGAATCCTCGCAGCGCACAGTGTACTGGGAGTATTGGTGAGATAATTATCAGTTTTAGACTGGATAGCCTCTTTAAGCCTCTTCACAGCAATTGAACTTCTTTTTGACGTTCTTGAAGATCCGACAAGTGGTTGATTTAGCTGAATTGTTACGACTACTAATGTTCTTGCCTGCAACAACAATAGTTAAAAAGATAATACAATTATTTTAAGCACTAGCCCCCTTTTAAAGCAACCAGTCTGCTCTTATAATTCAATCACCTTGACTGAGAGATATCAATGGCTTTGTCCTTGTTAACACTTTTTCCTGAGCCAATTAAAATTTGCTGATATGACGTCAGCAGGTCATTTTGAAGCAGAGTTGAATTTCAGTGGAAATTCGATAACTGGGATTAAGTTCTTTTTCATGGCAAGGAATTAATTACATTTTTTTGCAATTCATCAGATCATAATGGTCTAGAGTTAATGCAACCTGCAATCATAAAAATTGTAGCATCAAAAATGTGTGAAAACCAAAGCATGTCAGTCTCAAAAGTTTTAGCCACGACATACACGTACACCCGATGTATATTTGTTACGTTTGGGGATTTTACCAAAGAGAAGTCAGGATAAATTGAGGTTTAAAAGACTGTAGGTGCCACCATGGTTGGGTCTACTGTACGATTTGCCAGGTACTATTTTATGACCGTGATCATACAATTGTCATTTATCTACCACTTCCACTCTATATTCACTTAACATTCTGTTGTTTTTAGGTGTGTGGTCTTTAATAATCGCGGTGTTGCTGGTGAAGATCTCTTGGTAAGCATTTTCTCCAGTTATCTCTTCTGTTTTGGTTCTACATTTAATATATCTACTAACTAATCTCCAGACCCATTCACTGTACATATCTATAGCATTTTATGTCCCAGTCTTGTATGTCATATTGGCATATGCTGGGCGATTATATTTTGCCTTACCTTGTATTTTTTTACTTTATGGAAAATAAGTATGTAATCTGCTCTGCGATCCCGTCCAGCGACATAGAGGCTGAGTGTATATTTTTATTGCACAATTTATTAATCCTATTGCCAGCATATACCACTATTCCTCTTTTTTGATCAAACATCTTTTCTTAAAAAATATGTAGATAATACAGAATTTATCGACTTGATATATAGAACTAGTATAATTTCATATATAGCCCAAACAATGCAAAGTATCCCTATCCCTCTCCCGATATCACTCCTAAATTAGTTCACAAACTGAAACACAATCCGGGATACAAATTTATGAAAGACAAATATCATATCCTTACATCTTAATCCTAATGTAATTTCCAATCCTTCCCTAATTGGTTACATATTCATCAAAGAAGAAAACAGATAAATATCACAGTTAGCCAACTCTTTAGAGACTACAGAACATTTGATCCATACCCCCCATTGTTTCGCCAAACCTTGGAGTAGATCTCAATTTCTTTTTTATAACCCCTTTTTATTAAATTTTCAGTAATAGCCACAAAGAATTTACAAACATTGTAGAATCATTCAGAATACACATAATGTATAAACCATACATTAATATCCAAACAATACAATACAATGCTATTCTCATTTATTTACTTTCTCTTCCTCTCCCTTTAATACTAAATCATAGCTATCAAATATTCTTCCTACCATCCCCACTGGTCTGACTCATCTCATAGCACTCACATTCGGGTATTGGGTTGAACATTCTTCCATGGTCTCCTTTATTTCACTATTCTTTCATATTTTCAGTTTACCTAGAGTCCCATGAATGTCCTCTAATAAATACCATTCAGAGCTACTAAAAGGGAGAATTAGTTGTCCGTTCTTGTCAAACTGGACAAAGGGGGTGTCCGGCTACCATGCGCGACAGTGGAGCATGGATTAACGGCGTCCAGTGCACTACACAGAATGAGGAAACAGCGGTGGGGGGAACAAATACAACAGGGGGCCCTATATGGATAGACAAACCCAATGAGGTGACCCTTAAGCCCACAGTAAAAGTGCGCTCCCATCCCACAGTGAACCAGAGGCAACCTAACACGAAGGGACCCCCCCCCTTAACTGCATAGGACCATCCACCTGCACCTGTGAGACCTTCTCAACAGGGAGACAAGAGAGGGCTGGATGCATGTGGATCTCTCCCTGAAGCATCTATCCATCCCAAGAGACATGGTGGCCTCCACCGTCTTTGGGGCAGAGTACTGAGCTATGGAATCCTGAAGCCTACTAGGCCACCCATGAAAGAAATGGCTTCATAGAACCAGGGCATTCCATTGGGTGTCCGTGGCCCAACTCCGAAAGTCTGAACAGTACTCTTCAGCCGGCTGAGTCCCCTGCTGGAGTCTACGGAGTTTCGACTCTGCCAGGGTAGATGCCATCAGGATCCCTAAAGGCAAGGTCCAAAGCCGTAAAAAACCCGTCTACCGACCGCAATGCTGGAGAATGGTTCGGTAGAGAAAAGGCCCAGGACTGGGGATCTCCTTGCAACAAGGAGATCACAATCCCCACTCTCTCTTCCTCATTCCCTGAAGAATAAGGAAGGAGCCTGAAGTACAATTCTCAGGAGTCATGAAAAGCCTGACACTTATCACGGTCCCCCTCGAAAACTAATCAGGGAGGGGAATCTTGGGTTCTGGCAGTGGCTGAGTGTGAGCCGTGGCCAGCAGATCTGCAATATGCTGCAGATGCTGGCGCTACACCACCTGTTGCCGCAGATCCTTCACCTCCTCTGGCAGTCTGCTTAAGGTGTGCAAAAAAAGCAGCAGGATCCATAATGAGTCACAAAAAAAAAGTATTGGCTGGTGATATATGTCACACTGAACTACGGTGGTGTAGGGCAACCGTTAATGACAGTGGAGCACAGACCTATGGTGTCTGGTGCACTACACACACAGTGAGAAAACATGATGGGGGAGGGGACAAAAACAACAGGGGGGCCCTGCTCATAGGGAACAGGAAAGAGGTGAACCTCCTAAACTCACCTTCGACATCAAGCAGATATCCTTTTTATATAAATCCTCTTCTCCATCAAAATTCTATTTATACATTGAATTATTTCTTCTATCCCCAGCAGGTCGTCTGCCGGACAGTGTTTGGTGATAGTTTTCCTGAGTATTTTCAAAATGGCAAATTGTATTAAGGAACCAGATATTTCTCAGTGGCCAGCTCTGACAAAACCTTTGCTTTATGGATAGAGGTCGGGAGGGATAGGGCGGGGGCGATGGGTGGTGGCGAGGAGTGGCCGTCTCTGAACGAGATGTCGTCTTGGGAGGAACCATCTGCGTTGGGGTGGTGGAGATGTTTCCAGCTACGACATTACCTGCAATCATTGCCTCCTCGGTCTTGTTATAAACGTCATAGGACGCAATTTGAAGCATTGTGTCTGAGCCAAGGCTCACTCAAATATCCGGACAAAGTACCTCAGGTCCGCGCTGCTGCAGGATAGATGTAAATGACACCAGAAACACCGGGATGTCTGGTTGAAAGTGATGAGTAGCTTTATTTTCCGACGCATTTCGGAGCTGCTTGCCGAGCTCCTTCCTCAGGGATGTTCACTACTCTCAGGCAATGTGTAACATCGTGACCGGCGATGTTACAGGCGATGGGAGCCATAGGCTACCATGTTACAGGATCTCTGCTGGGGTTTCTAGACACCCCAACAGCGACGTCACCTGAAACATCGCCAAAGCGTCGCCGGAGGTATCGCCGCATGTAAACACGCGACGCTGGCGGGGTGCCAAAAACGCGAGCGCTCCCGTGCGTCGCCTGTGATATCTCCAGTGATGTCACCTGGTGTGACGGTACCCTTAGACTTTTTAGTAGTTGATTATGAAGTTTGCTGATCATCTCTAAATCATTAAGATTTTGAGGCTGTCGCTTGACAACTCGGAGCTTCAGCTCCCTCCATATGTTTTCTATGGGACTAAGGTCTGGAGACTGGCTAGGCCACGCCATAATCTTAATGTGTTTCTTTCTGAGCCACTCGTTCGTTGCCTTGGTTGTATGTTTTGGGTCATTGTGGTGCTGCAGCTACGACCCATTTTTAATGTCCTGGCGGAGGAAAGGAGGTTGCCTCTCAGGATTTTAGAGTACGTTGCTCCATCCATTGTCCCATTGATGCAGTGAAGTAGTCCTGTGCCCATAGCAAAGAAGTACCCCCAAAACATAATGTTTCCACTGCCATGCTTTACTGTGGGGACAGTGTCTTTGGGTCATGAGCAGCATTTCTCTTCCTCCAAACATGGCAAATTGAGTTAATGCCAGAAAGCTCGATTTTTGCTTAATCTGACCACAGCGCCTACTCTCAATCACTCTCAGAATCATCAAGGTGTTCAGTGGCAAACTTCACTTGGGCCTGCAGATGTGCCTTCTTGAGCAGTGGGACTTTGCACGCACTGCAGGATATTAATCTATTATGGCGTAATGTGTTTCCAATGGTTTTCTTGGTGACAGTGGTCCCTGCTGCCTTGAGATCATTAACAAGTTCCCCTCGTGTAGTTTTAGGCTGATCTCTCACCTTCCTCATGATCCTGGATCGAGGTGAGATTTTACATGGAGCCCCAGATTGATGTCGATTGACACTCATTTTATATTTCTTCCATTTTCTTACTATTGCACCAACAGTTGTCTCCTTCTCAACCAGTGTCTTATGGTTTTATAGCCCATTCCAGCCTAGTGCAGGTCTAGAATCATTTCCCTGAGATCCTTAGAAAGCTCTTTAGTCTTTCCCACGTTGTAGAGGTTAGAGTCTGACTGATTAATTGAATATGTGGACAGGAGTCTTTTGTACAGGTGACAATTTAAGGGTGCTTTCACACTAGCGTTTTTTTCAAATCGCGGCAGATGCGGTGAAAAAAACGCATCTGCCGCGATTACCGCATACCGACTGCACTTGCGGGCGGTTGCGGCGCGGTTGCAGCAAGCCCCATACAATTTATAGGCGGGCTTGCGGCAAGTGCGTTTTTTTTTTTTTCGCGGCCGCACCTGCCGCAAGTGCCAAAACCGCACCTGCCACACACTTACCACAAGCCCCATAGACATTGTGTGGGGCTTGCCGCAAGTGTGCCACAGTCGCGGCCGTTATGCGGTAATCGCGGCAGTTGCTGTTTTTTCACTACAACTGCCGCGATCAGCGAAAAACGCTGATGTGAAAGGACCCTAAGGGCCCTTTCACATCAGCGTTTTTTTCAAATCGCGGCAGATGCGGTGAAAAAAACGCATCTGCCACGATTACCGCATAGCGGCTGCACTTGCAGCACAGTTGCGGCGCGGTTGCGGCAAACACCATACAAGGTATAGGCGGACTTGCGGCAGGTGCGGTTTTGGCACTTGCGGCAGGTGCGGCCGCGAAAAAAAAAGCTGTCAGCCGCGGTTTTTTTCGTGGCTGCACCTGTTGCAAGTGCCAAAACCGCACTTGTCGCACCTGCTGCAAGTCCGCCTATACCTTGTATGGCGTTTACCACAACTGCGCCGCAACCGTGCCGCAAGTGCAGCCGGTATGCGGTAATCGCGGTAGATGCGGTTTTTTTCACCGCATCTGCCGCGATTTGAATAAAACGCTGATGTGAAAGGGCCCTAAGACAGCAGTCTTTAATGCAGGTAATGAGTTGATTTGAAGCATCTAACTGGTCTGTAGGAGCCATGAATCTTAATGGTTGGTAGGGGATCGAAAGCAGAAAAGCATGAAAATACCAGGGGGTAAATATAATAGGAGCAGGGGGCTTAGATTTAAAGCACAACTTCAGCACTGAAAAAAAAGAACAACACTAGAGTGGTGCTTTCAAAGACCTGTTAGGGCCGCTTCACACTGTGGCGTGATCCGGTCCGGTTCTTTCCGGGATGCCCCAGACAGCTGCGGAACAGATCAGCACACAGGACTGGGGGGCTACTATGCTCCCCAGTCTGGTGTGCAGTGCACGCAGCTCCCACTGCTGATAGGTGAGGACCACGGGCGCCGCAGTCCTGACCTGTCAGCGGCTGCAGCTGCGTGCACTGCACACCAGACAGGGGGGCATATTAGCTCCCCCAGTCCTGTGTGCTGATCCGGTCCGCGGCTGTCTGGGGCATCCCGGACAGAACCGGACCGGATCACGCCGCAGTGTGAAGCGGCCCTTACTAGGTCTGAAGTGGACACTTTTTGCTCTTTGTTTATTCCAACTGATTCAAAGTATTCCAAGTCTGGTATTCTTATTTGTTTTTAAATCTCCCACACAGTTCAAGATATACAGTGGGTGCGGAAACTATTCAGACCCCTTTAAATTTTTCACTCTTTTTCATTGCAGCCATTTGGTAAATTCAAACAAGTTCATTTTTTTCTCATTAATGTACACTTTGCACCCCATCTTGACTGAAAAAAAAAAACAAATGTAGAAATTTTTGCTAATTTATTAAAAAAGAAAAACTGAAATATCAAATGGTCATAAGTATTCAGACCCTTTGCTCAGTATTGAGTAGAGGCACCCTTTTTAGCTAGTACAGCCAGGAGTCTTCTTGGGAATGATGCAACATGTTTTTCACACCTGGATTTGGGGATTCTCTGCCATTCTTCCTTGCAGATCCTCTCCTGGACAGCCATTTTCAGGTCTCTTCAGAGATGCTCAAATGGGTTTAGGTCAGGGCTCTGGCTGGGCCAGTCAAGAATGGTCTCAGAGTTATTATTATTTATTTATATAGCACCATTAATTCCATGGTGCTGTACATGAGAGGTCTTGCATACAAAATTATAGATCTATTTTACAGTAAACAAATTAACAATGACAGACTGGTATAGAGGGGAGAGGACCCTGCCCTTGCGAGCTTACATTCTATAGGATATTGGGGAGGAGACAGCAGGTCAGGAATGAAGCAGATCTGGTAGCGGTGGGGCAGCAGCTCGGTCATTGCAGGGTTTAAGCTTTCCTGAAGAGATGGGTTTTCAGGTTCCATCTGAAGGATCCGACCGTGGTGGATAATCTGACGTTTTGGGGCGCAGAATTCCAGAGGATGGGGATATTTGGGAAAAATCTTGGAGGCGGTTGTGTGAGGAACAGATATAAGGAGCAATAATGAAATAAGGGCAAAAACTGGTCACTTTTGAACCAGTGACAAGTCTTCTTCAAAAAATAGCTGGCTTTTGTGTTGCCATCAAAAGGATCAATGTGAGTTGTTGTTTCTTTTTGGGTTTTTTTAAGGATAAGTGAATTAAGAAAAGAAGTCCTCCACACTGTACCGTTTGGGACAAAATATAATGGCGCAAACCATAATCCAGATACCCCTGCTTTAGTAATTCTGCAGACCCTTTCTTTCCTTTGTCTTTTCACTGTGGTCTATTCCGAGCGGTTTAGTATGCAGACAGTACCAGGCGTTTGCTTAACAGTCTTTTCACTAAAAACAGAGTGAAGGAAATGAGCAAGGAACTGCTTATATGTTCATAATTCGATCTTATTTTAATTAATATCTCAATAAAATATTTTACAGTGGTCAGAAAAAGTACAAATATTTCAGAAATAAGAATTGAATAATCTTTTAAAAGAAGCCTCTAATAAAACTAAAGTAATGAACAGTCACCACCCTATATCAATTACATCCAGGAGCTGCTACCATGGACGTGGGTACAGCCTCATATATTCCGATTTCAAAGTTTATATTTTCATGTTTTTCTGATATGGATAAATAATAGCAGCATGGTAGATAGAAATATAGTACAACTTAACGTTTACTAGTAAATGCAAGAAAATCTGTCACACCCTTCGCCCCAGGGCCAATTAAACTAAAAGAGTCACCTTCAGCAGCGCCTATGCTGCATTTTATGAAAGTGGCTCTTCTCTCCCTACCATAACCCCCCTGCCCCCAGGACACCAAAATAATCACTTTATAAGAAATTGCTCTAGGTCTGGGAGGTGTACTCTACTCCCTGGACCTAAACACCGTGCTGCTGTTCCTCCTCAACCCTCCGGGACTCTCCTCCTCTCTTCCTTGAGACTTCTCGATGTCTGTGCAGATACTTCAGTTCTCAGGAATGCTCCGTGAGCTCTGCCCGTGAGCTGAGGTCACATGATGTCAGACCATTGCACCTACATATTACGCAGGCACCAGATCCTGCCCTCTGTGGCCTTGTGCTTTATGCAGACTGCAGAGCTGGGAATCTGGCAAGGAGGGATTAGATGCAGTCATGCTGTTTGCGCAGGCACCAGATTCCCAGCCCCGCAGTCTGTACAAAGCATAAAATCACACAGGGCGGGATCTGGTGCCTGCGTTATAACCATGTGACCTCAGCCCTCGGGCAGAGCTCACGAAGCATGCCTGAGTATACCTCCCGGACCTGAAGTAATTTCTGATAAAGTGATTATTTTGGTGTCCTGGGGGGGTAGGGGGATAAGAGCCACCTTCACAAAATACAGCATAGGTGCTGTTGAAGGTGGCTCTTTTGTTTAATAGGCCATGGGGGCGGCAGGTTCCCTTTACAAGAGGGACTAAAATCAAGGCCTCAAACATATACAGCATACACATAGATGACAAAATGTGACAAAACAACAAATAAATAACAGTAAATGCTGTTTTGACACCTAAAATACAAATGTTACGTGCATAATAAAATAAAGGCTTGAGTATAACATCAATACTTTGGAGTAGTCTAATCAAATAGATATATAGATATACTCAACAAGAGTGGGATCAGACAAGACATCTAGTGACCCATATGTGGGGTATTGTAAAGACTCAGGAAAAATAACAGGAAGAGTCTCACCCAGTAGTAGATGATGTGCAGGTGTACTGTTAGTCTTGAGAAGCTGTCCTCCCCATCTGCAAAAATAAGCTAAATGGTCTTCAACACCAACTGAGACAATTTATTTGGCAAAAGGCTAGACCTAGGTTATCTAGCACGATTCTAGAAAAACACAAAAGGAGAGGAGGAGCGGGGATTCCCAATCTACATGCTTACTATCTTGCTTCCGTGTTGAAATTATCCCAGAGTTGGCTCAATACTTCAATATAATCTCCTGCATGGGTTGAAATCGAACTAGAACTAACTAAATCCAATAATCTATCAGCATTAATAATTGCGCATTTATATAACCCAACAAAAACCTTCCCATCACTCCCAACAGTTAAAGCCACGTTACAAGCGTGGAGAACGCTCCTTAAAAAAACGAATCACCTTGATTCCAACTCATTCCCAAGGGACGTTCCAATAGAGACCCTTGAATATATCATCCCAGGCCTAGACCTATCTTCATGGAGGGCCCGAGGTATTCGATTTATAAATGATCTACTTTCCAAAGGGAACCTAGTACAATTTCTGGTCCTGGAACAGAGGTACGGCCTCACCTGGCTAGACAGGTCGGCTTGGAGGTTGATTGACTCTTCCCAAGTAAATTTTAAATCCGCCTTTACATTTCCTAAGCCTATCACAGACCTTTTAGAAAATTCACAAAAAAAATCATCTTGGATGACTGGCCATATATACCGTACCTTAATTGACGACCTTACTATTCATAAACTCCCCTATATAACAGCATGGGAGAAAGAATTAGGACACAGTATAGATCCAGAAGAACTAGCTAAGGCAATAGAACATTCCTATGCAAACACCAAATGCGCCTCCATCCAAGAAACCTTCTTTAAAATCCTAACAAGGTGGTACTCGACTCCTTCCAGAATGTACCACATAGACCCTTTGAATTCTCCAAACTGCTGGAGAGATTGCTCTCAAATCGGAACACTAACACATATATTTTGGAGGTGTCCAAAGATTCATAACTTTTGGCTGAATGTTCAAGAATTAATATTTAGAACTACCAATTTCAGACTCACTCTCTCCCCACAACTGGTACTCATCTCAATTGGCATATCAGACACTCCCCACACTCTGAGATTCATAATATCCCAAATTATTCTCACTGCTAAACTACTCATAGCCGCTAAATGGAAGACCTCAGACATTCCCACCATCGCAGAATTAACGGACAGAATTTCTAATCACTGCTCTTTTGAATTCACCTACGCAGTCAGAGAGAACACGTATAATAAATATCTCTACAATTGGGAACTATGGATCTCGACACAATCCTTGAAACATCTGACCAAGGCCATTGACAAATAACCTTCCTAATGGTGGGTTTACACACACCAATCATTGTATCCAATATCTGAACCAATCTCTGGTTGCAGTGAAATCATGGACAGATTGCTCCATGTTGTACACAGCCACAAAATGGAGCAATGTATCCATGATTTCACTGCAACCAGAGATTGGTTCAGAGATTGGATACAATGATTGGTGTGTGTAAACCCACCATAACTCCTAACCTCAATGACTAAAAACTAATGACTCAATTGTCTCGGATACATACCTATCACTATTGATTTTATTAGGATATTCTTGTATTGTTCACCTCAGGTTTTCTCTTCTTCTTCTTTGTAAATTTTCTTTGTAATAGCGAACTCATCCTATGTTTTTGTTGTATATTATATTTACAATTGGACTTCTTCGACCCGATCAACGATGGTCAAATTTCAAGTCGAAGACAACTACTACCACCAAAGTTATTGGAATTTTTCATTATCTGAACTGTTCACCTGTTTGAGATAGGCGTAGCCTAATACTATGCTTTCTACTATGTAATCATCGGACAACCCCAATGTTTTTGTTTTCAACCCTGTTTGTAGTACCGTTTGTATTGTCTTATTCCCTGTAACACCCCCATATAACCCAATAAAAACATTTGAAAAGAAAAGCTGTCCACAAGAGGGTGAGGCCAAACCAAAGGGAGCCACACGTTACCCCTTGTAACGAAGACAGAGCCTGTGTATCAGGGCATGCTCCTGGACCTAACTACGCGTTTTGTTGGTGGACTCATTAAGGGAGTAAAACTAGGGTCATAAGAGCACACGAAAAGAGGGCAAAAAAAAGCACTACTTCTGGTGCCCTCTTTTCCTGCACTCTTATGGCTTTAGTTTTGCTACCCTGATGAGTCCACTAATGAAATACGTGTTAGTTCACATTTTGTGGTCTATATGTATGTTGTATGTCACTGAGGGTTTGATTTTAGTCTATCTTTTTATTTACTTGTAAAAGTCAAGTTCTTTCTACCATGCTGCTATTATTAATATTTAAAGTCGTGTGCCTCTTCTATACAATTTGCTGTTTTAATTCATTTTTTCTGATATAGAGCCCCAAACTCCCACAAACATTTTTAACATATAAATATAAAGAGGTAAATAATAAAATTCTTCTGTTGACACCAGTTAAAGATTACTAGCCGACTGCTTACTGTTTGATTAATGTACTCAGCATATTACAATATGGGGTAAGCTTCTATAAGTTCTCTAGTGAAGGTGGTAGGCTTGTTTTCTATGTTCATGAATTGTTGAGCAGAAAAAGAGCTCAAGCTATTATAAATGTATAATTCTGGGGTTGTCCTGTGGAAAAAAGAATTTGGCAAAGGGTTTAGTGTTTCTAAATTTTTTTTGAAAAAAACAGTACTCGCCCTCATCGATCCCCCATTGCTTGCAACTGAACACTGCAGATGTCCCCTTACCTTATCTACATCCTTGTCCCATTTTCAACAAAGAGGGAAGTCTGCTCACCCAATCACAGTTGATTGTTGAAGTGACGTCTTATTTTTTACCCCACTCTAAAACTTTTATCAGTTTTCCTGTTGGACATTCCCTTTAAGAACAGAATGTTAGGGTATTCATTTTATACAGTAGCTATCATTTCATATTACTTAATTATATGTGCTACTTAATATGAGATCTGTTTCCTGAAATTACTACCTAGTACTAAGGGCCGCTTTACACACACACAACTTCTGTGACCAACTTCTGAACAGATCTCTGGTTGCAGTGAAATCATGGACACATTGCTCCATTTTGTGGCTGTGTACAAATGGAACAATGTGTCCATGATTTCACTGTAACCAGAGATCTGTTCAGAAGTTGGTCACAGAAGTTGGTGTGTGTAAAGCAGCCCTAAGTCTTTGAGACTAGCAGCTAAAATTGGAACAGTGTCTCTCACGGTCCTATCAGTACATCGCTGATACGTCACTTTTTCGGCGATGTCGCTAGCGACGTCGCCAGGTGTGACAGCACCATTAGTCTTTGTGCAAACAGAGACTTTCTACTGAGTCATCACATAGCTCTGCTCGCCCACATTCATGTTTAGAGGATCATAGATTTTCTATTGAGTCATTACACTGTTCTAGGCGTGTACTTAAGCAGAATCAAAGCACCAATCTATTAAATGCTAAATAGAGAAAAGGAAGGGAGGTGAGCAGCTAACGGCTACATTCAAATGAGTGGGCTGGAGGGAGCTGACTGGACTGTTAGGAGTTAGCTCCTCTCCTGAAATGTAACTATTGTGCACACTCTGTAGAGTAGACAATCTCCTTGGAAACAAGCTGTACACTATGTAAGATAAAAGCTCTCAATGACCGCAAAAAGCAAATGTAAACTTGCTTATTTTTATGCTGTCTAACTAAACAATTTAATAACATTAACAGGTTTTCACTCTGCAGTCTACAATTAATTTTTTATTTTCTGAAACATTACGCTGGCTATGTAACGATCAGAAGTAAATGTATGTATGTGACACTCCTACCTAATTTGTAGAGCTGGAGGTCTGAGTCATCTAGTCCATAAATTAAGCCATTGAGTTTTCCCTGACAAAGCAACATAAACCATCCACAGCTTTGTTCTACTTGGAAAGTAAATTGTCCGCATTGCTTTAGAAGGGACCACAATGCACATTTGTGACAAGCTGTATGAAAGCCTTATTACAGCTCAAATCCATTCACTGAATATCCGCTCGGTGTGGGCAGATATGGTAATCAGCTTTAAATATCTTGGTATGTTAAGCGCCTGCTCTGTGTTTAATGTTCTGTTTTCCAAGGTGTTAATCCCCTATTAAATTTAGATGTTCTCTCTGAAGTCACTGGAGCTGTGAATTACCGTGTAAAATTTATGAGGTGAAATATATGTTGGATTATAAGAAGATATTGCACAGTTGCAGTTTTTTGTTTGGAGAATGATTCTTCTTTTTTGCACATCGAATGCTTCCTGACATTACAAGGAGGTCCCTAGAGATTTGCATGTGTCGAGTCCAGCGTCCAGCATCCTACATGTAATAAATATTACAGCATCTACATAAAGCAGTAAAACTAGGCTATGTTTAACCTTTTAATGTCTGTATCTTTACTTTAAAATAAACATAGTTCACATGGAGTAATAATGTGACAATTGGTTTACCTTGGTCACACATGGTATTTGGTAAAGCCACATTTAGAAATTTTATTTTTTGTTGCTACCCTTTAAAAGGTATTTATACCTCAACTAATGGCATACATGTACAGATGTTTTCATACCTTGATAGTAAACAAAAGTGTATCTGTGGGAAAGGGGTGCAGGTGGGGCAATTTCACCAGGTGCAGCCAGCATGGGATGCCATCAGACAACCTGACGTGGTGGTTCAGGGTGCCTACCTGGTGGCGCCATTTTTTCGCCCCATTAGTGAAATTCATTAATTTGGGACTTGGCCAGCTGGGTTAGAAAAGTTGTGTCGAGAAGTCAGGCGTTTTTACAATTGAAACCCAGCACTTCTGGGTCAGGGTGACATCAGCAGCATGATCAGTTCATCTGATCATGCTGCTGATGTCACTCTCCAGCACCACATAGGCGCAAAAAAGGCATTGGTGTGGTAAGCGCTTCAATGGAACTGAAGAAACCGAACACTTATTGTTATTAAGGTTGGGGTGAAATTTGAGGAGGCAGTATGGAGAGGAAGGGAGGAATGCATGAGTAGATAGTATAGTGAGTGGGGGAATGTGTGAGGAGATAGTATGGGAAGGAAGTGGGGAATGTGTGAGGTAAACATATGAGCAGCAGAGGAAGTGAGTGCAGGAAAAGTATGGAAAGGTGAGATATATGAGGAGGCAATATGGAGAGTGATGGGGGTATGTGTGAAGAGTGAGAATGATCAGTGGAAGGAAATGTGTGAAAGATACTATGGGAGAAATGTATGAGGGCATAGTATAGAATTTGATAGGTTAAATTTTTGACAAGAATATACGGTGAGCCAAGTTGGGTGAATGGGCAAGGAGACAGTATGAGGGTGGAGGGATTTGTGTGTGGAGACTATTGAGGAAAATAGTGTGAGAAGACAAGGTGGAGAAAAGTGTAAGGAGGCACAGAATAGAGACTGGGTTGTGTGATGGGGGTATAGAGACAGAGTAGCATGAGAGAACAGTGTTAGAGCACAGCAAAGTGGGACAGTATGCTTAGGAGGGGGAGTGTAATAAGTGGGCACAGTATAGAGTTTGGGTAGTTTAAGGAGGGCACAGTATGAGGGTGCTCAGTATGGAAAGGAGACATCAATGTAGAGGCCATGCACCATCATAATGTAGTAAGGATTTTTAAGGTCACCGGAAACCAAATTCTTCTTTTTAAATTCCTTTATTTGATTCAGGTAAAACTTGAGAACAAGGTGGAACAACGCTGGGCGTGTTTCGAGGGGTAACCTCTTCGTCCTCACCATCATATTTGTGCAGGGAACACAGTGAGGGACAATTGCTTTTTGAAGGGTATAGCATAGGGTAGCTATTTTTATTCAGAATCATTATAATCACGCTGCTATTTTTAATGGTAACATGTTGAGATGTGCTGCAGAACATCTGATAAGATGTACAGTGATGAGCTGTGGCTGTGAAAGGCATCATGGTGTCTGGAAAGGTGAAGAAGAAAAGAAAGAGAACAACTCCACACAGAAAAGATGTCAGTGAAAAAGTAACTGGGTGTAATATTTTTTGTGATACTGACTACCATATTTTTCATAGAATAAAACGCACCTTTTTTTTCCCAAGAATTTTGGAGGACACTGGGGGTGAGTGTTGTAGTTCAGATTTACCAGGCTGTGGCAGTGGGAGCGGAGCAACGGCATAGGAGTGGGTCACAGGAGGCAGTAACCAGCGCTGGGGCGAACACGTCTGCCCTTTATTAAAGAAGATTAATATTCACTGGTCTCCATGCGCGTAATCTCCTACCCACCTCCTTGTGCTGAAGCCAGCGTCGATATGCAGGTGGATGTGGGGAGCATATAACTTCTCTTTAATAGCGGGCACACATGATCACCCAGCAGCCAGCTTACTGCAGCTGCTGGGCAATTACGTGTGTCCGCCATTAAAGAGAATGAAAATTGACTGCTCCCCACGCCCATAATTCCAGGCGTAGGGAACAGAAATATTCCAGCAGCTGACATCGGTGTAAATGGGCAGGCATGGCAGTGATGTCATGCGCTGCACCACTTACACGCTGAAATCAGTTTCTGGCATCAGAGGAGGACAGGAAGGTGAGAAGAATTGTTTATTTTTGTATGTGTGGCATGATGAGAGACATATACACAAGGATGGGCACATGATGGGGATCATATTTACCAGGATGGGCCCAGGATGAGGGCCATATATATCAGGATGGGTCAAGGATTAGGGCCATATATACCAAAATGGGGCCATGTATACCAGGATAGGCCCAGGATGAGGGCCCTATATATCAGGATGGAGCTATATACACCAGGATGAGCTCCATACATACCAGGATATTCTGGGCATATACACCAGATGAGAAACATATCTACCAAGATGGAGGACATTTACACCAAGATTGGGGACATATATACCTGGTAGGAGTCCAGAATTAGGAACATTAGCAAAGAATTGGGGGACATTACCCACATAACATTGTCAGCATCAGATCTCCCCTTAAACAGTGCGTCATGACCAAATTTTTTGTTTTAATTCTTTTTCCACCTGTAAAACCAAGGTGCGTGTTATGGTCTGGTGTGTATCATAGCCTCCAAAAAATATGGTAATTCTCATCAATACTGTGGTTCCTGCCGTTTGATGTTGACTAATAATAACAACTCCCAATATCCCCTTACCAGTATACTGGGAGTTTTTGGGTTGATGCGATATAAATGTATATGTGGCTGTGCTGCCATTAGAATTGATGTACCCTGTACAGATGTTGGTTCTTGTGCTGAATTCATGTATTAAAGGTGGTCTTGTTGATGTATTCATGTATTGATGGTGGTTCAGCTGATGTCTTAATGTACTGATGGTGGTTTTGGTGATCCATTCATGTACTGAGGGTGGTTCTGGTGATTTAGTCATGTATTCCTGTACTCGTGGTGGCCATTTTTACCACCATCATGGGAGAATCTTGAAAGTGTGTAGAGTGTGTGCTGTGAGAATTAAGAAGTCTGTGGTCAAGTAACTCAGAAGGGGATCAGAGCGATTGTAGATGGAGATCAGTGAATGTATTAATACACCTTTACTTCATATAAATTCACACTAGTTTAGCACATACAAAACGAATGCTTCTTTTGTGCCTATCTGACAAGTGCTCTGTATATTATGACCTCATTTTTTATTTTTGACCATGTAAAATCTGTACATTTATTCTAAACAGTGAAATTGAAATGTTTTGTATGTCTTTTGTCTTACAGTAAAAAGTAATAAACTTTTCAGCTGTATTTCCATTATGTGAATTTTATCACAGACGGACTTATTGAAGTGTCTTCTATCTATTCTTCAGACACCAAGGACATATTGTGCTGCTAACACAGAAGATTTAGAGACAGTCATCAAGCATGTGCATGCGCTATACCCAGAAGCTCCACTTATGGCAGCTGGGGTTTCCATGGGCGGGTAAGATCCATTACAATCTCTACTAAATCTGCTTTCTGTAAAATATTCCATTGCATGCAGGTTTTTTTCCATCTATGGATATGATCAGCAGTTCTAAAATAAACCCAAAACGTATTAATTATATTTACTTCCTGTAACATATTTGTTTTAATTATAGAGTATTGACTTTGATTAAAATGTTGCTACAACACATGAAATAAATGTTAGCCAATATCTATGGACAGTCTGTTGTGTATGCAGGCAGCTATCCTCCGATAGCCTCAGCGATGGGACATTTCTTCTTGTCCTACAAAGCTGATTTTGGAGCACAAACCGCTTTAAATCCCCCCACCCCCACTGATTATTTAGGGCAGCATGGCACAGATATTAGTCTTTTCTGGGCAAAGCTTTGAGAAGGTCACTGTGTGCAGAGAGTGAAATATGAACGTGAAGTATTAATAAATTATTGCAAAAGTTTAAACTACAAAAAATAATGCTTGCAAAAATGAAAAAAAGATTGATTTCAAAAGCAGTTATGAATTTAGTTAATACTGCTATATATATTTCTATCAAATTGCAAACGTTAAGCTCTGAACACGTGGTTAGCTTTTCACTAGCATCTCCGAAATTGTTAGAAAACTTTAAAGAATGAACAAAACCTGTTCACATCACAATATCAGCATCTGCTGGGCGACTACATCGGAAAACTGGAAAAAAGGTACTAAATGCATGATGTGAACATGCTCCTATTGCTCTTGGAATGGTTTTGTTTTTTCGTGTTTGACCATTAGCGTCCATGCTCTGCCAAGTGACACATTTTCATGGCTTGTATGCACGTATGATCAGTACATGCCAAGATTTTTATGTATAAAATTACTAAGGGCATGTTTTTTCAGATAGATTACGCCTAGAAATACTGTGCAATTGACGTGAAAAAAAGAATAAACATATGTACAGCATTGTCAAAACTATTTGCTGTGCATATGTTTTATATATGAAATATAAAAAGTAAAGACATTGGTGGAAAAAATTGCCACAAATATGATAAAAAAAAGACAACAAAGAAGACGTTTCAAGGAAAACACTGCTGACAATATCCTGAAGCTGAAAACTGTGCAAGTATGCAAACGTCCATAAGATAACAAGTGCAAATGCCCTAAGATTTCCTGTACATAAGTGGCATCATAATAGGACACCCAATGCATTTTTTGACACGTGGCAAGAACACAGCAAGCACAAGCTGTTTATGTTCTTCCCCTACAGTTACCACCTGGGCTCCAAAACGGCATTGAAAACCATATTCTGATGCCATCTCCTCGTGTTCTTTAAATCATTAGCTCGGTAATTGCAAAACAATTATTTTTGATGGTTAAAGTAGTTATCTGGGGTATACACATTTTTTTGGAAACTGGTTGCAGGTGTCTTGCTTGTATATGACTCATCATCTTGCTGGTATATGACTCATCAGTTGCAGTGAAGTGAACAGTGGGCTGAACTGATGAAATATTAAAAGGGTGAATAATTTTGGTTATTTTTTCATTTATTTTCAAGCATTTTCCCAGAATTAAGTTGATTGATCCGTCCTGACTGTTCACGGATACATGGCATTGTGAAATAGATGTGTGAACAGAGGCTTACTGCTTCATACAGCACCGTGAAGCCACATCAAAAGTCTGCAGTCTGGTTTTGCCCTACCCTGTTATCTAATAATGACGTTATCTACTTGACAGATGTATAGAAGATAGTGTTTCTATTTTACTTCAGTAAATGGAATAAAATATATTTTAAATTATTTTGAATTAAAAAAAATGGATTCAGCAGCAAAGAATCATCATGTTGCTAGGGTTCTCAGAGAACTTTGGGCTAGAGCCAGCGTCTTTGTAATCACTCCCACCACATCCCCCTCCTCAGTGGAGATATCAACACTCCAGTATCATTGGGAACAGAGAGCTTGTTATAGACATATAAACTCATCTATCTATTCACTTTAGCCCACAAACCTTTATTTCTTGATGTGGATTCTTGGCTGTTAGTGTAGGACCAATATCATTTTTTTGCTGTGGATAAGAAATGGCAATTATGTTTTCAATTCGAGTAATCAAATGTAGATCGACAGCATATATAGGTACTGTATGGTGTCTACACTGATTGGATATACATTTACAACAATGGCCACAATGTGGATGGAATCAAACTAGAAAGGAGAAATGATCCACAGAAGTCTGGACCATTCGCCAGCTCAGTACTGAACGAAGGTCTCTCTTTACCTCCCATCATTTCCAGCAAGACATCATCATTGCATGTATGTCAAAAAAGGAATCAAGAATGGTTAGAAGATTCTCAAGGCCCCTTCACACACACAGATATCTGAGTCCAATATCTGAACCAATCTCTGGTTGCAGTGAAATCACAGCCACAAAATGGAGCAATGTATCCATGATTTCACTGCAACCAGAGATCTGTTCAGATATTGGACTCATGGTGGGTTTACACACACCAATTTATCTGTTCAATATCTGAACCAATCTCTGGTTGCAGTGAAATCATGGTCACATAGTTCCATTTTGTGGTTGTGTACAACATGGAGCAATGTATCCATGATTTCACTGCAACCAGAGATTGGTTCAGATATTGAACAGATAAATTGGTGTGTGTAAACCCACCATCAGATATCTGTGTGTGTGAAGTGGCCTTCAGGCTTTCCATCCAGTTTTCACAGATTACTGACATGGCAATGAATCGGAGTCCTTCAAATCAAATCTCCCTAACTGCAATGCTATGTTGTTCACTTTAGAAACCTTTTTAACACTGTGGCTCTTTGGATTGTTAATGTAAAATTAGAAGAAATTAATAGGTCTAACCTTTGAAAAATATTAAGTTCATACAAGTGTGAATACTTTCAGAAAGTAATTCAGTATACCAACTTAGATGTATGTGTTTTTAATGCTCTATGAAACGTAACCACAACTAAGTGTCCGAAACGTCACCCATGTAGAATATCAAAAGGCATATTGTTCTATTAAATATTAACAGTGCAAAGGCTTGATCTACTTAAAAATAACAAAATAATTACATATCTACTATGGCTCCAGCGCTGTCTCTTCATTGCTCCTTGACACTCTTTGTTGACACGGCTATTGTGGGGATATGGAGTCAACAACACGTGATTATGTTGCCAGTCTAGCAGACTTCTTCCATCTATTTCAGCTCAGTGATTGGCACAAGCTATCTACTTGACATCCCCCTGCAGCCATATCAACAAGGACCGAACTAGAACAGCGAAGGCCGGCTTCAGACTGCGTTTTAGATCCGATCCGTAGCTATCCGCTTGAAGCAGACAGCCGCGGACCGGATCAGCACACAGGACTGGGGGGCTAATATGCCCTCCCGTCCTGTGTGCAGCGCACGCAGCTGCAGCCGCTGACAGGTCAGGACCGAGGCGCCCGCGGTCCTCACCTATCAGCAGCAGGAACTGCGTGCGCTGCACACAGGACCGGAGGGCATATTAGCCCCCCCAGTCCTGTGTGCTGATCTGGTCCGCGGCTGTCTGCTTCAAGCGGACAGCTACGGATCAGATCTAAAACGCAGTCTGAAGCCGGCCTAAGAGGCAGCTCTGAAGAGACAGAGGGCTTATTTTTCCAGTGTCCTGTCTCAAACAATGTAATTGCTGTTGATGAGTAATGACAATTATTAAATCTAATCTCACCCTATGGTTTTTTCTTTCTTATGATCATCATTATACTGTAAATAATTGGCCCTTTTGAATTTATTTCTAGAATGCTACTGCTGAACTACTTGGGAAAAACTGGGCGTCAGACTCCGCTGCAGGGGGCGGCTGTGTTCTCTGCTGGTTGGGAAGTATTTGAATCTGCAACTGTCCTAGAAAAAACTCTCAATTGGATACTCTTTAATTACTATTTAACAACTTGTCTTCAAGCGTCAATCATGAGGTTAGCGTCAATCATGTTCCTAGTTAGACATTTCATTGGTAAAGCATTGTGCAACTTAGTTACATTTATTACATTGGTTATATTACTTATTTGCTTCTTATATGAGCCAATATTATGGTCTTGACCAGAATGCAAAATTCTTTAGTTTTCAAAATCTAAAAACTTTGCTATCGTTAGTGTCTCTGCAGACATTACTCTTAACGCCACTTTACACACACAGATATCTGTGTCCAACTTCTGAACAGATCTCTGGTTGCAGTGAAATCATGGACACATTGTTCTATTTTGAGGCTGTGTACAAATGGAGCAATGTGTCCATGATTTCACTGCAACCAGAGATCTGTTCAGAAGTTGGTCACAGATATCCGTGTGTGTAAAGTGGCCTTTATACACTATGCCTGATTGTTCAAATGTTTATTTTATCTGGTTCACATTCCCCGCAGGTATATAAGGTTCAGAGCTCAAATAAAAATCATACCCTTTTGAGTCCAGCTCCATTTGTGTGTTTGCCAGAAACTGTTCTTCATTCAAATATGCTAATAATCAGAGAGCAGCATATTATAGAGACACCGACTCCGATTTCAGTGATGTGCTACTATGGCTGTTACGATAACATGCGATGGCACCAATCAGTGACCAGAGATCCCATCTGACCTTCCAATGACTGCTCTGCTCCGCCTCATTCATGCTTGGAGACGTGAGGAGAGAAAAACAACAAAAGGGGGGCCAGCACTACTTATTGGAAAAATGAGAGTGGGCGCTATGCAATGTACCATAAGAGCCAGTAAAATTGTAAAACGTTAAAAAATGTTGCTAAATTACTGAACTTTTCACAAATAAATGCAAAAAATATTGTCCTAAATGTATCACTAACATAAAGTACAATATGTCATAAAAAAAATATGAAATCACTGGGACCCATTGAAGAGTTCCAGAGTTACAGGTGCATCTCTATGAATTAAAATATCATCAAAAAGTTAATTTATTTCAGTCATTTAATACATAAAGTGAAACGCATATATTATATAGTCATTATAGAGTGATCTATTTCAAGTGTTTATTTATGTTAATGTTGATGATTATGGCTTACAGCCAAGGAAAACCCAAAGATCATTATCTTAGGAAATTAAAGTAGGGAGGATGAAGGGTTAAAAACCGTACTCCACGAGACATCAGACGGTGAATAGAATATATTAGTCAATGTGTTTGATGATATTCTAATTTGTTGATATGCACCTGTATTACCACATAAAGAGACACTGGTCAGAATTGAAAAAATGGCCTCGTCATTAACAGGCTGAAGGGGTTTAAGAATAGGAGGGCGAACATAGATGAAAAACAAGTAGTTGAACAGATGCACTGAAATTCTTAGCCAATGAACACATTAGGATATTTGAATAAATAAGTAAGGCCCCTTTCACATCAGCGGTTTTCTTAAACTGCGGCAGATCCGGCAGATTTACCTCATCTGCCACCGAACGGCCGCACTTGCGACAAGCCCAATGCATTAGCTATTAGAATTCAAATAGAATATGCGGTTCTAAGGTAGAGCGCAGGTATGAGACGGGATACTTTAATCTTTATCTCCGTAACTTTATTCATAAAAAGCTCCAGACCACAACATGTTTCGACGTACAGACGTCTTCCTCAAGCTGATCCGCTTGCAACATTTTCAAATTTTTTGCCAAATTTGCGATTTTTTTCAAAAGAAATACAAGAGATCGACCTAAATTTACCACTAACATGAAGTCCAATATGTCTTGAAAAAACAATCTCAGAATCACTGGGATCCATTGAAGCGTTCCAGAGATATTACCTCATAACGTGACACTGGTCAGAATTGCAAAATGAGTCTTGGCCATTAGTGTACAAAGTGTCTCGGTCCTTAAGGGGTTAATCAGCACAATATAACCATTAGAGGACTACTTGGCCTGCTGCCATGTAGTCCAGCATATTCATGAGCTTTGTAGAACCCCGCCCCATCAGTGATTACAGTGTACAGAGAAAGCTGTCAGTCAGTCTTGTGGGTGGGGTGATAGAGCTCCACATTCAATAACTGCTAAATCTGCTGCAGTGAAAACAGTGATTTTATCAAAAAGACCGTAAACAGCTCAGTAAGTGACACATCACTTGAATCAGGGTCTCTATCTCTACATTATGCTGCTTTCAGATGGGATGGAGAAAACTGGTGACGGATTCCCTTTAAAGGGGATATCCAGTGAGCAAACCATTTTTTGCAAAGTATTTAAAAAAAAAAAAGCAAGGAGCAATACATCCCCTCATCGATTGTCATTCTGATGCTTACCAGGCTCCCTGCTGGCCTGTACCTCAGAGTCCCATCTTGACACACAGATAATGACAGGGAATCCCTTCCTAGTCAGTTGCTTGCTGTGGTGGATCCTTTAAGGCCCCGTTACACTGGGGCAACATCGCCGGCAACTGAGGAGCGCGGCCAAGCTGCGGTGACATCGCCGGAAAATTGCCTTGTATAACAGGGTGATTTCAACGGCAATACTTGCTTCAGCAACATCGCCTGGTTTACCAACAATGTTCTGAAACCAGGCGATGTTGCTCAAGCGATGTGCCTGCATCGCCCTTTCTGACGGCAACTTCCCCCATAGATTCCCATGTTAAAGATTGCTGCCCGGGTTGAGTT
The DNA here is from genome assembly GCA_033576535.1 of Allobates femoralis. Classification (NCBI taxonomy): domain Eukaryota; kingdom Metazoa; phylum Chordata; class Amphibia; order Anura; family Aromobatidae; genus Allobates; species Allobates femoralis. The sequence goes on from JARQOC010000005.1 coordinate 151,933,105, forward strand.
TAACCTTGGCTGCGATAGTTGCTAGCAACATTGCTGATGAGTTGCCAGCGATGTCTCCTCGTCTGATAGCTCATCAGCAATGTTGGAGAGCGGCCAAAAATATGCGCGCTCCCGGGAGTTGGCGGCGATGTTGCCAGAGATGTTGCCCCGTGTAACAGAGCCTTTAGTCTAACCTATGCTATAACTATTAGCAATATAGAATGAGTACCCCCGTGTAACAGAGCCTTTAGTCTAGCCTATGCTATAACTATTAGCAATATAGAATGAGTACAGTTTCTTTTTTATTATGATTTTTTGCAATCTCTTTGCACCAGAATTTTCTCTGCTGGACAACCCCTGTAGGCTATGTGCGCACAGCAAATTTAGGCGCAGATTCTTGGAAACAAAAAAGATGTCTTGTGAACGGCGCATTTTTTGGTGCATATTTGGTTCGGGGAATGTGCAGATTTTTGTCCTGCGTGTGTCTTCATGTCATTGACACCTCAGAAAAAGGGCTTGTGCCCTATGTTAATGTATGTAAATGTGATTAAAATTTATTGTATGTATATCATTTGTGGGAACCTGGTGATGGGCTGCATGATTGTTTTAAAACCATTCTTTCATTATAAACACTGTTTGAAGTCTCATTGACTCTTGCAGCCAGAGCGGGAAGTTCTCTGCCTCTTCTATGCACTGAGCTGTCAGAAGCGGCGTAGATAGTGCTCCTATGCCGCTTCTGACCTGTCAACAAGTCGAAATATGGTAATGAAGTATATTACAAAAATTCATAACTTTGCAATATAAAAAAAACATTTAGGTAATCTTTAATGATTTGTAAAGTAGTTTAATAGCTATTGCTTTATTGAAATCAGCTTATTTGTTATTTTACAGGCACCGCAGTGTACTGGAAAAACAATTTGACATTGATTATGTCATGAAGGTAGGTATGTTTGTTATTAGTAATGAGTGACTGTAATCGTTACTATTCGCTACTCACACGGATAGTACAGTATTCACGATACTCATTACTCGGGGAGTATCGCTGGTGCTTGTGAATGGGTCAATCGTGAACGATCTGACACAAATTGCTGCCTCCCTACAGTGCACAAAGGGAGGCGGCCCCACCCCCCAGTGAGAGCAGATTGAATGTTAGGATCTCTCTGGGGCACATCAAGAAGTTGTATGCAGTGAAAACGTTAAAAAGTCAACCCTCCTGCCCTGCCAGGGAAAGACTAGTTTTATAACCGGATGAGTGTAGGCGGAGTCTATCACTGATTGACTAACATTGGACTCGCTATTCAGATGAGTATGTGAGTATTGAAACTACTCATTATAAGTATAGCAATTACAAATATATCGATACTTGCTTATCTCTAAGGGTAGAGAAGGTCGGGCACAGTCAATCCGTAACTCGCTTGATATAACCCGCAAAGTGTGCGATTCCAATGCACGGCGGTGCACGTGTGCGTGTTAGCGAACAAAGTCTTGTACGGCAATTAGATAAGAAACACGGCACTCACCAAAGGATGAATCTGCATAGCTTTTATTCCATGCGATTCAACATAGACATTGCGCAGGGAGGGGAGGGGGTGCTGAGACTCGGTGACGGTTCCCCGTTTCGCAGCGAGACTCGCTGCTTCTACGGACCAAACTAGTCTAGGAGTGCCGTGTTTCTTATCTAATTGCCGTACAAGACTTGCTTATCTCTATTTGTTATATGTGAAAAGTTTTGACTTCATCATCATCTGAGCAGACAAGGAAGTAATAACTATATCCAGTGCTTTTTTTGTGGGGGCACGTGGTGGTACGGCGTACCGGAAAATATGCAGAGGGAGGCGGAGCTGTATGGGGACTGCCACCCACTGCCTGGTGCACAGGATCTCCCAGCCGCCCGACAGCACCCCCCCTCAGTCCTCAAGCAGCCGGTTCAGACACAAACTATAATGTCCAGATCGGCCATAGGTTTCCTGACCTGAACTCAGCAACCTCATAGGCACATAAGAAGATATTAAGTTTGGGTCAAGAGATCAGTGACCAGTCTGGACATCGCAGTCCGTACTCGAACCGTCAGAATTATGGAGAAGCCTAATCCATTTTTTCATGTAAAGAGAAAAAAAACTTTTGCTTATAATCTAACTAATCTTTAAAAAGCATTTTTATATGTCACCTGTCCATCAGTTACAATATAAGGGATGGATTTTTATTGCTGAAAGATTAGGTTAAATTTTACAACATAAAAATAACCTATACCTTGTGCCAAAGAAAACATCTATTGTAAATGTATGGTACTTGAAGCTAGTAGTCAGCATCCAGCAGTGTACAAATATCATGCAGTGGTTGCAGTATCAGCCGTTTTTAATGGCCATTAATAAGGACAAAGTATTTTTTTTTCATGTTGTACTATTTTCTAAAAAATTAAAATAATTTTTTTCTTCCCATAGTAATAAAGTTACCATTTTTAAAACTATTCATAATTTTATTGTAGCAACAGTAATAACGTGTACTATAAAAATGAATGTAGAAGTGAAAATGGATCCAGCTCGACAATCCGGGCAATTAATTAAAATTTAACAATCTTTATTGGCAAATGCTTTTTAAAACTTCTAGAAAAGACAAAAAATCGACATCTCCGATGACAAAGCATATATTATGGGGTGGTGTGTATAAAAAATGCTGCCATATGCGTTTCGAGTGAAAAACTCTTGAACACTTGCTAAATGTTTTCCGCTCGAAACACGTATGGCAAAAATTTTTATACACACATCGCCATAATATATACTTTATCATCTGAGATGTCAATTTTTTGTTTTTTTTTTAAGTTTTAAAAAGGATTTGCCAATAAAAATTGTTGAATTTTAATCAATTGCCCAGTGTGTTCAGCTGGATCCATCTTCACTTCTACATTGACTCACGCACTGTGCAGTAGCGTGGACGCCATGCTCTGTGCCGGACCGGGATTACATCTCAGGGATGAGCTGAAATATTCTCTTTATTCACATTACTATAAAATGAATGCATAATGAGTGGTGTAGAAAGAAAAATAGAAAACCAATGGCAGAATTGCTTTTATATCATTATCCACCAAACAAAAAAAAAAAAGAAATAAAGTTAATCAATAGGTCAATGTTCCCTAAGAAGTGTGAATGAAAACTACTAGTTATCCTGCAACGAATAAGCCAAGCTCACCCACAAAATCAATTTTTTATGGCAATGTGCATCAAGCTTCTCTAGACGGCACTATATTCATTGAGATGCCTCACTATATGGCTGCACACCAGAGCTATTTTTTAAATCTATTAAGTGCTGTAGTAATGAAAACCTCAATCCATAAAGCAATTAAATTTTTACACAATGTTAATGGTGGCTTTGATGGCTGTTATATTCTACTTGCGAAATAAATTAGCTACAAAACAGATTTTATCTGATGAAATATAGGTTGACATAGAAAGTTTCTATACTCCGATATGGTTATATAGTGTATAGTTAAAGGGATCCTGTCACCTCCAGAACGCCTCGTAAGCTATCAAAACATGTCCCTGCAGCTTCCCATCACTAATCTCACACTCCTTTTGTCTCCTAAAAGCATTCTGTGAAAGTGCATAGAAACGTTTTAATACTTATTCATTAGTGATTATAATTAGCAGGGGCTATATTCTTTAGTCACCAGGGCGGGCTGTTTTGAAGGCTCCAGGATCCACCCTCTCTCTGTCTGTTTACTCTGCTTGTGCAGGCTTTACCCTCCCCCCTCTCTATCACTCACAGAATGCAAATCATTAGTCCTGCCTTCAGCTGCACATCACAGCAGCACAGACAGAGAGAGGGTGGATCATTCAGGCTGCAAAGCAGCCTGCCCTGGTGACTAAAGAATATAGCCCCTGCTAATTATAATCACTAATGAGTAAGTATTAAAACGTTTTTATGCACTTTCACAGGATGCTTTTAGGAGACAAAAGGAGTGTGAGATTAATGATGGGATGCTGCAGGGACATGTTTTGATAGCTTAGGAGGCGTTTTGGAGGTGACAGGATCCCTTTAAGTGAAAATATGGGGGAAAATGTAATATCTGTACTGGTTCCCGTCCCCTCTTGTTTCTGCTTCGGCTGCCGGGCAGCACCTTATCTTTGTTGCGGGTAATGGGTAGCAGCATCAGTCCTATTTTATTATTTGGATTTTTGGTGCCACGAGATCAGGAAACTGTAGGGTTAATTGGTGTTTAATCCTCCTTTCTGAGAGCCCTAGGCAGGGCTTATGGTGTTTAAACCCCTGGGTCACGGACTTCCACTACCAGTCAATTAGTTTTTCCTTTTTGACTTGCACACTTATCCTTAGTTATACTACTTTCCTGAGTGCTCCTGTTTTCTGACCTCGGCATGAATTTTGACCATCCCCTTATTTTCCGATTCAGTACTTGATGTGACCTCATGGGTCTGACCCTTCTTAGCAACCCTTCCTGCCTCTGGTTTGCCCCTCCGGACAGCAGCCCTTCCATGGAAGCAATCCACTGGACCCCATTGTAAGTCCAGATCCCTGTACAAGGGCTTAAGGGTGAAGGTCGACGTTCCTCTGGAATCTGCCAGACGGAGTGGCTTTTGCCAAGTCATAACATGTAATTGTTACGATTATTGAGGGTGTTTTCTTCATTATATCTCATTATATATGTGTGCCTAAAATTGTTTAGGGTTGGTTGATGTTGGCGTTGTTACACTGTATCTGGTGGTGACTTATTTCTCTATGGGGTAAAGAATCATATAAACTAAAACTTAATATACTTATCTCCATTGACAGCAGACATAAGGGAATAATGCATTTCCCCCCAAATACAATAGATCCTGTGGGATGTGTATGGTCAAACAAAATATCTTCCTATAACATCAGTCTTCCCAGCATTCTTTGCTTTAAAGCTGGACCAAAATCATGCATACAAGTCTATGGGTTCTTTGAAAATCACTGAGAGCACCCAGAGGATATCAGTGTGCAAACATACCTGGCTGTGATCATACAGCTTGTAGTTGAAAGATGCTACCCATGGACTGGGCAGCATGTATCAGATGTCAGGTTCTCTTTAAGGCCAGATTCACAATGGTGTATCACATCTGAAGATTCACTAATGCGAGAGAATCGGATGCGATATGATAATGACAGCTTAAATCTTGCTATGAGTGTGAGCTGATTGTCATTCACTGTGCTCCGATTCTCTCGAATGCGAGAATTGGAGCTCAGGTGAGGAATAGATGGAGAGCTTAATTTCTCCATCTTTTCCATTGTTTGTCTTGGAATAGATCAAACTGCACATGGATGTCATCCAAGTGCAGTCCAGTGTTCTGCACACACCCATAGACTTAAATGGATGCCCTGCCAATCCAAGCAGGCTACGCTTGTCTTCTCATGCTGAACTGGCTTGAAAAAGAAAATTGCAGACCCGCACTGCTCCATAGTATAACACTGGGCCAAGTGCTATCCGATAAGACTGTGCTATGGAGGTTTCCATAATAGTGGCGGCTTCCATAGACTAATTAATTTTCTTTGTGCAGCCACATATTAATTCACATACAGATACTGAATTTAATAACTGTATGTGTCCAAAGAAATCATAATTTTCTGGTCATCATAATGGGAGACCCAGACAATGGGGTTAAGGGCACTGCCCTCCGGAGGCCACACTAGGTACTACAAGTTTGTAGACACCGCCCCCTCCGCTTATAAACCCCTACCGTAGGGAATATCCTCAGTTTTTAACTTAGTGTGCTCGGAGGTATCACACGCTTTGCTTGCACTTCACTGCATTCTCACTACTTACGTGATGGCGTCTGAAGACAAGGTAATATGGTCCCGGTCGGGGACCTTCGGCAGTCTCCCTGCTCACCTTTGGGAACACGCAGGTCGAGGTACCGGAGGGCCTAGAGCCTGGACACTTTGTGTCTCCCGGTACGCTGTCGCACTCCTTCCCATCCCTGTTTGGGGGCTCTGGAAAGTGGGAGACTGGAGCCTTGCACAGCTCCGCTCCGTCCGAGGCCTCCCTAAATGGTGCTTACAGACCGGACTGGAGCCAGCCCAGTCCGAGGCCTCCCTAAATGGTGCTTACAGACCGGACTGGTGCTGCACCCCCGTCCGAGGCCTCCCTAAAGGTGCTTACAGACCGGACCGGCACTGAGGCACCTTGTGTGTCTCCTGTGTGCCTGGGGGTAGTGTCGGCACTATATGTGTTGGGACACTCAGACCGCGCGCAACCCTCGGGTCCGCGGTTCTGGCGGTGGACCCCGTGCTGGGGCCACTCTGGCTGACCGCCCTGTGTCTCACAGGGGCTGCGGCTGTCGGCTCCAGACTTTGTCTGCAGCCTTGGTATTGTGTTTTATGTGTGTCACGATACTTTCCCGCGCTGCGGGCCTCGGCGCCTTCATTACTAGGGCTGCCTGAGGAGATGGAAGCAGCCCCGGCGGTGACGTCATTAAGGGGCGTGCGTGTGGCTTCCCGCGTGTCTTCGGCTCCGCCCACAATTGTATTGTCGGCGGCCATCTTCCCCTCACTTCCCGGCTGGGATCTGCTTGGAGTGCACGGCTGCACTCATTACAGGGGAGACCGGAAGACTCGCGGAGGCCACACACGCACACACCGCTTCCTCCGCCGCATTACTGCGGTCGGTAAGCCGCCGGTTGTACCGGTTTGTCTCTTTAAAGATTGGCTTATCTCCCTGCTGTGGGAATGTCCTCAGCTGGGAAGAACGCTGCTAAGGCGGCCAGTAACACCACTACCTGTGCTACATGCAAAGGGACACTGGTGGAGGGGTCCTGCAATAACTGCGGACGCCCAGAGGCCCGGGCTGATACTGCTGAGACAGCAGCTTCGGTGCTGTACCCTGTGGTCCATGTGGGCCCAGGGCCATGGGAGACACAGAACAAGATAAATGAATCTATGTTATCCCAGCTGTCCTCCATGTCGCAATCCCTGGAGGTACTGACCAGGAGACTGGACAATCCAGCTGCTCCTTCACATTACTCCAGAGTGTCTCCTGCCTCAACTATGAGACCCCTTAAGCGGACTCGACGTGAGGATTCACCCGAGCTCCAGACACTCTCTGAAGAGGAGGGTCTCTCTGAGGGGGATGAGGATGATGGGGGTTCATTACTCGGGTCCGTGTCAGAACCACCAGAGGGGGTGGAGGATCTGGTGTCCTCCATCAACGAGACTCTGCGTCTCGTGACACCCCCAGAGGAGGTGAACGTTCACCCGAAGGAGGTCTACCAATGGCTGCGGCCGGAGGCTAGACCAAGTGGTTCCTTTATGGACCACACTAACTTTGGAAGGGTGGTTAGAGCGCCCAGGATTCATCCTGGACGGCGTTATGTCCGTAAGTCCAAGGACAATCGCTTCCCCTTTCCTGAGGAGGTGCTTCAGGAGTGGTCGCAGTCCCCTAAGGTGGACGCTTCCATGACCAGGATTGCTGCACGCTCTCTGTTCTCTGCCTCTGATAGCTCCTCATTAAAGGATGCGACAGATAGACAGGTCGAGCAACTCGCCAAGTCTTCTTATGAGGCTGTGGGGTCTTCATTTGCCCCTAATTTTGCCACGGTCTGGACTCTGCAGGCGATCACCTCCTGTCTGGATGGTATCGCGGATCTGGCAGGGTCCAGTTCAGAAGTCCTGGCGCTTACTGATAGAGCAAGGGCCTATGCGGATTACGCCAGGACGGCAGTACTGGAAACTGCGAATCGCTCTGCTGTGGCTTCAGCCAACGCTATAGCGATCCGCAGGCTATTGTGGCTGCGTCTTTGGGACTCAGATGCCACGTCTAAGAAGATTTTACAGAATCTTCCGTTCTCTGGCGACAGGCTTTTTGGTACCGAACTGGACAAGCTGATTAAGGATTCTGCTGAGTCAAAGATTCCACAGAATAAACCTAAGCCACGGTATACCGTGAAAAGGAACCCAAAACAGTGGTCCTTTCGATCCAGTTCACAGCCATCAGCACCGTCTGCCCGTGCGGACAGAGGGAACAAGTCCTCTACTCAGTGGCGTCCCAAGGGTCGCCAGAAGAAGCCGGCGGGGGCAGCGGTTGCCACCCCCAAACCCACTTCCGCATGACTCGCGCTCTCCTCCTGCCTCCCCACAGGTGGGGGGCCGCCTGTCTCTTTTTCGGGACAGATGGCTACTCCGGGTCCAAGATCAGTGGGTACGAGATATAGTCTCCAGAGGCTACAGGATAGAGCTGACGTCGCAGCCGACACACCGATTCCATCGATCGGGTCCCGTCTCCAGAAAAAGCTCAGGCTTTTCATCTGGTGTTGGACGGTCTCCGCAGAGACGGAGTAGTGGTACCAGTGCCTTCCGGGGAGAGGTTCCGGGGTTTCTACTCCAACCTCTTTATCGTCCCAAAGAAGGACGGCTCTTTTCGCCCGGTTCTGGACCTCAAGTTGTTCAACCGTCACGTGTTGGTTCGGAAGTTCCGCATGGAATCCCTGCGCTCCGTGATCGCGGCTGTGTCACAGGGGGACTTCCTAGCGTCTATAGATATCCGGGACGCTTACCTTCACGTGCCCATTGCACCAGCTCATCAACGCTGGTTAAGATTCGCAGTGGGGGACGAACACTACCAGTTCGTGGCTCTCCCTTTCGGTCTGGCCTCGGCCCCGCGGGTGTTCACAAAAGTGATGGCCTCTATGATGGCTCTCCTGCATGTGCAGGGACATGCCGTCATCCCATATCTAGACGACCTTCTGGTCAGGGCGCCATCGGAACACCTGTGTCGGGTGAGCCTGGAGGCGACCATGAAGTCTCTGGAACATTTTGGGTGGCTTCTCAATGTTCAGAAGTCGACCCTGGTTCCGACCCAGTCACTGACATATCTGGGCATGGACTTCCACACAGACTCAGCTCTGGTGTCTCTGCCACGAACCAAACAGTTGGCCATCCATTCCGGAGTACAGCAGGTCCTCCTGGCACCACAATCTTCCCCACGGGCGTTGATGAAGTTGGTGGGACGTATGGTGGCATCAATAGAGGCGGTGCCTTTCGCACAATTTCGCCTCCGCCCTCTCCAGCTGGAGATTCTCCGCAGATGGGACAAGAGGACGATTTCTCTGAATCGGCTGGTAACTCTTTCTCAACCGACCAGGGATTCCCTGCAGTGGTGGCTACTGCCACATCACTTGTCTCGGGGCCGGTCTTTCATCAAGCCATCTTGGGTGGTGGTGACCACCGACGCCAGTCTTACGGGCTGGGGGGCGGTGTTCTTACACCACAGGGCCCAAGGCCTCTGGACTCAGTCGGAGTCGGCGTTGCAGATCAACGTGCTGGAGATCAGGGCGATCTATCTGGCGCTCCTGGCGTTTCAGAAATTCCTCTCAGGACAACCCATTCGGGTTCAGTCCGACAATGCGACGGCCGTCGCATATATAAATCATCAGGGAGGAACCAGGAGTGCACAGGCTCTGGCCGAAGTCCACCGCATCCTATCCTGGACGGAGGACAACAACTGCCTGATTTCCGCAGTTCACATCCCAGGAGTCGAAAACTGGGAGGCCGACTATCTGAGCCGGCAGGGGATGGACGCCGGAGAGTGGTCTCTTCATCCGGACGTCTTCCGAGACGTCTGCAGCAGATGGGGCACTCCGGATGTGGACCTGATGGCCTCACGGCTGAATCATCAGGTGCCGCAATACATGGCGAGGTCGTGGGATCCTCAGTCTCTGGGAGCGGACGCTCTGATCCTGAGTTGGTCCAGATTTCTTCTGCCATATGTGTTCCCGCCTCTAGCTCTGATTCCCAAGGTTTTGTGGAAGATCAGGACGGAGTGCAAGGTGGCCATTCTGGTGGCTCCGGACTGGCCCAGGAGGTCCTGGTATCCAGACCTGTGGCAGCTGTCAGGTGGGCTCTTCCAGAACGCGCAGATCTTCTCGCGCAAGGCCCATTTTTCCACCTCAATTCCAGGGCCCTCAGGTTGACTGCATGGCTCTTGAGGCCTGGCTGCTGACATCCAGGGGTTTCTCCTCTACAGTGGTTGACACTATGAATCGGGCTAGGAAACCTGTTTCGCGGAAGATATACCACAGGACGTGGAAAATCTTTTTCGCCTGGTGTACTTCTGGTAGACGGTCACCTTGGCCTTTGTCGGTTCCGACGCTGTTGGCTTTCCTTCAGTCGGGTTTGGAGCTGGGCTTATCCCTTAGCTCTCTGAAGGGTCAGGTGTCGGCGCTGTCTGTGCTATTTGACAGACGTTTGGCGCTTCTACCGAAGGTCCGTCAATTCCTACAGGGGGTGTCTCGAGTGGTGCCGCCATATAGACGGCCACTGGACCCTTGGGACCTCAACATAGTCCTGGCGGCACTTCAGAAGCCGCCGTTTGAACCGCTGAGAGAAGTTCCTCTCTCTCGTCTATCCCAGAAAGTGGTCTTTTTGGTGGCGATTACGTCTCTGAGAAGGGTCTCAGAATTGGCTGCACTGTCGTGCAAGTCACCCTTCCTGGTGGTTCACCAAGACAAGGTGGTCTTACGCCCACGGCCAGAATTCTTGCCTAAGGTGGTGTCCACTTTTCACCTGAACCAAGAGATTGTGCTTCCATCATTTTGTCCCGCTCCCGTTCACCAGGTTGAGCGCGACCTTCACACTCTGGATCTCGTGAGGGCTGTGCGCATTTATGTGTCCAGAACTGCCTCCTTCCGGAGTTCTGACTCTTTGTTTGTCCTTACGGCGGGTCGCTGTAAGGGGTCCACGGCATCAAAATCTACCTTAGCCAGATGGATCAAGGTGCCCATTCAGGAGGCCTACCGTTCTTCCGGTCTGCCTCTCCCGGTGGGATTGAAGGCGCACTCGACTAGAGCTGTCGGTGCCTCCTGGGCGTTGCGACATCGAGCTTCTGCTCTTCAGGTGTGTCAGGCAGCCACATGGTCAAGCCTGCATACTTTTTCTAAGCACTATATGGTGCATGCCCATGCCTCTGCGGATGCAAGTCTGGGCAGGCGGGTCCTCCAGGCGGCGGTTGCCCACCTTTGAAGAGGGGGACCATGTGTTATCCGTCTTTTGAGGAACTCTTCCCGCCCTGGGGTATTGCTTTAGGACATCCCCATTGTCTGGGTCTCCCATTATGATGACCAGAAAAAAGAGAATTTTGTTTACTTACCGTAAATTCTTTTTTCTTTAATCATCAATGGGAGACCCAGCACCCACCCAGTGTTCCGTTGGTTGTTGTCACATTTGACTTGTTCCCAGTTGGAACAATTTATTCCGGGTTGTTGGACCGTTTGTTCACGGTTTTTTCTCCCGAGGTTTCGGGTGTGGTTCTTTTGTGTCTCCTTGCAGCTTATGGACCAAACTGAGGATATTCCCTGCGGTAGGGGTTTATAAGCGGAGGGGGCGGTGTCTACAAACTTGTAGTACCTAGTGTGGCCTCCGGAGGGCAGTGCCCTTAACCCCATTGTCTGGGTCTCCCATTGATTAAAGAAAAAAGAATTTACGGTAAGTAAACAAAATTCTCTTTTTTCACCTAATTTATTTGTTTTACACTTGGCTGTATCTTATTTCTCTCTTCTTTGATCTCTCCAATATAGGCTAAGTCCATTAGAGAGTTTGACACAAGATTTACCTCAGTAATGTTTGGTTATCCAACAAATGATCACTACTATAAAGATGCTAGCCCATGTCACAGGGTGAAATCTATTGAGATACCAGTGTTATGTCTGAATGCTGTAGATGATGTCTTCTCCCCTGGACATGGTGAGTTTACATCCATACAGTCACACACATTAAGGGTATGTTCACACAGTGTGTTTTTGATCCATTTTTTTGTGATCTGTTTTTTTTCCAAAAACTGATCCAGTTTTGCTGCTGAAAATTCTACAACATCACACCATAAAAAAAAGATAAAAAATGCAGCGTGTGCACATGACCTTTCTTTTCAATGTTCTTTTTATTGTAAAAGAATGATGCAGAATACAAACATTTAAGAAGACAATACAATAAGAATTAGTGAACAAGAAATTGATATGGCATAAATGAGAACAGAATTCTATTAAGGCATAACAATAGTCTGGAAGAAAAGTCAAGGGTCAATGACTCTCCAGTTGGTCGCTTGATAAGGGAAACGGAGTGACCATATTTGAAAATGGAAGGCGTCAATATATCAACATACATAATTGCCAGTGGGCGATGTAACCCTATCCCATAATGAATCACAGCACTGGCACTGTCAGTTGCGCAGGCGCAGTTCGTGGCTGCAAGTCCATGAACTGCGTATCTGCAAGTGACATACACGTCACTGCTATTCTGCCGGGAGATCTACAGAGCTTGCCGCTGATCTCCTGGTGGTTGCAGCCGCACATCACCCGTTGCTGGGAGTTCAGCGGCGATGCCGCCGGGAGATCAGCGGTGCTCGCCGCTGGTCTCCCAGTGGCCTGCTGCTCACTGCTATTCCACCATACACAAATACAATACACAAATGCGGAGGCATAACGTAGAATAGTTATGTTGGAAAGCGCAAATGGTGTGACACATGGACACTGCTCCTGTCAGCGCCACTAAGCATACACAGATGTTCATTTCACCGCACTCCCGATGCGATAGCATCGGGCTTATTTCTAGTCTGTTATAAACAGAAGTTCCTTCCAGGTCAGCAATAGGCATTGAGAAGTAGAAGGAGGTCTGTATGATCATATGTCCAGTATATCTGGATTATTCATCCACTCTTAGCTTTGGCTTACAATAACTGATGTGAAAAACTGAGCAAAAACTGAACATGTGAACATAGCCTTACTAATATCAATATTTCTTCAGTCACAAGACAACATGACTTGTAACAATAATCTAAATCTCAGATTTCTTTTCTCCTTATGACTGAGTTTCTCTATTTTTCAGCAATTCCAGTGGAAAGTGCCAAACAAAACCCAAACGTTGCACTGGTGCTTACATCCTATGGAGGCCATATAGGGTTTCTGGAAGGCATCTGGCCAAGGCACCAGACCTACATGGATCGGATTTTCAAGCAGTTTGTACAGGCAGTTTTTGAGCATGGAAGTGAGCTTCCCAGCATGTAGAGTTCCAAAGTGATAGTTTTGTTTCTTTGTTTTCTTCGAAGATCATCATTTTACAATGGCAAGTTCTAAAGAAAAATAGGTTCAGCTTATGCACAAGTTAACCCTTTGTCTGCTGATGAATCATGAAACTATACCTCTAACGAAGCACAAGGGTTAGCATTCAATTATAGCAAGCCGGTAAGCCAGCGAGTTTGATCTTGGTGTCTAGCATCAATCACTTGCAAATAAATATATATTGTTTTCTAGCAAGTACTTTCATAAAGGAATGTTAGCATTTTATATGTCATTTTTTTATGTTACCAAGAATGACCTTAACTATTATTACGCTTTGCATATACTCAATTGCACTTAACATAACTGTAATATATACAAAGATACATTCCTCAGGGTTATCGTATAAACTAGTTTCTCTGTCCAGAACTGCAAGCATTACCATAATACAGTGTGACGGATAATCACATCCTGATATGTTTTAATGTAATGAATGCTCATGAGGGCACAGGAATAATCTGAACGCAAAAACAATAATAATACAACTACAGCAATGAATAACAAAATGCACAAAGACATTAGATTGAGAGAATGCATGAATTGTGGCAGTATTAGCTAGAACCCCTATTAACCTATTTCATACATTCTGTAAAACCATGTGTAACTTATTTGATTTTTCATGTTCTTTTTCCATATTTATTTTATAACTGATTCAAATGCACTTGAAATAAATATATTTTTAGTTTACTCTGTTCAAATAAAAAATTGTAATTTTAGAAACTCTGCTGGACTCTTGCTTTATAATCTATTGACTGTGATTTATAGCGTGATTGCAAAATGTAGTACGCCATGACCCTAATTGTTGCTGCTCTGATCTTTGAGAAAGTACAGTGTTCTGCTGTACCAGGAAAACTAGTGAATTAAAAATGTAACCAGCATTCATAACGGAAAGAAGTAGATTAAAGGGGTAGTTCAGGACATTAACATTGATAGCCTATCCGCTTCATGCATAAATGTGTCAAACCGAGTATCATCTGCACAATCTCTACTTCTACAAATCTTAAGTAAATCTTGAAAAAAATTCTCATGTACCGTACATATAGAATTCCAACAATAAATCCACAGTGAAAAACCACACATGCAGAACAGTGTACATTATCTCAAAATTGGCTACTAAGTTACCACATTGAGAATGAACTATGGGAACCGATCTTTCTGCAATGAAAAGCACATATATTACTTATACAAATAGTAATAACAGTCATGTTCATCATTGTTAGCAGTTCCCATTAATCTCCTATAAGAACCTCTGTAACTAATTATTTTCCATATTAACCTGCTTGGTACACTGTCCAGCTATGTCTATCCCTCATCATAGAGCTATTCCTAATTTGTCCCCCTCCGCATTTCTTAATCCCCATTTTTTATATCCCCTGAGTGAATTGCATCTCTCCCAGCATTCTTTTCCCTGTCACCAGGTTGCAGTATTAATATTCTAAGTCTCCCTGTCTATCTACTAACTGCACTTCCGACCCAATTTTCTGTCAAAGGTAACTTTGAAAATATTACACCTGATGCATTGACTTTTGATTTATGGAGCATGGTCCAGAAAATTGTCCTCTCTCATATTAGGGGAATTGACTATTGAAGATATTACAATACTGTTCCGCGGTATGTTGTTTAGACTAATTCAGTCATAATACAGTATCAGATCCCTTCTGATGTTCAATCCTGCTGGATGCCTCGTATTTAATTTGAAAATCCAGAAGGTTTCTCTATTTAAAAGTTTCCTACTGAAATTTCCCCCTCTCAAAAATCTTTGATTTTTTTCTATACCGTGGAATTTAAGTGGTGATGTATCCCCTCCATGTTGTATTGAAAAATGCCAGGAGACAGCTGACACATTTGTTTTGAGTTGCTCTATAACATCTGACATACATCTCCTGATCCACCTCTTGAGAGGGCCTGGGGTGCATCCTATATAATCTAGTTTGCACAAAGTGGTATGCTATCAATTATATAACATCGGCAGTGTTGAAGTTCATGAAGTCTTTTATAGGGAACGATTTCCCTGTATTAGAGGACGTGAGTTGCTTACTTTTTACTGCATGATTACAACTTAGGGCACGGACACACTCATCCGAGTTTGACGGACGAGACTTGGAACAGGCTGGAGCAGTGACCCTGAATGGCCTCTCCCTCTCTGCACAGGGAATGCGATGCTGCACAGAAACACAAGTAGCTGTCATTCCCTGTCCAGACAGGGAGAGGCCGTTCAGGGTCACTGCTCCAGCCTGTTCTGAGACTCGAGTCTCGTCCATAAAACTCAGATGAGTGTGTCCGTGCCCTAATACAAACATTCTGCCCACATTTAAAAAAAAAACAGTCGTCTTTAAACAGTATTTTTCCTACCTATCTTTCTCCAACGAAAACAGGCTAGGTGAGGCCATTGAACCCAGGGCCACCATTATGGCCTTACTGGCCTTAATGATTAAGGTGCCCGCCGGTTTTTAGAGGGGGCGTGGCCATTTAAACAGGGGCAGGGGCCCGGGCATGCTGGCAGGGGGCGTGGCTGTTTGGAGCAAGCCACGCCCCCTCTTGTTTGTTGCACGGACGGCGGCCCCCCCCATTATCTGTGAGGAATCGCCGCTGCCGCCGCCGGGCCCCGCCCCCTGACTTTTCTCCTCAGCATCCAGGCCAGGCCAATGCAGGGGGGTGTCGGAGCGGCAGCAGTGTCCCAGGATTTATTGAATACTGCTGGGACACTGCCACTGCATTGATCCCCCTGCACGCTGGCACTTCCGGGATCAGTGAGTGAGCTCAGCTTGGATATCAGGGCAGCTGAGCTCCTCCTGACCCGGAAGCGCTGATGTTGTGGAGGTGCTGGCTGCATGAGGACTGTCTGGGAGCAGGAGCAGGACAAGGTAAGCGCCAATGAGCCAAAGAGAACTGGGGGAGCAGAACAGGGGCCACAAGAGGGAAGAAGCAGGGTGAGTGGAGGGGGCCACAAGAGGGAAGAAGCAGGGTGAATGGGGGCCACAATAAGAGGGGAGAAACAGGGAGAATGGGGGGGCCACAAGAGGGGAGAAACAGGGAGAATGGGGGGCCAAAAGAGGAAAGAAGCAAGGTGAATGGGGGGCCACAAGACGGGAGAAAGGGTGCACAAGAGGGGAGAAGCAGGGGAAATGGGGGGGCACAAGTCTGAATCCCTGCCTGTAAGTCCTCCATCCATATCTAGCCTGTATGTCCCTGGCTGAGTGTGTATGTGTGTGCGTTCCTGACTGGGTGTGTGTGTGCGTGCCTGGCTGGGTGTGTGTGTGTGTGTGTACCTGGCTAGATGTGCATGAGTGTGAGTGCCTGGCTGAGTGTGCATGTGTGTACCTGGCTGAGTGTGCATGTGTGTGTGTGCCTGGCTGAGTGTGCATATGTGTGCCTAGCTGGGTGTACATGTGTGTGTGTGCCTGGCTGAGTGTGCATGTGTGTTTGTGCCTGGCTGAGTGTGCATGTGTGTGTGTGCCTGGCCGAGTGTGCATGTGTGTGTGTGTGCCTGGCCGGGTGTGCATGTGTGTGTGTGCCTGGCTGGGTGTGCATGTGTGTGTGTGCCTGGCTGGGTGTGCATGTGTGTATGTGCCTGGCTGGGTGTGCATGTATGTGTGTGCCTGGATGGGTGTGCATGTGTATGTGTGCTTGGCTGGGTGTGCATGTGTGTGTGCGTGCCTGGCTGGGTGTGCGTGTGCGTGCCTGGCTGGGTGTGCGTTTGCGTGCCTGGCTGGGTGTGCGTTTGCGTACCTGGCTGGGTGTGCATTTGCCTCTGCATGCACACACTTCTCAAACTCTGATCAGTGGGGTGGGCACAAATATCCTTTTTAGGGTTGTGACAGACACTGCTTGGAGGGAGGGCTTAGTTGTAGTGACCAGTAGCGAGGGGTGGCAACCAGGGGCGGATTAAGATTAGCCAGGGCCCGGGGCTGTTTTGAAGGCTAGGGCCCACCCAAACCCCAAGTATGTTACATTCTCCAGACCCAGTATACAGCAGGAGGCCGCCCTATTGAGAAACTTGGAAGTACCATTAAGCAAAAAAAATCTAAGATGCTGTAAGACATTAACCGTCAAACCAGCAGCTCTGGGAGTTAATTATGACATCCTGCAAACAAATGCAATCTTAAAACATCCAAAACCTGACAAGTGCAATAAATGCAATATTTGTGAAGGTGATATCAAAGAAAGGCGATGTACAATATGAGACATACTGGTAGGATGTTTTCATTGTGAGCCCCAATGGGGACAGTGTTGATGATGTATGTAAAGTGCTGTGGAGTTCATAGTGTAATATAAATGTAAAAAAATATTTCTTCATATGTCGTCACAATACCGGGATCTGAGGATCTTTTATTTCGAGGTCAGGGGCTCTCTGATGCCATGTCGCTGCCTGTCTTCCTCTTTTGACACTGTAGTGCGGTGGACAAGAGAGCATTAACTGGTTAATAACAAGAAGTATGGAGTGTACTAACTGAGCCATAAACCCTCCCCATACCATGAAGTATGGTGTGTGTGTACTAACTGAGCCATAAACCTCCTCATACCATGTCCAGCAGACATTGTAGGATTACTATATGGATTTTATTATTAGGGCACGGACACACTGGGGTGAAACTCGGATGAGTGCAATGTGTGATTTTATCGCAGTGCAGTCAGTTAATCAACGTCTGAAACACATTGGCGAGTGTCGGACGCTTTTTTCTCATCCAGATTCTGGATGGGAAAAAAGTCACAACATACTGCGACAGTCTGCGATTCATGTGCGAGACTCGCCAATGCAAGTCTATGAGTCCAACAAAATCACAGACCGCACACTGACAGCACACCGACCATCCGAGAGGCATCTGTTTTTTTCACTGATACATTATCATTCTTCAGCTGAGAAAACTGTAACATGCTCCTGTAAATGATTCTACAGTAATAGCTGCTGAGAAACAAAACAGATTGCACATGGATGTGATCTAAGAAAACTGTCAGACATTCGCAAAGCATTTGGATGTCCCAGTATCCAGCTACACAGACAGCCCGCCACAGCCACACACAGAGCCACAACCACACAAAAACAGTCAGCCACATAGACAGCCAGCCACATAGACAGCTACACAGACAGAGAGAGCCACACAGAGAGACACAGCCACATAGACAGCCACACACATAGCCACAGCCAGCAACATAGACAGCTGTAATGAGGTGTGCAATTCAGACTGTATCATAGAAATGGATATAGAAATGAACTGTGCACAGTCCGCACTTGTCCACCAGGGGCATCAGTGGACTGTACAATCACAGAGCTGGGAAACTCCCAGCCATTTCTGTTGTTTAACCAGGAAGTGAAAGCAGAGAATCAGTGCAGTATAAATCCAGAGCTGAGAAGATCTGCCTGCGGATGTCTGTTTAAAGTGGACTACTTTGCTACACCTTGCCGGAAAAATCACCCCGCAGAAGCCCCTGTGACTGATCCTGGGCCACTGGACTTTGGTGCTGTGACTCTGGCCGCTCTGCAAAACCTTGCCCGCCGAGCACCCAGAGTGCATGTGCAGGGGCCATGACCGACATAAGGGAGCCATTTGTGCTGCTGTGATCTCCCTTCTGCTGCTGCTCTGTGTGCCCTGAGACTGGGAGAGACAGACTGTTACCTGCAGAAGGAGACCAAAGAAGAAGACTGAGGAGATCCCCAGGCCTGCTACGTGGGAGCGACATCTTCTTCTGTGATGAGACTGGTACGTGATTTTAGGGAAAGTTAGGGAAAGATACCTTCATTGTTGTGTTTTCATTTCTTGCTGCGTACCCGGAAGAAGTGAAGATCCAGAGACTCTAATATATACAAGTGCGCATATAGTTCGGTTGACTGTGAGATAAATATGTTTTACAGTAAAGAAATGTTATTATCGGTTAAACCTGAGTATGGGGATTCTGTTGAGAAAGATCATACACACACACCCGCGGCCTTACCACCGGTCGCTACATCTGGCGTAGTCGGCAGGATGTGTGATCAACAGAATCTCCTCCCGGTAGTAACTTATAACCAGCCTTATACTACGGCCTGCAGATCCATATCCGGTGCCAGCACTCCGAACAGTGACATGGAAGAATTGAAGCAGATAGTAGCAGAGTTGCAGAAACAGATACTACAGCTGCAGCTCATGCTAGACCAACAGGCGGACAGGCAAGCGAGACAGCAACCCAGTCGGCCTATGGGAAGGTGCTGGACATGCGGCGACCCCCGCCATAGGGCAAACCGTTGTCCGCATCCTCCACCCGTGGTCCGATATACCAGAACCAGCAAGCCATGCCCCACAACAGCAGCCACCTTTAAACTAGACGCCCCAGCCAAAGCGGCTCGCTCGGCAGGGGAGATCAGGGAAAAGGGTGTGAAGAGACAGAGCCAGACCGATAAGCAAGTACTGGCCACTCGGGTCCAGGGGACGGTGAAGTGGTTTAATGTCCGCGATGGGTATGGCTTCATCAACAGGAATGACACAAAGGATGACGTGTTTGTACATCAGACTGCCATAAAGCGTAACAATCCTCGTAAGTGCCTCCGCAGCGTTGGTGATGGGGAGCTGGTACAGTTTGATGTTGTGAAGGGAGAGAGGGGTACAGAGGCCGCCGACGTCACCGGTCCTGGGGGTGTTCCCGTTAAAGGAAGCAGATTTGCCCCCAACCGGCGCCGCTACCGCCGGCGATCCTACTCTCCCCGGGTAGAAAACGTGACTGAGTTTATTGGAGATATTGTGAGCCCTGAACAAGGGAGCGAAGGTGAACGGGGGGATGACGGTTTCCCCCAACAGAGGTCCCTACTCCGCCGGAGATCAATCCCTGTGATATCAACGGCCATCACTGCCCTGGAGCCGATGGTTGTTGACAGGGACTGTCAACCTTTAAGTGGGGGGGTATGTAATGAGGTGTGCAATTCAGACTGTATCATAGAAATGGATATAGAAATGAACTGTGCACAGTCCGCACTTGTCCACCAGGGGGCATCAGTGGACTGTACAATCACAGAGCTGGGAAACTCCCAGCCATCTCTGTTGTTTAACCAGGAAGTGAAAGCAGAGAATCAGTGCAGTATAAATCCAGAGCTGAGAAGATCTGCCTGCGGATGTCTGTTTAAAGTGGACTACTTTGCTACACCTTGCCGGAAAAATCACCCCGCAGAAGCCCCTGTGACTGATCCTGGGCCACTGGACTTTGGTGCTGTGACTCTGGCCGCTCTGCAAAACCTTGCCCGCTGAGCACCCAGAGTGCATGTGCAGGGGCCATGACCGACATACGGGAGCCATTTGTGCTGCTGTGATCTCCCTTCTGCTGCTGCTCTGTGTGCCCTGAGACTGGGAGAGACAGACTGTTACCTGCAGAAGGAGACCAAAGAAGAAGACTGAGGAGATCCCCAGGCCTGCTACGTGGGAGCGACATCTTCTTCTGTGATGAGACTGGTACGTGATTTTAGGGAAAGTTAGGGAAAGATACCTTCATTGTTGTGTTTTTTTTTCTTGCTGCGTACCCGGAAGAAGTGAAGATCCAGAGACTCTAATATATACAAGTGCGCATATAGTTCGGTTGACTGTGAGATAAATATGTTTTACAGTAAAGAAATGTTATTATCGGTTAAACCTGAGTATGGGGATTCTGTTGAGAAAGATCATACACACACACCCACGGCCTTACCACCGGTCGCTACACAGCCATAGCCAGCCACACACAGACACAGCCAGCCAAACACAGACGCAGCCAGCTACACACACAATATCAGACACACACACAATCAGCTACACACATACAGCCACACACATAGCTAGCCACACACATACAGCCAGCTACATAGACAGCCACACACACAGCCAAAGCCAGCCACACACAGGCGCAGCTACCCACACACACAGACAAAGCCAGCCACACACACAGCGAGCAATATAGACAGCCATAGTCAGCCACACACAGACATACAGCCAACCACACAGCCACACACAGCCAAGCAGCCCCAGCCACACACACACAGTCAGCCACACACAACCCCAGCCACACACAGACATAGATAGGCACACACAGCCAGCCACAGCCACATAGCCCCAGCCGCATAAAGACACAGTCAGACACACAGACAGCCACATGCAGCCATGCAGCCCTAGCCACACATAGACACAGTCAGCCATACAGGCTCATTTTGCCACACACAGCCAGCCACGCAGCCTCAGCCACACAGACACAGTCAGCCACAGACAGCCCTAGCAACATAGACACATAATCAGCCAAAGCCACGCAGCCCCAGCCACACACAACCAGCCACAAAGCCCCAGCCACACACAGCCAGCCACATACAGCCAGCCACACAGCCACAGCCAGCCACAAAGCCCCAGCCACACACAACCAGCCACAAAGCCCCAGCCACACACAGCCAGCCACATACAGCCAGCCACAAAGCCCCAGCCACACAGAGCCCCAGCCACACAGAGCCCCAGACACACAGAGCCCCAGCCACAGAGCTCCAGACACACAGAGCTCCAGACACACAGAGCCCCAGACACACAGAGCCCCAGACACACAGACAGAAAGACACACAAAGAGAGAGCGACACACACACAAACACTACCCACCACCACCAGCTGCTGCTGCTGCAGCTCATCATGATCTTTATCTGTTTACACATTTGGCTGGCTCCCGCGCTGTAGAATGGAAGTTGGAACAACTTCCGGGGCCTGCAGTAGAGATGGGGAGGTGGTGCCCAGAGAGATTGACTGGAGATAGGAGGACCCAGGTGATGTGGAGGGCTCACGTCACACAGCTCCTCCTATCTCCAGTCAATCTCTCTGGGCCCCGCCTCCCCATCTCTACTGCAGGCCCCTCCATGCCTCCGCTTCTTCCTGGAGGGAGAGGAATGGCTGCAGTGCCGCGGCCGCCTCTCTTTCTGACTGTCTCCTCCGCGGCGGCTCTGTTCACAGGCGGCCGGTCCCCTGGGCCCCCCAAGAAGCCTTGGGCCGGGGGCGGCCGCACCAATGTAGATCCGCCATTGGTGGCAACAGGAGTCACTTAGTTTAGAGTCAGACGGTGAGAGAAAGTGAGTCTGCTGACAGCCTTCGGGCTGTGCACAGTCTCCAATGTGTATACATCCCGCAGCAGTCACTAATGTGCATACGACTCGCAACAGCATTTAATGTGCATACGTCTCCCAGCAGTCTCCAATGTGCATTTGTCTACAGCCGTCTCCATTGTGCATTTGTCCCTCAACCGTTTCCATTGTGCATTTGTCCAACAGCCATGTCCATTGTGTATACGGGCAGCAGCCATCTCTATTGTGTATTCTCTATTGTGTGTATAGCCTGCAGCCATTTCCATTGTCCATATGGCCAAAAGCCATCTCCATTGTCTATACGGCCCGCAGCCATCTCTATTGTGTATAAAGCTAGCAGCCGTTTCTATTGTGTATTCTCTATTGTGTATACAGCTATTGTGTATTCAACTCTAGACTGTGAGCCTTCGTGGACAGGACCCCTGGCCCCACTGTACCCGTACGATTGTTTTGTCCATTTGTCGTCGTTTTTCGACCACTTGTCTTTGTCTACCCCCTAACTTGTACAGCGCTATGTATCCTAATAGCGCTATATAAATACCTATAATAATAATAATAACTCACGGGAGTCTCAAGTGTGTATGTGTGTAATATATAATAGAGAGAGAATGTGTAAAGAAAATAAAAAGGAAAAATAGCACAAACATATAGATAGAAGTAGATTTTATTGCCCAATGGCGGGACCACACATTGGGCAATAAAGTCCACTTTTTTCTATTTTTTTTGTGCTGTTTTTCCTTTTTTACCCTATTGTAAGGAACCATCTGCATTGCTGGTTGGGAAAGCTTTGCACATAATTTGAGGTAATTTTTGGTGCAGTTCCAATTTTCCACTATAAATATGTATGTTTGGGTGGAGGGCGGAGTCTCGGGGGGGGGGGGCCCAAAATTTTGGCAGTAAAGGGCCCCAAAATTCCTAGTGGCAGCCCTGATTGAACCAATTGTTGGGTCTTTTTTAGCTGTGAATTGGATCACATTTTTCTTTTAGAACTTTTTTTTTACTAATTTATCTTGGTGTAAAATTGATGTATAGGTCTTAATGATTCCAACTTTGTTGAATCCTCACTATACTCCATAGTAAAATTAATACAGTTCTTTCTTTTCCAGTTCTGTCTTTGTTTTCCTCTAAAAAAAGTGTCCTATGAATTTTAGTCACTTTTTCTTTTGCTAGTTTGAGAAATTTATTAGAATAACCCCTTTTCTCCAAACTCTCACACTTTTTGTCAAATTCTTTTTCCACCTCACTCACTTCTGAACAATTCCTTTTCATACGCATCGATTCACTGGCAGGTATATTGTGGGTCACTTGGTACACGTGACATGAGTTAAACTTTAAAGGGAATCTGCCAGCTCGTTTTATCCCCCTATCCTACCACTATCTGTCCATGCACCTTGCTAGCTCATCCCTATTCATCCATCTCTGAGCTAAAACTGCACTATAAAGCTTTAGCAAAACTATTTAATAACTTACATATTCCTATGATAATGAGGGCTCCAGTCTATGGTGTAGACTGAGATGGGAGGTCTCCGGGTCTCCATTCTCCGCCCTCATTGGTCTTAGCACACCCGGCTGGGTGTCATCATTCTCTTCTCATCCCCTGTTTAGAAATTTCCATCATCTCATGATAGTATGATGCGCAGCCGAACATCAGTTCCAGTCTGGTGGGGGCTTCAATATGCGCACTGCGCATGTGCCAGACCATGCACCACACTTTTTAGGACCAGAACTGACGTCCGGCTGCACGTCATACTATGAGGAGGAGGTGGGAATTTCAAAACGGGATGAGAAGAGAAGAAATGATGGTGCCCAGTGGAGTGTGGTAAGAGCAACAAGGGGCGGAGAATGGAGAACCGGAGACAGCCCATCTCAATCTACAGATGTAGCCAGGAGCCCTCATTATCATAGGAATATGTAAGTTATGAAATTGTTTTTCTAAAGCTTTATACTGCAGTTTTAGCTCAGAGAGGAATGGATAGGGATGAGCTAGCAACGTGCAGGGACAGTTAGAGGTAGGATAGGGGGCTAAAACGAGCTGACAGGTTCCCTTTAAGACTGTATTTGAGCCTGTGGTCTTTCTATATGGTGTATAGGCCCCATTACACGCTACGATGTCCCAGCAATCCGACCAACGATCTGACCTGGCCGGGATCGCTGAAACATCATTTACTGATCGCTGGTGAGGTGTCACACAGACAGATGTCTTGAACGATGTACCAACGATACGGCGATCCTCCGAACATCTGGACGAGACAGCAAACGATATTTGCGGTCGTTTGTACGCTGTCACACAGCAACTCCTTTAACGACTCTGACCTCAATAAGGGTGCACATTTTAACACAGTATGGCAGGTAGGCGTGCCTGCGTTTGCTTTTCCGCGCCCATACAACTCCGATTGGTGGTCACACTGCGTTTTCTTTGGTAAGCCTTCCCTTGAAAGATGGCCACTATATTAGCGCTTTAGCCCTTTGAACCATCTCGGCATTCAAGTCTGCCTTCATTTGGTTCCGCCTGTGCAAGCCACTGGTGCGTTCACAAACTGTCACACAGGAACGCTCGTGTGTGCACTGTTGGCATTTCAATATATGGCTATGTGTACGTGTTATTTGCCAGAATATAACCTACACACAACACTATGTACATATGTGCATGCATATTATGATGCATTTAACTATGTGTCTGTGGGTAGATGTATGTATGTGTATATATATTAATGTATGTAATAAGGGTAGTGTAGATGTATGCATCCATATACACATGTGGAAATATACCTATGTATATATTATATGTATATACCCAAACACTGGAGCTATCATTTTTTAATTTGCAGCCTCTAGCCTCAGGGTGGTACCGTGTATAGTTACCCCAACATTTCATAACTCTTAAAAGTGTATAACTGTATAATACTGTCAGTATGTATAGCAGTATACAGTTCGGCTTGGCGCTAATCATTTAAAAGGCAGATTTTGCGCCAAGGCTACCTATATACTACTATACATACTGACAGTATTATAGAATTATACACTACATGTGTAAATATATTTATATGGAGAGGGGGAGACAGAGAGAGCATACAGTTTAGTCCAAAGGGCTTGACATGTGCACTGCCCATTTGAAGTCAATGGTGCTGGCAGCATTGACATCAATTGGGCTATGATACATCTGTGCAGAACATACTGCTATGTGCTGGTACCCTTATGGTACCTTTACACGCCGCTACAGAAGGTTGGAAACAACCGGGTGTCAGAGACAAATGTATCTTGCACCGTTAAAACACCGCGATGTAGCGGCGTGTAAATCAGGTTGTTGCCACCGGTCACTGTCGACACCTGTTTCAGAGCAGTGCTCAAAAACAGGTTGGTTTTAACCCAATGGTAGCGGCGTCTAAATGAGGAACAGGAAGGTTTTTTCGACACCTAGTGAACTCGCTGGGGCGTGACACAGCCTCCGGGATACCGCGCCCCATCAACGATCATTGGTGGAAGCTCCTGTGTTACGATTGGTTGTCCCTGCATAGGGCGGCATATTTAAGGAGCTGACCACTCACACTACACAATTGCAATAGCATCATGTATTAGCCAGCCTTCCTGCGCTGGCTAGCCAATCATGATGCTATTGCATTGTCCAATCATCGTACAAGCGTCTCGTAATCCACAACTCTGGCACGCCTATGTGTTGTCCCTGCTGCCCCAGGTCCTCCCATATTACCTTGTGGTAGCGGTGTGTAAATGAGGGAAGGTGCTCTACAGAAGGTAACTTGACCACCCGGCGGTGCCTCCAGGGATAGATTAAACCTTCTGTAGAGCACCTTGTAGCGGCGTGTAAAGGCGGTATCAGGTACCGTTAGGAACCGTTGGAACGTGCACGTGAGACACCTGGTTGTTTCTAACCTTCCGTAGCGGCGTGTAAAGGTACCATTAGGATTAAAGAAATTAATAACAGTTTTTTGTGATCACAAAATTAATTTTATGTTTGAAATGATAAGTGAAAATGCATAAATTATAATGTGTTAAGATCACAGTACAAGACAAAATTGTGTACACACAAAGCAGAAGAAAAAATTCCAAAAGTAAACATACATCAAGCAACACCCTAGAGCAGCTAATGCTGCCAAATGACAGCACCAGGGCCATTGAAATAGGTGCAGTAATTGGCTTTTGCATCCAGACGGTTCCGCCCATGCCCTAATGGTTGGAGTGCCGCAATGCCAGGATTATTAGCACGCCAGTCCCCCAACATAATATCACCATTGGTGGCGTCAACAGAGTCCACATAACTTGGAGTGTAGGAGGTGGAATCACGGCGGCGCAGGAAATTGTGAAGGACGCAACATGCCGAAACTACCACATCAATCAATTCAAGTTTCATATTGATGGGAGTATGAAAGACTTGGAATCGACTGGCTATGATCCCAAATGCATTTTCAACCACACGACGTGCCCGGGATAATCAGCAGTTGAAAATGCGTTGTTGGGGCGTTAGATTTCTTTGGGGATTTGGCTTTAGTAGATTGGTATGAAGCAGAAACGCTTCATCCCCCACAAAAACAAAATTAAGGTGTCATGCGATGTCAGAATTTGATGGTAAGTTGAGCTGACAGTTCTTAAGCTGGTCTCCAAAGGTGGTATGGTCCAGCACACCACCATCTGACACACGGCCGTTCATCTCTAAATCAACATTGATGAACTCGTAGTTGGCGTTAACCAGGGCCATGAGGATCACACTAAAAAATCCCTTATAGTTATGAAAAGGATCCGCTGTTGGGGGTTGTGTGATCCTCACTTGCTTCCCATCCAAGGCCCCACCACAGTTTGGAAACTGCCACTTTTGGTCGAATTCAGTGGCAATTTGGAGCAATTCTGCACGGGTTTTGGGAAACACCATGTATGATGCCTGTAGACTGCGCACAATGGCCTCACAGGTCTCTGGAATGAGACGGCTAAGCTGGGACCGCGACACAGCAGCGGAAAACTGGAGGTCCTGCATGGAGCGTCCTGTGGTCAGGAAGCGCAGAGTCACAGCCAAGCACTCCTCGGGTGGTACAGCAGCACTCATGACTGTGTTCTGGCAGGCAATGCATGGTGGTCACTGCGTGTAACAGGAACTGGAAGGAATCCTCGGAGATGCGTAGGTAGTTCCTAAAATCCTGAGGATTCCTGTCCTGCAACTGACGGACTAGGCGCATGTGGCTCAGTTCGGACATTTGAAACAGCCAGTCCCTTGTGCACACGCACCGTTGTCTGCTCCTCCACCTCTTCTGCCTCTCTGCGTCTTCCTCATGGCGAGCAGCCTCCATCAGCAATGCAGCCACCACAATGGAACGCTGTGCGTCATTCATGATGTATAAGCTGCCAAGACAATAAATAAAACAGTACTGTTATATCATAGTAATATTATGTTAGTCAGTTTACCTACACAGCAAATATGTCCAGACAAACAATTTTTTTTGTTATTTATTTTATTTAAAAAACCATGGTTAGCAAAGCGCACACAAATTAATGTTAACATAGTATTGGTAAAGGGCAACAGGCTTGCTTGTGGCAGCACACAAAAATTAAAGTTGGTTACCCATGGTACACAGTATGTGCACACATGGAATGTCGCCCATCCAGTATGGGTGTAGGGCCAGCACAGATTCTGCAAATGGCAGGATATGTCAAAGCTCATGGACACTGATGTAAGCCAAGGACAACATTTCCTGGCAAGTGTTGAAGTATCAACATAATGTATAATAGGGTTTGGAGACCACATGCTTGCTAATTAATTTTGAATTGTTAATAATTGGTCATAGCTGCCAAAAAACCATAAGGAATGTAGCAGTGTCTGAAGGGCCAAGGACGTTATGGTGTGGTTTAGCAGACACGAGCCAAACTCCGTTCTGCTAAAATACGCAGTAGCGACTCAGGCGGGGAACAAACCGCATGTCCAAATGAATACTCACGCAATAGCGCTGTGGCCCAAAGACGAAATCGCTCGTACGTTCCAATCTTTTATGGTTACGCCAATCGCAATGCACCAGCGTCATCAAATAGGCATTCCAGCATTGCCTTTTCGACGCTCCTGCAGCTCCGATTGGCGCACACAACCGCGTTTTCATTGGTCAGCATGCCTTTAAAAGATGACTGTAATGTTTGCGTGGCCGCCCTTGGATCCCACTTAGCCCTCGAGGTGTTCGGCGAGTTGCAGACGCGTAGTCCAAGTATGCCCTCAGGAGTCACTAGTCTGTCGTGTGTCGCTGGTGAGGGGTCATTCTTGCGATGAGACTGCGATTCCTCACACTGCAATAGTGACGGTAGGTGTCGTGTAATGTTAAACAAAAAGTTAATGTGTCCTGTACTGTATGACTTCAGTCCTATCATACCACTATAGCATATGCTACTGCGGCTTGGCCACTCAGCCAGAAATGGCCATTGACAATGTTGTCTGTGTAGTTATGATTAGCCATGGCCAGCCAGTCAATGTTGTGTGCATCAGCCCACAACATGATATTTTAAGGTCTTCTGTTTGTAACTCATACAGTTGTGGCCAAAAGTATTGACACCCCTGCAATTCTGTCAGATAATGCTCAGTTTCTTCCTGAAAATGATTGCAATCACAAATTCTTTGGTATTATTATCTTCATTTAATTTGTCTTCAATGAAAAAACACAAAAGAGAATGAAGCAAAAAGCAAAACATTGATCATTTCACACAAAACTCCAAAAATCGGCCAGACAAAAGTATTGGCACCCTCAGCCTAATACTTGGTTGCACAACCTTTAGCCAAAATAACTGCGATCAACCGCTTTCGGTAACCATCAATGAGTTTATTACAATGCTCTGCTGGAATTTTAGACCATTCTTCTTTGGCAAACTACTCCAGGTCCCTGATATTTGAAGGGTGCCTTCTCCAAACTGCCATTTTTAGATCTCTCCACATGTGTTCTATGAGATTCCGGTCTGGACTCATTGCTGGCCACCTTAGAAGTCTCCAGTGCTTTCTCTCAAACCATTTTATAGTGCTTTTTGAAGTGTGTTTTGGTTCATTGTCCTGCTGGAAGATCCATGACCTCTGAGGGAGACCCAGCTTTCTCACACTGGGCCCTACATTATGCTGCAAAATTTGTTGGTAGTCTTCAGACTTCATAATTCCATGCCCACGGTCAAGCAGTCCAGTGTCAGAGGCAGCAAAGCAACCCCAAAACATCAGGGAACCTCCACCATGTTTGACTGTAGGGACTGTGTTCTTTTCTTTGAATGCCTCTTTTTTTCTCCTGTAAACTCTATGTTGATGCCTTTGCCCAAAAAGCTCTACTTTAGTCTCATCTGACCAGAGAACATTCTTCCAAAACGTTTTAGGCTTTCTCAGGTAAGTTTTGGCAAACACCAGCCTGGCTTTTTTATGTCTTGGGGTAAGAAGTGGGGTCTTCCTGGGTCTCCTACCATACAGTCCCTTTTCATTCAGACGCCGACGGATAGTACGGGTTGACACTGTTGTACATTTGGACTGCAGGGCAGCTTGAACTTGTTTGGATGTTAGTCGAGGTTCTTTATCCACCATCCGCACAATCTTGCGTTGAAATCTCTCGTCAATTTTTCTTTTCCGTCCACATCTAGGGAGGTTAGCCACTGTGCCATGAGCTTTAAACGTCTTGATGACACTGCGCACGGTAGACACAGGAACATTCAGGTCTTTGGAGATGGACTTGTAGCCTTGAGATTGCTCATGCTTCCTCACAATTTGGTTTCTCAAGTGACCAGACAGTTCTTTGGTCTTCTTTCTTTTCTCCATGCTCAATGTGGTACACACAAGGACACAGGACAGAGGTTGAGTCAACTTTAATCCATGTCAACTGGCTGCAAGTGTGATTTAGTTATTGCCAACACCTGTTAGGTGCCACAGGTAAGTTACAGGTGCTGTTACACAAATTAGAGAAGCATCACATGATTTTTCTAACAGTGCCAATACTTTTGTCCACCCCCTTTTTTATATTTGGTGTGGAATTATATCGAATTTGGCTGTAGGATAATTCTTTTTGTGTTTTTTCATTGAAGACAAATTAAATGAAGATAATAATACCAAATAATTTGTGATTGCAATCATTTTCAGGAAGAAACTGAGTATTATCTGACAGAATTGCAGAGGTGTCAATACCTTTGGCCACAACTGTACATTGAAGCAACCTAAAAATGAATTTTGACTTTTCCCTCCATACGACTTTCCCTCCATAGGATCGCCTTTGTGCTTTTTTTCTACCTGTACATTGCATGATGTTATTGGGACATCTTTATGTCATATGTTTTTTATGTACTAAATTGTGGGATGATTGGGATATAATCCTCTATGATATTTATCATTTGATATGCCAAATATGTCCCCAATAGACATTTAACTTATGGGTCCCATTCACATGTAATCTAGTCTGTGATTTAGCTCCGGCCATGCTCTACCACCACCGCTGCTGTGGTGACGTGTCCCAAGCCGCAGCGGTGCTGAGCTGGATGCAGGAATCGTCCTAGGTTGCTGGGGAACGACGCACTCCTCCACTGACTGTGACGCACACGTCAGCGGAGGGACGCGATGAGCGTCCTCTAGTTGCCTGGTCAACGCTGCTCCCACTTCCAGCGGAACTATCACAGGAGACTGGTGGTGTTAGGATATCAAGAGCCCACCAGGTGGGAGTAATATAAACCCCCGAAGAAGCAGGCAGTGCAGCCGGCGAAACGATTGTAGGGGTCCTTCCACAGCAATCTCCAGGCCTTATACACACATGGTAAGCCTATTATACACATTGATCTGGGCACTGGCATTTAGGATCCCCTAACTGCCTCACACTACATACATACAGGGTATTATAGCAGGATAATGGAGAGGCAGATATGTTAGAGGCTACTGAGCATTGTGCAAATTGATTCTGTGTATTTGGATATATTTATGTATGTGGGTTATTTGTGGCCTGGGACTGTGCAATACACTGCTCTCTTTCTTGTGTTTTCCTGTTTTGTAAGTCCAAAAATAATAAAAAATACATTGAAGCAACCTAAAAATCCTCTTTCTTGTGTGAATACAATTTAATGAGGATTACATTGTTTCCCCACGATGAGAGATGGGTGTAAACTTATAATTGTTGAGTGATGGAAATCTGTCTAAAAGTCAAAATTCAGTAGGATGCCCATGCCTAGATTGATCAGCTACCTGGAAGTGCATTTGTACTTACGGTTTGCGACATCCTCATTGGAGTCTCCTTCCGGGGATAGGGAGTGGCTGATGGCCCACCCAAGAGCAGAAGCTCCACTGGCTAAAGAAACAAAAAAAAATACATATGAACAAACATGCCACCATCATTTGACAAGGCCGCAATACATAAACAATATTATGTACTGTACCTTTTTTGATGTGATAAACTTACCATGAGGCAACACCACACCCAGGTGACTGGATGACTCTGGAGAAAATCCTCCTGGAGACCCGAAGATGCCTCCAGAAGTGGTGACAAGGTCTCAGGAGGAGGTGGTGTTCCCTCTTCCTTGGGTGACGCCAGACTGGCAGACTCCTAGGTGATGACATTGATAGAGTGGAGGCAGCTGGCGGGCTCCTTTCTTCTGGGGTTGGTGATACCGATGATGGAGGTGCGGCAGTAGGAGGGCAAGCAGCAGCTGATTAATTAAAAAAAAAAAATGTCAATAACACAACACATATGAAAAACAACCCAACATCAAGGGCATGGAGGTGCTGGAGGTAAAAAATACATTATCAGGATTGAGCATATAGTGGCGGGACGGAGAAGTAATGACATGTGTTGCGTTTTGCGTAAAAAAGGGATATATGTTGAAGAAGTCGCTTTCTCCAGAACATGTCATGTTGAGAGTAGTGGCCCTACTATTTTTAAGGGAACAATTGTGATGGTGCCCGTCTTGCCCACACAGACTACCTAGCTGCAGCTGGTTGAGCATCCCCATTTTGTGTGGCAATAATTCTTTGGCATATGAGAAACTAAACTTCACTGCAATGAAAACACAGTGTGTCCCATAGTGTACCTTCATTAATCATAAAGCAACAATAGATTGTCAAGAAAAGCTGTAAATGAGTTGCTGTTATGGCCGCCATCTATCTGTCTACTGGGATTGGCAACGACAGGACAAATTGTGGACAAGGTGAAGCAGGGTATGGGTTAGAAAATCCCAGCAAGGAGGACCAAATTCCGTGTGTGGGTGTTGTATGGTAGTGACTCACTCAGACTGTGGCCATGCTGCCTTCATGCTGAATACAGAGCTCTGGTGGTTTTGGTCTGCTTCAACAGCAATTTTAAGGGTGTGAAATGCAAGAAGCAAGACTGTAGCCTGTCCCTTCATGCCCCTCTCTGCATCCACAGCACATGAGCAGTGCTCAAGTATCATCATCATCACTTCAGTGACACTACCAGACAGGGTCCACTTCCATGTGTTCAATGTTGTATTGGTTGTATTCTCCAAACCCATGGCTCAATGGGGCCTAATAAACACTCACCACGCAGTCTCTGGATCCGGCGACAGATAGTGTCAATGCAGTCCCTGGACATGTATCAGATCTGCTATTTTTTTACAGAGTTGAGTTGTGCTGCGCTCAACCCCTAGCCTTCTCAAAAGGCCGCACTGTATCCTCCGCAGGATAGCCTGCTTATGCAGCACCAGGTGCTCATGATGCAAATTGCACCAGTAATTATGCCTATCACAGACTCTGATGAGATACATAATCTCAGCATCACCCCATGGAGATGAGCGACGCACGGCAGCCATGTTTCCGCTGGGGCTAAGTACGCAGCATGAACAGAGACCTGAACGTACAACAACGTCATGACATCACGTCGCACATGTGTTACGCTGAGGACGCTTTGGCGTCCACAATGGAAGTGCCCTCACATTGACTAGTCAGCCTTTTCAGAGGCGCTGCTGCAATCGTGATATGTCAGACGGGAACGCTCGTGTGTGGCCCCTGGTTAACTGCATGTGTACCTAAACATTCAGGAAATATTATTAAGATTTAGCATTATTTAAACAATAAAGGGTCAGGTATTTTTGCATCTCTCACTATGTATGTTTGTGTATATCTATGTATGATGAGCGCATGACATCTGCATAAACATAAGTATGTATGTGTAAATGTAAGTGTATATTTATGTGTGCAAATGTGTGTCTGTACTTTTCATATCTAATTAGGCATATATGTTGATATACTTGAGCTAAAAATGTGGCATGCCTACATTACTCAAAATGTTCAAATGCTTTATATATAGATCTATGAAATATGAAAACCAACATTTATAACACACAAAATATGGATTTCAAGAACACACACATATATATATGTGATTCAAAAAATATTTTAGAGGGTGGACGGTGTATACGGACCTGCGCTGCATAGACCAGAAAGATCAGACGGTGTTCATCATTGTAGTCTTTATTTCCGACGCGTTTTGGAGTTAGTCCCAACTGCTCCCTCAGGGAATAGTAGTACTACTATACACTGTCCACCCTCTGCAATTTTGAACTACGTTAACCGTTGTGGTGTGGATCCTTGCAGTAGCTATCACCTTTTTGCCCTGATGCTGGTTGTGTGCTACACAACCCCTCTAGGTGAGTGATAGTTAAATTTAGTCCACCTTTTTACCAGTGATAAGACCCTATAGAGCTATAAATTTTGTTACAGCAATGTTTTTTTTCCTGCGCAGCCGGGTAGCTAAATGCCTATAGAAATGGATGGCGACTGCAATGGCTCTCCTGAACCAAACACAGATTCGCAAATATGTTGACTTTTTTGGAAGCAACGCCAGCCAATCGGAATGCACTAGTGACCACCAAACAGTGCACAGGGGGCGCGGAAAAGACAAAGTGAATGCAGGCTTATGTGTTTGGTTTTGGAATCACTGAACTTTGTAACAAGATCGCTGTCAAGGTGTCACACACAACGATGCTGCAGGTCCAATGAACGATGAACGACAGATTTATGGTCCTGTCCATAAATTGTCGATCAACAATCTAACGACTTATCGTTGGTCGTAACTAAGTGTCACATGCAACGATGTCGTAACGACATCGCTGCACCACCCCAAAAGCTGTATCAATGATATCATTAACGATATTGTAGCGTGTAACGGGCCCTTAACTGACACCTTCAGTGACCCCCTGAGCATGGCAATACCTTACATGCAGACAAAAAGGTTCTGTTTGGACAAATAGGAAAGCTCAGAAGTGTAGAAGCAATATTTGAATTTTTGAAAAGCTCAAGTGACCCCAATTTGGAAACTAGACCCCTCAAAGATTTTATCCAGGGCATAGTGAGCATTTTGAATTCACAAGTACTTTACAGAATTTCATATTGAACATTTTCTTGTTTTTCACACTGAATTTCTAACTTTTAGGGTATGTGCACACCAGTGGCGTAACTTCAGGCCTCGGGGCCCCGATGCGAAAGCTCCAACGGGGCCCCCAATTATTGCAAATCTTTAGTAGTATTAGTCTTTTTCTATGGGCCAAAGGGACGTTTGGGGCCCCCCTAGGCTGCAGGGCCCGGGTGCGATCGCAACCCCTGCACCTATTGTAGTTACGCCCCTGGTGCACACGATCGGGAGACACTGCGTCTCCTCTCCTGCTGGGACGCCAGGGATCTCCATGGATGAATGCAGCCAACGTTGCCCGCAGTCTGGAGTCACGGTTCGGTGACTTTTCCCTGCATTCATCCACCAAGATCACCTGTGGCTCTGCAGTGCTAAATTGACATGCTGCGGACAAGTGATGCATGGAAAGCCACCCCTGTGGTTCAGTTAACGCTCCGGAGAAATCAAGCACAGTGGGCACAGAATTTCTGTAAATCCATTCCTCTGTGCTTGTACTGTACAACGCAGTAGCTTAGATGTATCGATAACATGCTGAATCCAAACTGCTGCAAATACTGATTTTGATACCCTTAGGGTTCATTCACATCTGCATATAAAAAGTGTTGATGTGGAGCCCACTGGGACGGGGTACTCGGTGCCGGACCGGGGTACTGCTGGGGGATGTCACGGCGGTCCTGGTCCGGACCGTGTCCCGAGTTCACACAAGTAAATGGGGTGTATTTACAAGGGATTAGGTTTGTCGTGACGCCCCCACGGGTTGTGGTCAGGGTGACCACCGCTGCTGCAGAACCTCCGGGGATGATGTTTGGCAGTTGTAGATGGAACGGCTCCCCGCAGGTGGAGCCTGGTTCCCCTGGGCAGTGTTAATTAAAGTCTGTGATGGTTGTTATAGATGTTGCAAGGAAAGGGGATGATGTGGAGATGGCTCCTGACAGGGTCAAATGGAGGACTGACAGTTCTTCATACCTGAAATCAGACACAGACACCGTAGCAGGGTTCACCCGGGTTTACTTCTCCAACTCGTCAGTCCAACAGTGCACGGTACAATACAGTTCTTTACAGGTTCACTCCGTTGACTCCGGTACACTTGAACCCACTGCAGCCAGGTTATCTCTCCTAGACTCCTCGGTCCTTCTACGTGTCCTTTCAGGCTTATTCTCTATCTTTCCCTTTTAAGTGAATTGCGGAGCGGCAGCTCGGTCCCCAATAGTAGCTTCCCCCTAAATCTATGGGCGGTAAGTCCTCTCAGTTGCTGCTGTGCCCCCAACCTTGTGGTGGGAACACAGATCTGGAATCTGTGTCCCCCGTCAGTTTGTCTGGAAAGCTGGTTTTAATCTTCAGTCCCCCTCAGAGCTGACTCTCTGGTTTTAGCCTAACCTCAAGTATCCCTGTTTCATAAGGGATCACCAAGTCCTTCTCTTCCCATGTAACTTCCCAGAATATTAGGGGAGGCTCCTCTGTCAGTTAACTGCCGGCCCTCACATCTTTCTTGGACCTGATGGTACTGGTCCGGTCTTTTCTGCTCAGCACTTGTGTCAAGCCCACTGGGACGGGGTACTCGATACCGGACCGGGTCTGCTACTAGGGAAGTCACAGGTGGTCCTGGTCCGGACCGTGTCCCGGGCTGGCAAATAAAAGGGGATATTTACAGGGGATTGTCAGTCGTGACGCCACCCACTATGTGCGGCCAGCAGTGAGGCCGCCGCTGCTGCAGAACCTCGAGGGATGATGGAATGGCAGCGTAGATGGAATAGTTCCAGTGGGTAGAACTGTATTCCCTGGGGCAGTGATGGTTAAAGTCTATGGTGTAGTGTGCAGGCTTGGTGCGGAGTGCAATTCACTTACTGTCCAGATGCTGCAGGAATCCTCCCTCAGTGTTGGAGCTGGCAAGCTGTGGCTCTGCAGGTGGAGGTTTCTTATAATCCTGTATGGAGGGAATAGCACGCAGGCAGAGACACACAAGAGAGCTGGATTCAGGGTTCACTGTGTTTACTTCTCACGTGCTCAAATTCCAGTTACAATTCAGCACAGTTCTTACAGTTTAAGCTCAAGTCTCAGTACACGGGCACACTCTCCCATCCGGGGTCCCTTTACTCTCTGCAGCCAGGTCTCTCTCTCCCTGTGACCCCTCACTCTGTCTCTGTGACCTTTCTGGGCTGTTAACGTTCTCTGGGTTCGCTTGGTGTGACACGGGCCCCTGTGGGTCCTCCTGTTTGTCACTGAGCTGCCTGTCCTTTGGGGTAGGGACCCTAACGTGTAGCTGTGGTCCCTCGTCGGTGTCTGGTGATGCCGGGTGAAACTACGGTCCCCTCTAGAGCTGACACTCTACTCAGCCCAGCCTCCAGCAGTCCTCAAGATGTGAGGCTCTACCAAGCTCTCTCTACCGTGTCTTCCAGTGTCATAGGAGGGCTACCCCGCCTGCAGTCGGTCGTCTCAGCTGTATTCTAGGGCCCGGGTATCACCGTCCCTCTCTGTCCTCTCACATTCCTGGGGATCTGGCTTCGGACGGGCTTTCTCTCTCCTCCGGCTCGCACTGGCTCGGTACAGATTCTGCGCTCCTAGATGTAATACTATTGTATAGGTTTGAGGAGTCTGATCGCTTAAGGGCAATGAAGAGCAGAGACGGGTTCTTGGGTGCAAGTATTTATATACACACAGCAAAACAATGTGAACGTAGTACACAGCAAAAGCACACAAACATAACACGACTCCAATATATACTGCCGAACACAGTCCTTATGGAAACAGTCCGAAAAACAAATAGTCCAAAGTATGTAAATCCGGATGCATGTAGTCCATAGCACAAGTCCTTGTACTGGAACGACCGGAAAGATATAGTCCGTGGCAAAAGGTCCCCACACCCGGATGACCGGGTAAAAAGTTCAAACACAGTTCCGAGTAGGAAATGAAACACAAGTTCCAGAAAGCAAACAGTACATAAGGTAATGACCGGGAAGTTGCTCACACACTTGAAACGTCCGAGCCTGAAGATTAAAGCAGCGGTACCAGGAGCACGAGCAGGAAGCTGTAGGAAGAACCGAGATCTCACAAAGCTCCAGGGAAGTAAGTGGACCAAGGAGAACAGCTGAGCAGGAGCAGACCAGGAGCCAGTATACTCAAGCAATTAATGATCACCTGAGCCAGGTCTTTATGCAAACGAGACAGGAAGAAGGGCAAACAAAACAATGATCTCCATGTTGACTGAGGGCAATATGGTCAAACGGCAGGCTGGAAAACCTGGAATACTGACACTAGACCTCACTTTTCCAGGACGTATTATCCTTCTTCCTGCTTAGCTTTACTCGGCCTACTGCTTTCTCTCGGCCTGTGCCGTGCTCCTCAGCCTGCTGCTGGTCTGTGTCTTTTCTGGTCGGCTCACTCTGGCCTACTGACTCCTTTTCTCCTCCCCTTCACTATTTCTACTGTTAGTCACTTGACTACATCTGTGCCCAACCCACTTCTCTAAATCCACCACCCCTCGCCTGCCTAGAGTCTCCAAGCTCAGGGCTGGATGCTGCCCCCTACAGTACGTGGGTTGTGTGGGCAGTAAGGGTGTTGATGTGCAACTGTCGTCCTACCTTCCTGGCTGCAGTTCCCTTTGTGGCCTCCTGGACGCAGGGGCGCCACACTTGCCTACTGTTCTTTTCCTCTCAGCCTACTCCGGCCTACTGGCTAACTGCTTCCTGTTTCTCCCTTATATACTCATCTGTTACCATGACTACGCTCACCCACTCATATCTAGCCCTACTACCCCTTGCCTGCCTAGAGTCCCAGGCTCCGGGTTAGGTCCCCATGTCAGTGGATATGTGTTTCGAGGTGTTTGCTAAACAAACTATCTACCCTCCTTCCTGGCTGCAGTTTCTACCTGTGGCCACCCTGATCGCAGGGGCGCCACATTGACATATGCAACAGATCAGGACTTATTATAAGTGAAGGAAGGACTTTACACTAACCTAACAGAAGATGGCGATAGTGTGTGAAGTTGTATGTTTGCTGTGTTGTTCTCTATTGTAGTTGTGATTCTTACTTTTGCTTTGAATGTGTTAATAGCAGGAGCACAGACTGTGCTGCTGAGCTTAATATCTCATGTTTAAGCAGTAAAGACTGTTTACTCAAGATAACCTGCTGAATAAAGTTCTCTTATATACCAGTGGTGATTCTCAGAAGATACACTCTGCCAACAGGTTATGGACCCAGGCAACTATCCCAGGCAAGGACCCCAGATACTGATAAGCCCAGTCACCCAGCTCATTCCAGGACCGGAGGGGTTAAAGCACTAATCCCAGTCGCACAGCAGGGATCAAGGCACAGATACCAGCACGAGCTGCCTATTTACCCGCAGTTTACGTTGGATACCAGCCTGCAGACATCGTGGAAACGATATTTAAATCATTTCCACGATGTTGCTGGTAAAATGATCGCTGGTGAGTCTGCCTGTGTGACAGCTCACCAGCGATCATCCGTCAATGTCGCCAGCAATCTGACATCACATTGACATGTGTGACGCCACCTTTAATGTTCTCAGGATGCTGGAAATCTCAGCAGGACACTGAGAAAACAGAAGCAGATAAACTTTGTAAACAGAAGGAGATAACACCCAGTGACCACAGGCTGTACAGAGAGACAAAGAAATGTACAATCCCAGGAACTGAAAGCTGCACACTGGAGATAATTACAGAGAATCACCACACACAGGACATACAGAAATTCTTAAAGCAAGAAAGAAGAAAGAAGAAACAGTACAATCTCTACAAACAAGTAGGACTATATCAAAATGATGTGCAGCTCTGAACTGAAACTTACAGTAACTCAGCTAAATGATGAGAACTATCAGTTATGGAAGTTCAAAGTAGAAATGTTATTATCTAAAGACGATTTATAGGAAGTAATCATTACAGATAGACTAGATCAGGGGTCTCAAACTCGGCTGGGTTGGTGGGCCGCACATAGAAAAATTTTTTTTATTGGGGACCGCATTGCTTGTAGGACTAAGGGTACCGTCACACCAGGTGACATCGCCGGAGATATCGCAGGCGACGCACGGGAGCGCGCACATTTTTGGCACCCCGCCAGCGTCGTGTGTTTAGACGCGGCGATACCTTCAGTGATGCTTTGTCGATGTTTCAGGTGACGTCGCTGTTGGGGTGTCTAGAAACCCCAGCAGGGATCCTGTAACATGGGAGCCTATGGCTCCCATCGCCTGTAACATCGCCATTCGCGATGTTACACAGGGAGATAATTACACATCGCCTGAGAGTGGTTGCCTGGTTTCACAGCAGTACTGTGAAACCAGGCGACCACTCTGAGCCGATTTTTCAGCGCAAAATCGCCACTTTACACGGGGCGATGTCACCTGGTGTGACGGTACCCTGACATTTTTAGTAATACCAGATTTTTTGGTCAATGTAGTAATGTCCAAATCCTTATCCCCTTCTTGTAGTAATGTCTCCATCTTGGTCCCTTTCTTGTTGTAATGTCCCCATACTGGTCCCCCTCTTGTACTAATATCCCCAACCTGATCCCCTTCTGTGGTAATGTCCCCCGTGCTGGTCCCTTTTTGTAATGATGACCCCCATACTGATCCCCTTTTGTAGTGATGTCACCATC
This sequence comes from Allobates femoralis, assembly GCA_033576535.1. NCBI lineage: Eukaryota > Metazoa > Chordata > Amphibia > Anura > Aromobatidae > Allobates > Allobates femoralis. The sequence continues at coordinate 151,973,160 of JARQOC010000005.1, forward strand.
CTGTCCCCCATGCTGGTCCCCTTTTGTAGTGATGTCCCCATCCTGGCCCCCATAGTGCAGTAATGTCCCCCATGCTGGACCCCTTTTTTAGTGATATCCCCAACCTGGTCTGCCTTCTTTTTACACACTCACACATATTCACTCACAATCACACCCACTCACACATTAACTCACCCACACTCACATTAACTCACACTCTCACACTCACTCACACTCACTCATGTGGAACAAAAGGGGGGGAAAGCACAACCCATGAGCGGTACCTGGTGGTCTAGTGGGGGCGTCAATAATAGATATGTGGGGTTCGCATCTCACCTTTGGAGGTTCTGCAACCCTGCACAACCTCGGCGTATCGCAGTGGATGGCTCCGGACTCCAGCGGTCGGGGTTTCCTCCAAGAGCAGCTCCTTCTTCCAGTCAGGTGACTCGAGCAAGCCGATCAGCTGAACCTGTGACGTTCTCAGCTACGTCACTGCAGGTCTTTTGGATTCTGTTAGCGGTGACTTTGGCTCACAGCTGCTCCTGCTGCAACCCTCGGATGGGGATATGATATTTGTACAGAAGTGTGTGATTATAACAGAAGCGCTAGAGCACAGGAGGCACACGTTTAATCACCTTCAATATAACACAACGTGTTTCTATGGCGGTCCGCCGTCTTCATCAGGTAAAATCACCTGATGAAGACGGCGGACCGCCAAGGACTTTTGTTATAATCACACACTTCTGTACAAAATCGCGCACTCTGATACCCTCGCGCACTCTGACACCCTCGCGCACTCACACTCACAGGCACCCACAGGCACTTTGACACCCACAGGCACTCACACTCACAGGCACTCTGACACCCACAGGCACTCAAGAGGCACTCACACTAACAGACACTCTCAAGACAGGCACTCACAGGCACTCACGCTCACAGGCACTCACAAACACAGGCACTCACTCTCACAGGCACTCACTCTCACAGGCACAGGCACTCACACTCACAGGCACTCACAGGCGCTCACACTCACAGGCACTCACACTCACAGGCACTCACAGGCACAGGCACTCACAGGCACTCACACTCACAGGCACTCACAGGCACAGGCACTTACACTCACAGGCACTCACAGACACTCACAGGCACAGGCACTCACACTCACAGGCACTCACAGACACTCACAGGCACTCACATTAGCACACACTTTTATTACCCTAACCATGCTGTCGGCGGTCAAGTGCATGGGGCCCCTGGGGCTTCCCTGTGCGGCCCCCAGCACTTTGGACAAAGAACCATGCTGGCGGCGGTCCAGTGCATGGGGCCGCCGTGGTCTCTGCGCTATAATATTACTTCCGGCCGCTTCACTCTGCCGCTCGCTCTGCCAGTTCAATGCAAGCCACCGTCAGCCAATGAGAGGCCCGCAGGTGACGTCAGCGGCCTCTCATTGGCTGAGGGCTTGTATTGAGCTTACAGAGCGGCAGAGACAGTGAAGCGGCCGCAAGTAATGTTATAGTGGAGACCGCGGCGGCCCCATGCACTGGACCGCCGCCAGCATGGTTCTTTGTCCAAAGTGCTGGGGGCCGCATAGGGAAGCCCCAGGGGCCGCATGCGGCCCGCGGGCCGCGAGTTTGAGACCCCTGCCATAGGATGTAAATGGATTTTTAAAGTAAAATACCAAACAAATGGCACACTTGAAAGATACCGAGCAAGACTCGTAGCTAAAGGTTATTCTCAAAAATATGGAGAAGAGTATGATGAGACATTTGCTCCAGTAGTCAAACATATTACAGTAAGAACTTTACTTACAGTTGCAGCAATTAAACAGATGGAACTAATACATCTGGATGTAAAGACAGCATTTTTGAATGGAGATTTAACAGAAGACATTTACATGGAACAACCTCCAGGATTCAAAGATGAAAGAAATTCAAACAAAGTCTGCAAACTACAGAAAAGCATATATGGTTTAAAGCAAGCAGCTAAAGCGTGGAATGACAAAATCACGGAAGTGTTGACAAATGAAAGATTTCAAAGAAGCAAAGCTGATCCTTGCCCGTACACAAAAAGGCTGATGAATAGATGGATTTATGTACTCATATATGTTGACGACATTTTGATTTGTTTTGAACAAGAAAGGGATAAAGAAAACATTCTAAAAACCCTGAAGCAACATTTCAAAATCAAAGACTTGGGAAATGTGAAACAATACCTAGGAATACAGGTAGAAAGAGAAGACGGAAGTTTTCTACTGAATCAAAATTACATGATTCAAGACATAACAAAAAAATTTGGATTGAAGGATGCAAAGCCAGTAAAATCTCCAATGGAAACTAATTATCTTAAAGAGATGAATAGTGAGAAAAACACGTTACCAAATAATGAAGAATACAGAACGGCAATAGGAAAACTACTGTATCTAGCGACTGTTACAAGGCTAGACATCGCAACAGCAGTAGGAATCCTGAGTAAAAAGGTGTCAAAACCAAATAAAGCTGACTGGAATGCTGTAAAGAGAGTAACATAGTATAGTAACATAGTTTTTAAGGTTGAAGGAAGACTTTAAGTCCATCTAAGTAATGCGTTATTTTAAAGGAACCAGCAACGTTAAGCTGAAATTACTCACAAGTGATAATTGCATTTTAACAGGATACGTTGATGCAGATTGGGCTAAAGATCCACCTGACAGAAGATCTACCAGTGGACATATTTTTTTCCTCTCAGGTGGACCAGTAAGTTGGACAAGTAAGAAACAGTCAATTGTGACACTGCCTTCAACAGAAGCAGAATATGTTGCCATAGCACATGCGAGTCAAGAGATTCTGTGGTTAAGACAATTATTAACAGACTTAGGGTATGTGCCCACATAGTGGTTTAGTGACGTTCAAACCGTCAGTAAACCGGTGGAAATTTGCAGGAGCCTAGAGTTCTGAGCTCTGAAGTCTCCAGCGGTTTCCCAGCGGTTTTTTCAGCGTGTGCACAGCGTTTTTCAGTCGGTTTTTCCAGCGGTTTTCTATGGAGGATTTTGTTCATGAAAACGATCAAAAACCGCTGAGAAGAATTGACATGTTGTTTGCTCCTAAACCGCTAGGAAACCGCTCAACCTCTGGCAGATCGCTCACATAAACCCACTATGTGTGCACAGCGTTTTCTAAATTACATAGGATTACTTGTAAGTCCTAACGCTGCTTAGGATTTACATAAATTTAAATAAAACCTATGCTAAACCGCCGGCGGTTTTCGCTGCTAAACCGACGTTAAACCACTATGTGGGCACATACCCTTAGGAAAACCACAGTTGGAACCGACAAAATTGAATGAGGACAATCAAAGATGTCTTGTTCTTGCTCAGATGGAAAGAGTCAATCCAAGAACCAAGCACATCGATGTGAAGTATCATTTCTTGAGAGACCATCAGGAACAAGGAGTTTTGAAGTTAGAATATTGTCCTACTGAAGAAATGACAGTGGACATCTTGACGAAGGGCATTGAATGCTGACAAACAACATAGATTAATACAAATGTTGGGTTTGATTGAATAAATCCTTACTGTTGAGAAAGGGTGTTGACATATGCAACAGATCAGGACTTATTATAAGTGAAGGGAGGACTTTACACTAGCCTAACAGCTAATAGTGTGTGAAGTTCCATGTTTGCTGTGTTTGTTTTCTATTGTAGTTGTGATTCTTACTTTCGCTTTGAATGTGTTAATAGCAGGAGCATGGACTGTGTGCTGCTGAGCTTAATATCTCATGTTTACGCAGTAAAGACTGTTTATTCAAGATAACCTGCTGAATGAAGTTCTCTTATATACTGGTGGTGATTCTCAGAAGATACACTCTGCCAACAAAAAGTGCAATGCGAGGAAATATTGCATTGCACTCCCACCAAAGCATATGTGCTCCTTTTTCCTATTCCTAAAATTTGGCGTGTGGAGCAAATCACAGCATGCTGCGAGTGGCTGTGTATCTTGCCAATACAAGTCAATGGGTGTGAGAAAAAACGTGCGGCACACGGACCGCACACACAATGGTCTTTGTACATCATCTTTTACATACTCTTAAAAGATAATGACAGCTAGATAGATGGATAAACAGATGTCTATCTGTCACATCCCCACCATATTGTAAGATTGTACCCTTTAGTGCCTTTTATATGGCACTAAAGGGTGTTCAGACTTATTTAGCCCCAAAAAAAAATTAAAAAAAAAACAACGTGGGGTCCTCCCTATTTTTGATTATCAGCTAGAGTAAAGCTGATGGCTGGAGCCTGCAGACTAGTCATGGGCGAACCCATTGATGTTCAAGTTCGGAGGTTTGGGGGTAAAGATGAGAAGACAGGTTCCCTTTAAGCTTAGTTTCTGATATATTAAGAGATAGCACCTCTGTTTTCATTGAGTTAAGTTTATAACCGGACAAATTGGAACAAACATTGAGGGTAAGCTGTAAATTAGGGAGGGAAATGACAGAGTTCGTCAGGGACAACATGGCGTCTTTGGCAAATAGTCCTACTTTAAAAGATTTACTTCTAATCTGAATCCTGGTGACATTAGGGTTGTTGCGGATCTGAATTGCCAAGGGTTCAATGCTGACTACATACAATAAAGAGCAGAGTGGATAACCTTTCCGTATGGGAAGACTACCAGACTGAGCGTGCGTCATTCATATCAAAGCTGCTTGGTAAGAGAAGAGACCCCGAGAGGCCAAAGTGGTGCAACATGGAAACATAAACATCCAATCTAGCACGTCAAAAGCCTTCCCTGCCTCCAGCCTCAGGTGGACCGCCTCCACCTACCCTTTATTGGCAACCTGCACATGGTCTAGGATACTTCTGATGTTATCGCCTGCCTGGTGAAAACGTACGAATCCAACCTGGCCTTTATTAATCAATTGTGGAAGCCAATTATTTAATCATTCAGCAAATTTTAAAAAAAAAAATAAAAAAAATGGTTTGAATTTTTTAAATTAAAAAGAAATCCAAAAATTAAAAAGATGTTTCTTAATACCAAGTTGTCCCTTTTTCCAAACATAAAAGGGGTTCAACTTTTTTTCCCCAAAAAAAAAAAAAAACAAGGGGGTTTTTTTTTGAACGCAAAAACGGGCGGCCTGAGACCCACCCATTGTTTAAATTCGGGGGGGGGTGGGGCATTCCCTTTTGCTTGTTCAATTTGGTGATTGCGAGAAAGTTTATCCCAAAATTGGAAAACCGGGGGAATGTTTGGGAAAAAACCGGGTTTTCCAGGGAAAACCAGGTTTTTGAAAAAAAAAATTTTTTAATTTTGGGGGAAGGGGGGGACTGTTTCCCCAAGGGTTAACTGCACTTAAACGGGTGGTTTTTTAAAACACAATGAGGGTGTTTTTTAAAAGCGTTTTAAAGGGGCCCCAGACCGTTAAACTGGTCCCCCTCTGCCCAAAAAATTTTGCCCCCCCTGTGCCCCCCTCCCCTTTAGGAACCGCCAGGGTTAGGTTTTTGATTTATCCCCCGGGTAAAAGGAACCCCGGGGTTTTTTCAGGGAACCCCAAAAAAAGGAAAAAAGGAAGAAAAGAAAAAAATTATTGTCCGGGTTTCCTTTTTGGGAAACTAAAAGTATGACGGAGCAGTGGGTTCCCCCTTCCCCCAAAAAAAATTGCAAGGGCCAGCGGGGGGGAAAAATTTAAAAAAAAGGGGAAAAGGTGGGGTTTTGGGGAAATCAAAAACCCCTTGAAACAATTTGTTTGGGGAAAGGAACGGGGGAAGAGGTTTTTTATCGAAATTCCCCCCGGAATTGGAAGGGAGGGGGAAAAATTAAAAAAAGATAAAAGGAAAGGTAAACCCCCCCAGGGTCATTAAGGGGGAAAAAACCTACGGGGACTAGAGAGTTTAGGGGAATTAAAGGAACAATGAAGAAAGGGATTTAATTTTGGGGAAAAGTTTTAACATTGGAAACCCTGGCCCCGGTGGGGAAAAAGCGCCCTAATTTTTAAACCCATGGGGTTTTTTTAAAAAAACTTTTTTAACGGGGGGGAACCGGGGCGGAGGAGGGATGGTTAGAAAACCCAGAAAATTTTAAAAAGGAAAAACGGGGGAGAACCCTAATGGGCCCCAGTAAAAACGGGCCTTTGCAAAAAAAGGGGTTGCCCAAATTTCTAAAGCCAGAAACCGTTGGAAAAGGGCGGGAAAAAATTTTTTTTTTAAAGGTTTGCCCCTCGGGGTCCCAAGGAACAAAAATTGGCGCTACTTTATTTTAGGCCTTGTGAAAATTTCCCCCATTGCCAATCTGGAAAAACCCCAATTTGGAAAAATTCTGCATCCTTTGTTTAAAAAAAAAGGGTAGAAAAAAAAACAAAACTGGTTATCCAAAAAAATAACCCTGCACATTTGAAAAAAACCAAAAAAAATTTTGAAAAAAAAAAAGGTAAAAAAAAGCCATTGAATTTTGGTTCTTCCCTTTACTTCCGAACCCTTAAGCACTCTTTCCAAATCTGAAATTCAGTAAAAATTTGCCCAACCAACTTAGCCCCACCATTTTAGGTGCTTTCACCTCAGCCAAAATTTTTTTTTTCCCATTGGCCCGGGGGAATCCTTGGAAACCATTTGGGGGGGAGGACCAATAAAGGTAAAAAAAATTTTTTTTAAAAATTTTTTGGAGGGGAGGAACACTGCACATTGTAAGCCCCTTTAAAAGGGAAAATGAATTTTGAGCCTTTACCCGGGGGGGCATTTCCTGCCCCATTCGTGTGAAAGAGAAATTAAAAGAAAAACTCAAGGGACTGGCAAAACAGAAAGAAGAAAATTTTTCCGGGGGCCCGGGGGGGCTGGACCCAAAATTCTTTAGAAATACCCGGCCACCGGGGGGGCTGAGAAAAATAAAAAATGGGGAAAAAAATTTTTGCGGGGTGGGGGGAAAAACTGAAGGGGGGGAGGGGGGGCAAACCGGGAAATGGAGGGGGAAGGGGGAAAAATCCAAAAAGGGGGTGGGAGAACAAGGTTAAAAGGGGGGTTCAAACATGGGGAATGGGGGCGTTTTTACAAAGGGGTAAAAACTGAAAATGGGCGGGGGGGGGCCTGCTGGAAAAGGGGGGAGGGGGGAAATCTCAAACTGGGGGGGTGGGGAAAATTTTCGTAAAAAGGGGGGGAGGGGGGGGCCTACGAAAAAGGGCGAAGTTTCCGGGAAACAATTGGGGAATCCAAATTGTTTTGAGCAACGGGAAAATCCCCAAGGGGAGAAAAATCCCGGGCTTCTTTTCTTGCGAAAGGGCCCCGGGCCGATTGGTCCAATTTTGTGTTTTGCACCTGGAAATTTTTAAAAAACAAAACGGATCTTTAAAAATAAAAAAACTGCCCTTTTTTGAATACCACAATGGAAAATTATTTATTTGTTAGGGGTCTTTTAATTTTATATCTGGAAAAATCTGCCTTTGATTTGGTTTATAGAGTCTTGGGGCCCTTTCCCTTTTTCCCCTTTTTTTTTTTGGGGTTTTTGGCCTGGTTTTTTTTTTTTTTTTTCGGGGTGTGCAAAACCCAATCGTGATTTTTAAAATGTTACTTAAAAAAATTTTTCCCCCTTTTTTGGGGAAATTTTTTCAAATCTTTTTTTATCCGTTGCTTTTCCCTTTTATTTTTTAATAATTGAACGCTTCAAGGACCTACATTATGAGATTGTTTTTTCGTGACATATTGGCTTCATGTTAGTATTAAATTTAGTCGATAATTTTTTGCGTTTATTTGTGAAAAAATAAAAAATTTGGCAAAAATTTGAAAATTTAGCAATTTTAAAATTTTTAATTTTTATTCTGCTAAACCAGAGCGTTATTGACACAAAATAGTTAATAAATCACATTTCCCACATGTCTACTTCACATCAGCACAATTTTGGAAGAAAAAAAAAAATTTGGTAGGACGTTATAAGGTCAAAGTTCATCAGCAATTATTCATTTTTCCAGCAAAATTTACAAAACCATTTTTTTAGTGACCACATCACATTTGAAGTCCCTTTGAGGGGTGTACATGACAGAAAACGCCCAAAAGTGACACCATTCCAAAAACTGCACCCCTCAGCTACTCAAAACTATATTCAAGAAGATTATTAACCCTTCAGGTGCTTCACAGGAACTAAAATAAAGTTGAAGGAAAAAATGGACATTTTAATTTTTGTAACAAAAATGTTCTTTTAGCCTCAATTTTTTCATTTTCACATGGGCAACAGGATAAAATGCATCCTAAAATTTGTTGGCAATTTCTCCTGAGTACAACCGATACCTCATATGTGGTCATAAACCACTGTTTGGGCGCACGGCAGGACTGAGAAGGGAAGGAGCGCAATTTGAATTTTAGAGCCAATTTTCCGTTCAAAAAGTGAAATGGCGCTCCTTCACTTCTGAGCCCTGCCGTGCGCCCAAACATTGGTTTATGACCACATATAAGGTATCGGTGTACTCAGGAAAATTGCCCAACAAATTTTGGGATGTATTTTATCCCTTTGCCCATGTGAAACTAAAAAAATGTAGGCAAAAAGACATTTTTGTGAAAAAAAAGTGTTTTTTTAATTTTTATGGATGAATTTTGTGAAGCATCTGGGGGTTTCAAAGTTATTACTAATGCATCTAGATACCCTTCCTTAGGGGTCTAGTTTCCAAAATGGGGTCATTTTGTGGGGAGCTCCAATTGGAGACACACACGGGACCCTCCATACGCGACATGGTGTCCGCTAACAATTTGAATGGAAAATGAGCTCAAATTGTTAGGGGACACCATGTCGCGTTTGGAGGTCCCCTGTGTATCTCCACATTAGAGCTCCCCCACAAGTGACCCCATTTTGGAAACTAGACCCCCAAAGGAACGTATCTAGATGCATAGTGAGCACTTTGAACCCCCATATGCTTCAGAAATTCATCCGTAAAAATGAAAAAGCACTTTTTTTTTCCACTAAAAAATTATTTTTTCATTATTACGGATCAATTTGTGAAGCATCTGGGGTTCAAAGTGCTCACTATGTACCTAGATATGTTTCTTTGGGGTCTAGTTTCCAAAATGGGGTCACTTGTGGGGAGCTCCAATGTGGAGACACACAGGGACCCCCAAACGCAACGTGGTGTCCGCTAACAATTTGAGCTCATATTTCCATTCAAATTGTTAGCGACACCATGTCGCGTTTGGATGGTCCCCATGTGTCTCCACATTGCAGCTCCCCCACAAGTGACCCCATTTTGGAAACTAGACCCCCCAAGGAACGTATCTAGATGCATAGTGAGCACTTTGAACCCCCATATGCTTCATAAATTCATCCGAAAAAATGAAAAAGCACTTTTTTTTCCACTAAAAAATATTTTTTTTCATTATTACAGATCAATTTGTGAAGCATCTGGGCTTCAAAGTGCTCACTATGTACCTTATATGTTTCTTTGGGGTCTAGTTTCCAAATGGGTCACTTGTGGGGAGCTCCAATGTGGAACACACAGGGACCCTCCAAACCAACGTGGTGTCCGCTAACAATTTGAGCTCATTTTCCATTCAAATTGTTAGCGGACTCCATGTCGCGTTTGGAGGGTCCCGTGTGTCTCCACATTGGCAGCTCCCCCACAAGTGACCCCATTTTGGAACTAGACCCCCTAAGAACGTATCTAGATGCATAGTGAGCACTTTGAACCCCCAGATGCTTCACAAATTCATCAATAAAAATGAAAAAGCACTTTTTTTTCCACAAAAAGTTCTTTTTTCATTTTTACGGATCAATTTGTGAAGCACCTGGGGTTCAAAGTGCTCACTAATGCATCTAGATACGTTCCTTTGGGGTCTATTTCCAAAATGGGGGGACTTGTGGGGGGGTCCAATGTGGAGACACACAGGGCTCTCCATACGCAACATGGTGTCCACTAACAATTGGAATTTTAGCGGACACCTTGTAGGGTATAAAGAGCCCCTATGTGCCTAAACATTGAGCTCCCCCACAAGTGACCCCATTTTTGGAAACTAGACCCCCCAAGGATTATATCTAGATGACTTTGAACCCCCAGGTGCTTCACAAATTGATCCGTAAAAATGAAAAAAGAAACTTTTTTGTGGAAAAAAAAGTGCTTTTTCATTTTTATGGATGAATTTGTGAAGCATCTGGGGTTCAAAGTGCTCACTATGCATCTAGATACGTTCCTTCGGGGTCTAGTTTACAAAATGGGGTCACTTGTGGGGGAGCTCCAATGTTCAGGCACACAGTTAGGGTCTCTCCATACCCGACATGGTTTCCGCTAACAATTGGAGCTAATTTTCTATTGAAATTGTTAGCGGACACCATGTTGCATATGGAGAACCCGTGTGCCACCAGCAGAAGGGCAACTGGTAGAGTTGGGGTACAGCACCAGAAAATGCCGCCTCTAATGAATGCGCTATTTTCTTGGGTGGCTGTGGGTTAAATTTGCAGCGCGGGGACCCACAACATTTGGGTCTCTCCACGCTGAGGATTCCAGTCAGCCAGCTACCAAGTTGTACATGGCTGGCTACAAAAAATACAGCGAAGCCCATTTTTTTTTATTTCTAGAACTAATTCTAGAAAAAAAAAATGACGTAGGGCTCCGCCATATTTTTGGTCCAGCCAGGTACAACTTGGCAGCTACAGACTGCCAGCAACCCCCAGCTGCCTCGTTGTACCTGGCTGCAACCAAAAATACAGCAAAGCACATTTTTTTTTATTTCTAGAACTAATTCTAGAAGAAAAAAAATGGCGTAGGGCTCCGCCATATTTTTGGTCCAGCCAGGTACAACTTGGCAGCTACAGACTGCCAGCAACCCCCAGCTGCCTTGTTGTACCTGGCTGCAACCAAAAATACAGCGAAGCCCATTTTTTTTTATTTCTAGAACTAATTCTAGAAAAAAAAATGACGTAGGGCTCCGCCATATTTTTGGCCCAGCCAGGTACAACTAGGCAGCTGGGGGCTGGAATCCTCAGCATAGAGAGGCCCAAGCGTTCGGGGCCCCCCATGCTGTGAATTGCAGCCCGCAGCCGCCCCAGAAAATGGCGCATTCATTGAAGCGCCATTTTCTGGCGCTGTACCCATGCTCTTCCAGTTGCCCTGGTGCGGGTGGCAAACTGGGTAATAAAGGGGTTAATGCCAGCTTTTATTGGCAGCTGGCACTAGCCCGAGATTCATACTATTGGGCCAATGTTAGACCCGCCATTAGGAATCTCTGGTAATTAGTCAATAAATACACACAGAGAAAAATATTTTTATTAGAAAAAAACACAAACAAATTTCGGACTCCATCTTTATTATAAAAAGATCCGACGTAGTCCACAACGAAGGTCCCACGACGCTCGATCGTTTCTGACGGGATCCCCATGCAGGGGGATGGGGGATCATGGATCCCCATGCAGGGGGATGGGGGATCAGGGATCCCCATGCAGGGGGATGGGGGATCAGGGATCCCCATGCAGGGGATCAGGGATCCCCATGCAGGGGGATGGGGGATCAGGGATCCTCATGCAGGGGGATGGGGGATCCCCATGCAGGGGGATGGGGCATCAGGGATCCCCCTGCAGGGGATCAGGGATCCCCATGCAGGGGATGGGGGATCAGGGATCCCCCTGCAGGGGATGGGGGATCAGGGATCCCCATGCAGGGGGATCAGGGATCCCCCTGCAGGGGGATGGGAGAACAGGGATCCCCATGCAGGGGGATCAGGGATCCCCCTGCAGGGGGATGGGAGATCAGGGATCCCCATGCAGGGGGATCAGGGATCCCCATGCAGGGGGATGGGGGATCAGGGATCCCCATGCAGGGGGATCAGGGATCCCCATGCAGGGGGATGGGGGATCAGGGATCCCCATGCAGGGGGATGGGGGATCAGGGATCCCCATGCAGGGGATCAGGGATCCCCCTGCAGGGGGATGGGAGATCAGGGATCCCCATGCAGGGGGATCAGGGATCCCCATGCAGGGGGATGGGGATCAGGGATCCCCATGCAGGGGGATCAGGGATCCCCCTGCAGGGGGATGGGGGATCAGGGATCCCCATGCAGGGGGATCAGGGATCCCCCTGCAGGGGGATGGGAGATCAGGGATCCCCATGCAGGGGGATCAGGGATCCCCCTGCAGGGGGATGGGAGATCAGGGATCCCCATGCAGGGGGATCAGGGATCCCCCTGCAGGGGGATGGGAGATCAGGGATCCCCATGCAGGGGGATCAGGGATCCCCATGCAGGGGGATGGGGGATCAGGGATCCCCATGCAGGGGGATCAGGGATCCCCATGCAGGGGATGGGGGATCAGGGATCCCCATGCAGGGGGATGGGGGATCAGGGATCCCCATGCAGTGGGATCAGGGATCCCCCTGCAGGGGGATGGGAGATCAGGGATCCCGATGCAGGGGGATCAGGGATCCCCATGCAGGGGGATGGGGGATCAGGGATCCCCATGCAGGGGGATCAGGGATCCCCATGCAGGGGGATCAGGGATCCCCATGCAGGGGGATGGGGGATCAGGGATCCCCATTCAGGGGGATCAGGGATCCCCATGCAGGGGGATGGGGGATCAGGGATCCCTATGCAGGGGATCAGGGATCCCCCTGCAGGGGGATGGGAGATCAGGATCCCCATGCAGGGGGATCAGGGATCCCCCTGCAGGGGGATGGGAGATCAGGGATCCCCATGCAGGGGGATCAGGGATCCCCATGCAGGGGATGGGGGATCAGGGATCCCCATGCAGGGGGATGGGGGATCAGGGATCCCCATGCAGGGGGATGGGGGATCAGGGATCCCCATGCAGGGGGATCAGGGATCCCCCTGCAGGGGGATGGGAGATCAGGATCCCGATGCAGGGGGATCAGGGATCCCCATGCAGGGGGATGGGGGATCAGGGATCCCCATGCAGGGGGATCAGGGATCCCCATGCAGGGGGATGGGGGATCAGGGATCCCCATTCAGGGGGATCAGGGATCCCCATGCAGGGGGATGGGGATCAGGGATCCCCATGCAGGGGGATGGGAGATCAGGGATCCCGATGCAGGGGGATCAGGGATCCCCATGCAGGGGGATGGGGGATCAGGGATCCCCATGCAGGGGGATCAGGGATCCCCATGCAGGGGGATGGGGGATCAGGGATCCCCATTCAGGGGATCAGGGATCCCCATGCAGGGGGATGGGGGATCAGGGATCCCCATGCAGGGGGATCAGGGATCCCCCTGCAGGGGGATGGGAGATCAGGGATCCCCATGCAGGGGGATCAGGGATCCCCATGCAGGGGGATGGGGGAGGTCTTACCAGACGTCGGTGAGAGCGGCGGTGAGAGGAAGCCGGAGGACGCAGGCAGGAGGACGCAAGCGGGAGGCGGCGGCGGCAGGAGGAGGTGAGTACCGGTCACCGGCGGTGGCAGGGGGCCGGGGACAGCGGGGGGGGCCCAGAAACTGCAGGGGACGGGGGATAGCGGGGGGGCCCAAAAAAAGCAGGGGACGGGGGATAGCGGGGGGGCCCAGAAACAGCAGGGGACAGGGGAATGGCAGGAAGAGGGGGGCGGGCAGATGACACAGCAGGGGACAGGGGATGAGCCGGGGGGGCAGACACAGCGGGGGACAGGGGTATGAGCGGGGGGGGGGGCAGACACAGCTGGGGGACAGGGAGATGAGCGGGGGCAGACACAGTGGGGGTCAGGGGGATGAGGGGGGGGTGATACACATCAGAGGGCACAAGCAGGGGATGTGTGCAGGAGCCGGGCACAGCTGACAGCCCGGCTCCTGCAGAGATCATGCAGGGAAGTGCTGACATTCAGCACTTTCCTGCGCGATCTTGATGTGATCGGTCGGTCAGATTGACTGACCGATCACATCGCTCTGAGTGTGGGGACCCCTAAAAAGGGTCCCCACACCTCTGCCCCTGACCCTCAGCTGTCACTGACAGCTTTTAGAATTGAACTGTCACTGTTCGTTTAGAAGCAGTGACAGTTCAAAGCCATGACGAGTATACTCGTCATGATGCGGGAACTGACATCTTTTCATGACGAGTATACTCGTCATTAGTCGTAAAGGGGTTAAACAAAAGCAAGTGTGTGAAAAATAAAAAAGAATCAATACTTACCTTCCGACGCCTTCTCCCGCTGTCCGGTGCCTTCTCCCGCTGTGCGATTCCCGGTTCTAAGTCAGATCTCTTCTGACAAGACCTGTGGTGACGTCAGAGAGGGGGCATTCCCGGGCACTCGCGGTCATGTGACCGCGAGCAGCCAATCAGCGATGGGACCGCCCCGGGAACGCCCCCTTCTGACGTCATCACAGGTCCTGTCAGAAGAGATCTGACTTGGAATCGGAGATCGCACACCGGGAGAAGGCGTCGGAGAGGTGAAGTATTGATTCTTTTTTATTTTTCATTAACTTGCTTTTGTTTAATGTAGATTTCACAGTGTGTATTAACACACTGTGGAATCTAATGGGGCGGTCACACATGTCACAGAGGGGAGGAGGAAGCAGGATTCTTCCTCCCCTCTGTGACATCACTGCGCTTTCTGGGGGGAAGAAAGCGCAGTGTGTGAAAGCCCCTGCGTATTTTGCTGCGCTTTTTTGCGCGGCCGAAAAACGCGGCAAAAAGCGCGCGCAAAAAAGCGCAGCAAAATACGCAAATGTGTGAACGTAGCCTTACATTCAGGAAAAAGATATCTGTTGGATTATCATACCGTGATCAACTCCTAACGATCTGCTCCACTGTGAACTCGCAGACTACCACTCACAAACCCCCTGAGGCATCCAGGTTTAGATGAATCCAGGGGAGTTGCTTGTGGCACCAGGAGGTTATAGCAGCCGAACAGGATCATAGTTGCAATCTCCTTAACTTCGCCGTGGTGGCTCAGCAGAAGAGATCTTGGATATCAGTCATGACATGGTGAGTGGAAGATCCCAAGGGATTAACATTATGGGGACAAGAGAGCCTCAAACATGATACAAAGTTATTTGAAGAGGTCTGCTATTTCATTTAACCCTTCGGGTGCCAGAGTGTTCAATTTATAAATCCAGTACACTTTTTTTCCTAGAAAGTGTCTGGTCTTAGTTCAAATCCGAGTCGGAGACATGATCTATAGGAGTGACAGAAAAACTGTCTGTCTGGCATGATAAACTCCACAGTGTCGTGACACCGCATGTGTTAGGAGTCCCTCTTTAACATTAAATCTATGTGAGCTCATACGATTCTGTAATTTCTGGGTTGTTTTGTAAGGTAATCCAGGACAGGTCCTGGAAACGATGAACTCTGGTTCCTCTGAAAGTTGGTTGTTTTGGTGGGCTGGTTTTAGCCATTATATCCTCCTTTAACCAAAAGTCTGTAATGTGGCAAACGATGTCCCGCAGGTTACACTCCATATTTTTGGCTCTTAAGGCTATATGGGCTCTGTCCATGCTAATGGGCTGGTCTAGTGGACGTTGTAGGATGGAATTGAAAATTGTCTGGAGGGTGCCGACAACATCTCTCACACGTTTTTCCGGTACTCCTCAGACCCTAATGGTATGCCTCCTCCTTTTATTATCTAGGTCAGGGGCGGGAAATCGTTTTTCTGCTGAGGGCCATTTGGAAATTTCTACAATCCTTCGGGGGCTGTAAAAAAATTGTCAACTTGAAAATGACTCGCTATATTTGGTTAACCAATCAACTCACCCCTACGCATGCGCCGGCGGTCTATGTCACTTCCGGTCATGTGACCGGCCGGCGCTTTATATACAAGCGTAGACCGATGCCTCAGCGCCATTCAACGCTTTGACACTGAAGTGTCAGCATCCTCTGTACCACCAACGTATGTCAGAGGCTCAGGCTACTAAGATAAGTACTCTTTACTATCATAATACACACCAAACGTTATATGTGTTATCTGGTCTCCACAGAGCGAAAACTCAAGAACCATAACAGGCCTCTAGCCATTTGTGACCAAAAAGTATCAGTAACAGTCCTGACAGGTTAAAATAAGTGGTAATTATACCCTTATTTATCCATTAAGCACTATCACTAGCTGCATGTTTTATACCACAAACACCATAATGGCTAATTACTCAATACCTTTCTCCATAAAGTAAATACCATTATAGGATTACACCCCTAGTAATTGACATGGTAGACAAGGTGATTCACCAAATACAGGATCACTCACCATTAGGTACACCTACCACTCACAGTGATTCTCGATACTCTCCTTGATCTTGAGTTCTATATCTACCATCTGTGCCTTCACCAACATTAGACCTATTTGGCAACAAAACTAATATGAGCAACACTGGCAGTCTTTGGGTATTTTTAGCCTCCTCCAATGTCATCTCCAAAACACAGCTCTACTAGTGCTCATTTTATTTTATTTTACCATCTCTCATAGAGCAACCCGTACCACATGACACCCGACAACCCAATCCATAGGGGTACATTTGTTTTAATTCGATGCACAACCATACAGGATATGTTAATGTTACTATCATCATATCCAACAACTCAAATACAATATCTACAGCTTCTGCTCTTTCTCTAATTTCCCCCTCCTTTTGCCTTCTTTGATCATACTCCAACTAGAATGGTAATCCTACAATATAAGCAAATTTCCATATATAGCGTAATGACATATTTTCCTATTAAAACATATGTATAGACCATTCCTTTGTACATATACTGTAAATAACTTGTAAATATGACAAACAAACTGATTGTATATATCTCTATTTTTTACAGCGACTATGTGATCAAGGCCTATACTAGGCCGAAACATCATTGTGTGTCGCATCACCAAACACTATAAATAAAGATTCACCTTAAGCATATCTTCAACTCGTACGTGTGCAGTGATTACATTAACCATTGACTGCAGAACCCTTGGCTCTTTTCACTAGCACCATATTTACGAACTAGGGGCAAGTGCTAGCCATTGTATTCTACTTGTTTACTACTATCTTGGCTATCAGCACCGACTGAATTCATGTCATTTGAAACATATATGTATAATGATGCTGCAGGATCTACCATCCTCTCAAATATAAGAACTGCAGCAGATTTTCTCCACTTCCCCGGTAGAGACATCAAGACGAAAGATTGGGAGAAAGAAAGGAAAAAGCTCATAACATACGATCTACATTGTGCGACCTGGAAGAATACTACAAGCAAGGAAAAATACCCCAAGGCTTGCGCAGCAATTTAAGACCAACATTATTTTCTAACAACAAAAAGTATTCTGCTACATTTCAGAAAATCCTGAACAAGTGTTCATTTGACATTAATCTGTTCATGATAGAATATCTTCAGGAGGCCATCAAGGAAACGGAGGACAAGATCGCATCCATTGAGGCCCAATTGACAACAACCCTCAGCAGCACTGAGTTCACAATACTCAAAAGCAAAGTTGAATCTGTAATAGCTACCCAGCGTAAAACTCTAGAAGAAAGGAAGTGATCCAAATTTCAACGCGACACGGAGGACTATCTGACCAATAAAGTGTACAGATGGGAGGACCCTGCTCCACGAAGACCATGACCAAAGCCACGTCGCTCAGCAGGAGGGAATACTCCCTATAGAGGTTCTTCACCTGCAGAAAGTTCCAGGGTTCAGGAGTGACACTGGTGGGGCACCCACTCTAAGACCGGCTTTTTTAGGCCTAAACATACGCCCACCAGGAGATCCAGGAGGACGAGATCCGGATCGTCAAATGATTCTACGGTCACAGGTAGAAGTTCTAACTTAGAAGAAACATTTCAAACTACTCCCTTTCCCCTTTAGAGTTAAAATTGCTCAACAAAGGCTTATCATTTTGTCCAACCCCCAAACGGGATTCCTTTCAATTAGAATGGGACCTCCATAATTTTTGTTCTAATGTCAGACTGAAGGTACACTTTGAGGATAGTACACTTCCTAAGGGTAACACACTGGGTACAGTACCAGATCGAGATTTGAGATAGAGGACCAAAACTAACAATTGACGCATTGGGTCAGAGAAACCCTAATAGTTTTATCACCCCTCTCCCCCACAAAACCAACCATGCAGTAGAGACTTTTATTGACTTACTGGACAGAGACATTAAAAAAACTATTCATGACCCCAACGCACAGGCTTACTCCCTATCCGCCATTACTTAACACCATCTGAAAAACAGGCCTTAAACGCATTCAAAGAAAAAAAAACATCATCATTAAACCTGCAGACAAGGGGGGAGCCATCGTGGTCATGAATAAATACCAATACGTGACTGAGATCAGGAGACAACTCTCAGATGTAACTATCTACAAGAGAATCCATACTGATCACACCAACAATATACGCAGAAAAATTGATACCTTACTCAATAAACATCTCCAGACTAAAACCATTGATACAAAGACAAAGACATTCTTTTAAATCATAAAATTTTTATTAATAAAAATTCCATAATAACAAGTAATAAAAGTACAGACATAGAGGTGCTCAATAATAGAACATTACAGCTCAAATTAGTTGTTCAGCCGGTGATAAGGTCTATCTATAATTACCATAGTAACGTGAAAATATATCTAACCGGGGGCGGAGGAATGAAACCAGGAGAGGGGGAGGGAGAAGGGGGAGGAAAATATATCCGCATACATTTTTGTGTATCATTACAGTCCAAGTAAACGTCACTTACTAAAAGATCACTGCGAAGAATAATGAGTAAGACCGGAAATTATGAGAAGAGGATGTTATCCACATAATACAGAAATTGTTTAAGGCAGTTGTAAGTTCAGGTATTGACAGACACAGTATTGTAATTAGATGTGTCCCAAGGATCCCACCAGTTAGCTATCTTGGTTTTCCGTTTGAGGTCGTGTGCTAGAACGATTTCATACTGGAGATGGAGATTAACACCGGAAAGTAATTCTTCCCGCGTTGGATAAAGACATTCTTGATGAACCTTCACTCAGTAACCCTGGTTATGTACATCCTCCCCAAAATACATAAGAACTTGCTCAACCCACCGGGAAGCCCTATATTAGCATCCACAGACTCGGTTCTTAACCCCCTATCCATCTTCCTTAAAAAACTATTAATTCCCTATACCTACAAAACCAAAATCTTTTATTTTGGACACAGGTTTCTTAAGAAACTGAAAAACATTAACACAATTCCACCTGACAGCATCCTGTGTACCTGGGACGTTAACAGGCTATACACATCCATTTCTCATGATAAGGCTATTTGAAGCAGTGTCTCTCACCCTTCAGGAAGCAAACATTGACGCCAGGTCTCAAGAACTTGACGCCTACTCAAGATAGTACTTTGAGAAAACTTTTTTCTCTTTGAAGATGAATTCTATGTACAGATATGTGGAACCGCAATGGGTACCAATGTAGTCCAGCCTATGCTAATTTGCATATGGACCATTTTGAACGTGAACACATCTATCCCGATCATTCATTTCAAGAACATGCATTAGTCTTGTATCGATACATAGACAACATTTTTTGTACCTGGCATGGTGACCAAACCAGTGTTTTGGAATTCTTTCACACAATCAACAGAGTTAGACCTGAACTTAAGTTCACACTGTCTAACCATACCAATGAAGTCAGTTTTCTTGATACAAAAGTCAATAAAGACAACTAAGGATTACTTACTACAGATATTACCCCAAACCCACTGACTGCAATAGGCTCCTTTTATATGACAGCTGCCATGCCAAATCCACCAGAAATAGTCTCCCTAGGTCACAATTTAAGAGAGTGACAAGAATTATATCCAACCCTGAGGTTAGAGAGTCCAGATTACAGGAGATGTCCGACAAATTAAAAAACAGAAATTACCCCACAAAACTCCTTCAGACAAAAATGACTGAATCATTAACAGAGACCGAATCCACAACAATCGCCCTGCAAAAACCATCATGACTTCCTTTTGTACACAGTCATCTATGCAAAGGATACACCACTTGATTCACAAACATTGGCCACTCTTAACCAAAGCCTATCCCAACATTGACGTTTTCAAATATCAACCATTAATGTGCATAAGACGCCCACAGAACATTAGGGATAAATTAGTAAGGGCGGACCTCGGATCAGGTAAACAAAGAAAGACATGGACCTTGACTGGCCACAAAAGGACGGGCACCTTCCCATACTTGAGCTACATGAGCTCCTCAAATGTGATAAAGGGCAATGAAGTTGTGCATCCACGCACTGGGAAATCTTATCCTATCAGGGATTTCTACACTTGTGAGTCCAATTTTGTTGTCTAGTTATTAAGTGTCCGTGTGGGTTGTTATATGTGAGTGAAAACACCCAAGCGATTAGAGAATGTATCCTTAGCCACAAATACACCATTAGTTGTGAGAAAATTTGGCTACTACTGCTGACACACTTTAAAGAGGTTAGACACAATATATCTCAATTAAGATTCCAGGTGATAGAGAAATTCCACAGACCAAGGAGAGGGGTAATCATATTCAACTACTCAAACAAAGAGAAACTTATTGGATATATACCTTGGATACGCTCAGCCCTAGGCACCTTAATCGTGAGATTGATTGGCTAACATGATGTGATATTTTCCTCCCCAGGTCAATTGCTATTCAATATATCTTACATGGTCACGATCATACCCATAACCATGATGGTAAGACCCTAGATATATAGTGTTTGGTTAATATGGCCAGGTGTTATAAGTTTCCGATATATTATCCCCCTATTTTCTGGTTTGGACTCCTACTTGTTTCTTTTGATTTACTGTATGTCATTTCAATTTTTTTGTGACTAAACATTATTCCATGTTCCACACTGGTTCTGCATATACGGTAGTATTGTTTATTTAAGCAGATTCTTTTCTCTTTCAGATTGGTACAATATGTATACATGTTTTGGCCCTATCATTTGTACACACAGACATGTGGCCTAAAAAGAGGTTGTTACCTCTGTTTTTTACCCCACGATTAGTAAATGCACCACCTGTGGTTCTGCTCCACCAGTGGCTCAGCTTCACATGTGGCTGTGCTCCACCTATGGCACTGGTCTACCAGTGGCTCTGCTCCACCTGTGGCTCTGCTCCACCAGTGGCTCAGCTCCACCTGTGGCTCAGCTCCACCTGTGTCTCAGCTCCACCTGTGGCACTGGTCTACCAGTGGCTCAGCTCCACCTGTGTCTCGGGCCACCTGTGGCTACAGTCTCCACCTGTGGCTCTCAGCTCCACCTGTGTCTCATGCTCCACCTGTGGCACTGGTCTACAGTGGCTCAGCTCCACCTGTGGCTCTGCTCCACCTGTGCACTGGTCTACCAGTGGCTCTGCTCCACCTGTGGCTTTAGCTCCACCATGTGGCTCAGCTCCACCAGTAGGTCTGTTCCACCTGTGGCTCACTTCACCAGTGGCTCTGCTCCACCTGTGGCTCAGTTCCACCTGTGGTCTGCTCCACCTGTAGGTCTGCTCCACCTGTGGCTCTGCTTCACCTATAGGTTTGCTCCACCTGTGGCTCAGTCCACCTGTAGGTCTGCTCCACCTGTGGTCTGCTCCACCTGTGGCTCTGCTCCACCTTAGGTCTGCTCCACCTGTGGCTCGCTCCACCTGTGGCTCTCCACCTGTGGCTCTGCTCCACCTGTGTCTCTGCTCCATCTGTAGGTCTGCTCACCTGTGGCTCTGCTCCACCTGTGGCTCTGGTCTACCAGTGTCTCTGCTCCATCTGTAGGTCTGCTCCATCTGTGGCTCTGCTTCACCTGTGGCTCATCTCCACCTGTGCTCTCTCCACCTGTGGCTCTGGTCTACCAGTGTCTCTGCTCCATTGTAGGTCTGCTCCATCTGTGGCTCTGCTTCACCTGTGGCTCATCTCCACCTGTAGGTCTACTCCACTTGTGGCTCTGGTCTACCAGTGTCTCTGCTCCACTTATGGCTCTGCTCCACCTGTAGGTCTGCTCCACCTGTGGCTTTGCTCCACCTGTGACTCTGGTCTACCAGTGTCCTGCTCCACCTGTAGTCTGCTCCACCTGTGGCTCTGCTCCAACTGTGGCTCTGGTCTACCAGTGGCCCTGCTCCATCTGTAGGTCTGCTCCACCCGTGGCTCTGCTACATCTGTGGCTCAGTTCCACCTGTGGCTCTGCTCCACCTGTGGCTTTGCTCCACCCGTGGCTCTGCTCCACCTGTGGCTTTGCTCCACCCGTGGCTCTGCTCCACCTGTGGCTCTGCTCCACCTGCGGCTCTGGTCTACCAGTGTCTCTGCTCCACCTGTGGCTTTGCTTCACCCGTGGCTCTGCTCCACCCGTGGCTCTGCTCCACCTGTGGCTTTGCTCCACCCGTGGCTCTGCTCCACCTGTGGCTCATCTCCACCTGTAGGTCTGCTCCTCCTGTGGCTCTGCTCCACCTTTGGCTCTGGTCTACCAGTGTCTCTGCTCCACCTGTGGCTCTGGTCTACCATGGTCTCATCTCCACCTGTAGGCCTGCTCCACCTGTGGCTTTGCTCCACCTGTGGCTCTGCTCCACCTGTGGCTCTGGTCTACCAGTGTCTCTGCTCCACCTGTGGCTCTGGTCTACCAGTGTCTCTGCTCCACCTGTGGCTCATCTCGCTCAGCTCCACCTGTAGGCAGGGCCGGTTTTAGGCAAAGTGGGGCCCTAGGCAAAAGGTTAAAGTGGGCCCTAAATGCTCAGGCCACTTTCACATCTAATGCTTTGCTGCATTTTGCTCAATTTGCATTTGCATGCGTTTTTACCGCAAAAACGCATCAAAACGCATGCGTTTTTGTTCCCATTGATTTTAATGGAAACACAGGCAAAAACGCTGCCCAAAACATCGGGGAAGACGTTTTGTGCTGCGTTCGCAAAAATGCATGCGTTCCCATTGAAATCAATGAGGGAAAAACGCTAGCGTTTTTAATGCGTTTTTAGCGGTAAAAACGGCTAGAAAGGCAAATTTAGCAAAACGCACATCAACCTTAGATGTGGAACAGGCCGTAGTTATATGGTAAGAGTGACTTCATAAGTTGATTATCTAGGTCAGAATAAGAACATACTGAACGTCATTTTTATTTCAATCATAAAAAAAAACAAACTGAAATTTGTAAAAAAAAATATATTTTTTTTTATTTTACGAGACCCATGATGTTTTAATTTTTGAAGATACAGGGCTATGTGAGGGGTTACTTTATGTGCCCTGAGCTGACATTTTTACTGATACCATTTTGAGTCAGATACATTTTGATCGCCTTTTATTGCATTTTATTGTAACAACGTGGTGGCCTAAAAAACATAATTCTGGCGTTTTTATTTTTTTCCCATTACGCCATTTACCAATTGGATTAATTTACTTCATATATTGATAGCTTAGATTCTTACGAACGCAGCGATACCAAATATGTGTATTTTTACATTTTTTTTCACTGTTTTATTGCTATTTTCAAGTTCAGCTCCTTTGGGGGCCCCTAAGAGAGTGGGGGCCCTAGGCAACTGCCCAGTCTGCCCCCCCCTAACGCCGGCCCTGACGGTACCCTAAGTGACATTTTAGCAATACCAGAATTTTTTGCTCAATCTAGTAAAGTACAAATTATGATCTTCTTGTAGTAGTGTCCCCAACCTGGTCTCCATCTTGTAGTAATGTCCCCATACTGGTCCCCATTGTATATTAATGTCCCCCAAACTGACCCTCATCATGTAGTAATGTCCCCATCCTGATCACCTTCTTGTAGTAATGTCCCCCAAACTGATCCTCATCATGTAGTAATGTCCCCATCCTGGTCCTCTTGTAGTAATGTCCCCACCCTGGTCTCCATCTTGTAGTAATGTCCCCATCCTGGTCCCCATCCTATATTAATGTCCCCCATCCTGGTCCTCCTCTTGTAGTAATGTCCCCATCTTTTAGTAATGTTCCCTCCCTTGTCATCACAAATACTCACACATATACACACAAATACACTCACACATATACACATACACACTCACATATACACACAAATACACTCACTATTATACGTATACACACTCACATATACACACAAATACACTCACTATTATACACATACACACTCACATATACACACAAATACACTCACTATTATACACATACACACTATTATACACACAAATACACTCACTATTATACACATACACACTATTATACACACAAATACACTCACTATTATACACATACACACTATTATACACACAAATACACTCACTATTATACACATACACACTCACTCACAATATACACACAAATACTCACACATATACACACAAATACACTCACTATTATACACATACACACTCACTCACATATACACACAAATACACTCACTATTATACACATACACACTCACTCACATATACACACAAATACTCACACATATACACACAAATACACTAACTATTATACACATACACACTATTATACACACAAATACACTCACTATTATACACATACACACTATTATACACACAAATACACTCACTATTATACACATACACACTATTATACACACAAATACACTCACTATTATACACATACACACTATTATACACACAAATACACTCACTATTATACACATACACACTATTATACACACAAATACACTCACTATTATACACATACACACTCACTCACATATACACACAAATACTCACACATATACACACAAATACACTCACTATTATACACTCACTCATATATACACACAAATACACTCACTATTATACACATACACACTATTATACACACAAATACACTCACTATTATACACATACACACTATTATACACACAAATACACTCACTATTATACACATACACACTCACTCACATATACACACAAATACTCACACATATACACACAAATACACTCACATATACACATACACACTCACTCACATATACACACAAATACACTCACTATTATACACATACACACTCACTCACATATACACA
Source organism: Allobates femoralis (assembly GCA_033576535.1). NCBI lineage: Eukaryota > Metazoa > Chordata > Amphibia > Anura > Aromobatidae > Allobates > Allobates femoralis. The sequence goes on from JARQOC010000005.1 coordinate 151,997,952, forward strand.
CAAATACTCACACATATACACACAAATACACTCACACATATACACATACACACTCACTCACATATACACACAAATACATTCACTATTATACACATACACACAAAAATACACTCACTATTATACACATACACACTCACTCACATATACACTCACACATACTCACACTCTCTCTCTAACACTCACTCATACACACCTGATGCCCCGGGCCATTATATATGCAGCCGCCGCGGTACCGCTTTACTGTGACTACTGTGACAGGTACCGCCGGCTCAGCTCACACAAGCGCCTTCGCGCCTGTACATTCACGGAAGCAGGCGGCCGGCGGACCAATCAGAAGCCTACTGTGACGTCACAGCCGGCCGCCTGCTTCCGTGAATGTACAGGCGCGAAGGCGCTTGTGTGAGCTGAGCCGGCGGTACCTGTCACAGTAAAGCGGTACCGCGGCGGCTGCATATATAATGGCCCGGGGCATGCATTTTTCTTTCATGGTGCCCCGGGCCACAGTAAGGAGCGTGGCGGGCCGCTTGCGGCTCGGGGGCCGCGAGTTTTGAGACCCCTGCTATAGACGATAGAATCAAAGCACACGTATAAGGGTTTCTTTTGCTTCAAAGTGAGAAGTTTATTGAGACACAGTCAGTACTAAGGAAAGCTCTGCTGTATGTGGGGGACTCTGCTGTATGTAGGGCTGGGGTACTGTATATAGGGGGGTCTGCTGTACATGGAGCTGCAGTGCTGTATATAGGGGAACTCTGCTATATATAGGGCTCTGCTGTATATGGGGAGCTCTGCTGTATCTGGCGGGGGTCTGCTGTATGTGGGGGTGCTGAATATTGGGCTGGGGTGCTGTATGTGGGGGGGGCTCTGCTGTATATCGGGTGCTGTTCTGTATATTGGGCTTCTGTGCTGTATATGGGAGTACTGTGCAGTTTATGGGGGTGCTGTTCTGTATATGGGGGTACTGTGCTGTTTATGGGGTGCTGTTTACAGCATAGCCTCGTATAACATAATTAGCCCAAGACAGCCTCAAGGAGGATATATGTATACTAGATGAGTGCCTGATGCTATCACATCGGAGGGCAAGGATCGGTGCGGCGGCGGGATGCGGGGGGCAGCTAATTGGACACACACACACCTACACACACAGATCTACACACAAAGACACACACCTACACACCCCCTTCCGGTCTCCCCCGGTCTCACCCATCGTTGATGGAAGCTTGAACCGGGAATGAGGTGGTCAGCGCAGCATGGAGGCTGGGTGGTCAGCGCAGGATGGAGGGGGTTAATGGTGGAGGTCACTGCGAAAGACACTGAGGGTGAAGGTGCTGGACTGGCCGAGCATCTTCAGACCTGAACCCTATGGAGCATCTATGCTGCCTTCTCAAAAGAAGGTGGAAGAGCGTGAGGTCTCTACAGTACATCCACCATCTTCGTCATTATGAAGGATGAAGAGGATCCAGCGAATCCTGTGAAGATCTAGTGACCTCCAGGTCCAAGAGAGTTAAGGTCGTGCTGGTAAATAATGGTGGCCACACAAAATATTTTAGCAAAATTTGGCCTTTTTCCCTTAGGGTACCTTTACACGCCGCCAAAGGAAGGCAGAAACTGCCAGGCACTGGGGACAATTGTGCCTGTTGCCATGAAATTACTACAAAATGGCGGCATGTAAATAGGGAAATTCCTCCCGGTGTCCTACAGTTCCTTCGAATACCTGTGTCTGAGCCGTGCTCAAAAACAGGAAGGCACAATACCTATGGTGGTGGCGTGTAATCGGGGCACAGGCAAGGTATTTGCGTGGCCTAGCGAATTCCCAGGGGCGTGCCACGGCGTCATGGATACCGCGCCCCATCAGCGATCATTGGTGGAGGCTCCTGCGTTACGATTGGCTGTCCCTTCACAGGACGCCATATTTAAAGAGCTATCTATTCACAGTCCACAATTGCAATGGCGTCATGTATTAGGCAGCCTTCCTGCGCAGGCTGGCCAATCATGACACTATTGCATTGTCCAATCAATGCTTGTGCATCACGGAATACACAACTCTGTTACGCCTATGTACTTACGGCGCGAAATATGTACGCCCATATTCCTTTGTGGTAGCGGCGTGTGAAGTAGCGAAGGTATTCTACAGGGAATAAGCCGCGGCACCCGTCGGCATTTCCGGGGAACAAAGATGCCTTCAGTGGAGCAAGTTGTGGCGGCGTGTATATGCGGCATCGGCATCCACCGTTAAAAACGTGCGCGTGCACGTGCGGTGGATACCTGTTGCTAGCCGCTGTGGCGGTATGTAAAGGTACCCTTAGGGGTGTACTCATTTTTATTTCCAGTGGTTTAGACATTAATGGCTGTGTTGAGTTATGTAGGCGACACCACAAGCTTCACACTGACTACTGTACATTGTATCAAAGGGTCAGATCTTCAGAAAAGATAGAATAAATTATTTACAAAAATGTGAGGGGTGTACTCACTTTGTGAGATACTGTATATGTATATATTATGATATAACATATTACTCTGTTACTGGACTTGTAACATAGTATAGATGTGTATAGACACTACAAGTCCCAGCATATCTGTTGGGGAATTCAGCCTGAATAGAAGTTAGAAAACGCCGCGTCATGAAATCACGGGAACCAAGTTCTGCTGCATTTGTCATTTATTATCTCCGGCCACTTAACGATGATTAATGATTATTTTTATTCTGATACATTGATCACAGGTGGATGATTTGTTCGGAGCCATCGCTGGCGGGAGTCATCCCCTTCTCACTTCTCAGCCGGCGATTCCTGCGTCTGTGAATGGCAAACAGAAAAATACGTCAGATTCTGCCTCTAGATCATTCCTACTCAAAATCTAGAAATATCCCAAAATGATAAATATTCTGTTGTTCCCTGAAAGGAGTGCACCGCAGAGGACACAGTCAGTCACCGGGCTGATTTAGGATAACTTTGTTGCCTGTAGCAACCAATCACAGCTCAGGTTTTGCTCCTAATGCAGCTCGGAATGTTACATTGTTGATGGTTGCTATGGGCAACAAGACCAGTTCTGCTGCTAAATCTGACAATGAGGTATGGCATGATCATGTCAAAGATAGCCAAAAGAGAATCCCTGTGTCCTCCTCCGCCCTCCTTAGCCTATTTACTAACAGTCACCTTTTGTCAGGTTAGAGGGAGCAAACCCAAAGTGTGTTTTGGGGGTTAGTCCTTAAAGGGAACCTGTCACCTAATCTATGGCCCCTAAACTATCACTACCTGACCCTACACACCCTAACTAGCTCCCTAACCATCCCTGCCTGACCTAATATGGCTTTATATAAGGTGAATAAAACACTTTATAAACTTACAGTTTTTTCGTCTGTGGGGCGTTCCTGTCGGCTCTTGTCTGCAGGGCGGTGTCCCCAGAGCCGCGCTCCCCCCGCCTCGCTCCCTTCCTAACGCCCTAATGGGCGGCATTATCGATTTGAAGAGCGGGGAAGCCCATTGGAATCTTCCCGCCCCGCTCTTCATGACGCAGCCGGAGACCTCGTCATTTCCGGGTCCGCGCATGCGTACTGCGCCGGTGAAGCCGACCGGAATCGCAGCGTCGCTAGGCAACGACCGGCGTCTTCGGAAGGTGAGTATCGCGGCCCCCCCTCCCAAACCAGCACATATATATGTGTGTGTAATCCACATGTACATATGGATTACACACACACACATATATACATTCACTTTGATTAGGCACATTTCATATGTGCATCTATATATATATATATATATATAGATGCACATATATATAGTTAGATTATATATATGTTGTGTGTGCATGTATATATATATATGTGTGTGTGTGTGTGTGTGCATGTATATATATATATGTGTGTGTGTGTGTGTGTGCATGTATATATATATGGTGTGTGTGTGTGCATGTATATATATATGTGTGTGTGTGTGTGCATGTATATATGTGTGTGTGTGTGTGTGCATGTATATATCTGTGTGTGTCTGTGCATGTATATATATGTGTGTGTGTGTGTGCATGTATATATCTGTGTGTGTGTGCATGTATATATATATGTGTGTGTGTGTGTGTGTGTGCATGTATATATGTGTGTGTGTGTGTGCATGTATATATCTGTGTGTGTCTGTGAATGTATATATAATGTGTGTGTGCATGTATATATATGTGTTGTGTGTGTGTGCATGTATATATCTGTGTGCATGTATATATATGTGTGTGTGCATGTATATATATGTGTGTGTGTGTGTGCGCATGTAATATCTGTGTGCATGTATATATATGTGTGTGTGTGTGTGCATGTGTATATATATGTGTGTGTGCATGTGTATATATGTGTGTGTGTATGTATATATGTGTGTGTGTGCATGTATATATGTGTGTGTGTGTGCATGTGTATATATATATATATATGTGTGTGTGTGTGCATGTGTATATATATAATATATATATGTGTGTGTGTGTGTGTGTGCATGTGTATATATATATATTGTGTGTGTGTGTGCACACATATATATATATAATATATATATGCACACACACAAATATATATATTTATATTTGCATGTATATGTGCACACATATATATATATATATATATAATCTAACTAATATATATATAAATATATATACATATATATATATAAATATATATATATATATATATACACATATATATATATGTGTATATATATAGTTAGATAGATTTTATATATATATATATATATATTATATATATATATATATAATCCAATATCTATTGTATGTATACAGAGTATATATACATGGTGCATCTATAGATATGGTGAATATATATATATATACACCTAAGTGTATAGATGCAATCATATCTCTAGATGCGTCATATATATACTGTATATATAAAGTGGATGCAGCTAAATATATAGTGTGTGTATATATATATATATATATATGATCCATCTACTGTATATATACAGTATATATATACAGTATATATAATGGTGCATCTATAGATATAAGTCTCATATATATATATATATATATATATATATATATATATACACACAAGTGTATAGAGGCATCACATATATACTGTATATATACAGTAGATGCATAATCTATATTATATATAGATATACACTATATATATTATATATAGATGCATCCACTGTATATATGCAGTATATATATGATCCATCTATACACTTATGTATATATATATTGAGACTTATATCTATAGATGCACCATATATATATACTGTATATATACATTATATATATGGTGCATCTATAGATATGATGAATCTATATATATATACACAAGTGTATAGATGCATGACATAAATACTGTATATATACAGTAGATGCATTGTATATATTATATATAGATATACAACTATATATATAATATATATAGATGCATACACTGTATATATGCAGTATATATATGATCCATCTATACACGTGTGTGTGTATATATATATATATATATATATATATATATATATATATTATATATATATATATATATATATATATATAATACATAGCTGTATATACAGACATACATATCAATATACACACATTATCTATGTATATATGTGCATGTGTATATATATATACTTGTGTGTGTATATACATGTATGTATATATATTTTGTAGAGAGAGAGACTGAGGGTGAGAGGGTCTGTGAGTTTTGTGTAACGCTGGGACCTGGGTGACGCAGTAAACTTCACCTGAGGTCAGAGTTAATCCTCGTCACTCTATCTGACCTCAGGTGATCTACACTGATGTCACCCTGTTCACATCGGTAACAAAAAACTCACTCTATGTGGGTCACGCTGTGAAGTGGGAAGTTTCACATGAGGTCAGAGAAACACATTGCTTTATCCGACCTCAGGTGACACAGACCATGAACTCTCCCCCTTCACTGCACGAGCCTTCAAATATAATTTTTAGGGAATCTTCACTAACGGACGGACCTCTACCAGGATCCTGGATGGGTATGTGGGAGTAATAAAGATGGAGTCAAATACGTGTTTGTGTTTTTTGATGTAATAAAAAAAATTTTCTCTGTGTTGTGTCTTCTTTACTACTAAATAGAGATTCATAATGGCCGTGTCTAACATTGGCACGACATTATAAATCTCGGGTTTAGTGCCAGCTGCTAAAAGAAAGGTGGCATTAACCCCTTATTACCCAGTCTGCCTCCGCCACAGGGCAGCTGGAAGAGCTGGGTACAGCTCCAGAATATTGCGCTTCTATAAATGCGCAATTTTCTGGGGCGGCTGCGAGCTGCAATTCTCAGCGGGGGTGACCCAGAACGCTTGGGCCTCCCTACGCTGGGGATTCCAGCCCTCAGCTGCCTAGTTGTACCTGGCTGGCAACGAAAAATGCGGCGAAGCCCCCACGCCGTTTTTTTTCTTGGCAGCCAGGTACACCTAGGTAGTTGGGGGTGGATGGCAGCTCCTAGCTGCCTAGTTGTACCTGGCTGGCAAAGAAAAATGTGGCGAAGCCCCACGCCGTTTTTTTTCTTGCCAGCCAGGTAGACCTAGACAGCTGTGGGCTGCCATCCACCCCCTACTACCTAGGTGTACCTGGCTTGCATGAAAAAACGGCATCTGTCTTCACCACATTTTTCTTTGCCAGCCAGGTACACCTAGGTAGTTGGGGGTGGATGGCAGCTCCCAGCTGCCTAGTTGTACCTGGCTGGCAAAGAAAAATGCGGCGAAGCCCCACGCCGTTTTTTTTCTTGCCAGCCAGGTAGACCTAGACAGCTGTGGGCTGCCATCCACCCCCTACTACCTAGGTGTACCTGGCTTGCATGAAAAAACGGCATCTGTCTTCACCACATTTTTTTGCCAGCCAGGTACAACTAGTCAGCTGGGGGTGGATGGCAGTTCCCAGCTGCCTAGTTGTACCTGGCTGGCAAGAAAAAAATGGCATGTGGCTTTGCTGTATTTTCCTTTACTAGCCAGGTACAACTAGGTCGCTGGTAGCTGCCATTCACCCCCAACTACCTAGGTGTACCTGGCTGACAAGAAAAAAAATGGCGTGGGGCTTCGCCGCATTTTTCTTTGCCAGCCAGGTACAACTAGGCAGCTGGAGCTGCCATCCACCCCCCACTACCTAGGTGTACCTGGCTGGCAAAGAAAAATGTGGTGAAGATAGATGCCGTTTTTTTCATGCAAGCCAGGTACACCTAGGTAGTAGGGGGTGGATGGCAGCCCACAGCTGTCTAGGTCTACCTGGCTGGCAAGAAAAAAAACGGCGTGGGGCTTCGCCGCATTTTTCTTTGCCAGCCAGGTACAACTAGGCAGCTGGGAGCTGCCATCCACCCCCAACTACCTAGGTGTACCTGGCTGACAAGAAAAAAACCGGCGTGGGGCTTCGCCGCATTTTTCTTTGCCAGCCAGGTACAACTAGGCAGCTGAGGGCTGGAATCCCCAGCGTAGGGAGGCCCAAGCATTCTGGGCCACCCCCGCTGAGAATTGCAGCTCGCAGCCACCCCAGAAAATTGCGCATTTATAGAAGCGCAATATTCTGGAGCTGTACCCAGCTCTTCCAGCTGCCCTGTGGCGGTGGCAGACTGGGTAATAAGGGGTTAATGCCACCTTTCTTTTAGCAGCTGGCACTAAGCCCGAGATTTATAATGTCGTGCCAATGTTAGACACGGCCATTATGAATCTCTATTTAGTAGTAAAGAAGACACAACACAGAGAAAAAAAAGTTTTATTACAACAAAAACACAAACACGTATTTTGACTCCATCTTTATTACTCCCACATACCCATCCAGGATCCTGGTAGAGGTCCGTCCGTTAGTGAA